>CP092089.1:27147625-27150125 GCA_029203775.1 Neoneuromus ignobilis
TTAATATACACAAAAATATTTCTGATCCCACCACAATTTTTACCGGATTTTTATGTGTTGGTGCGTGCACAGGGCCTATTCACACTATTCAACACTCATACAGTATTCACGGCCCATTACCGTTCGTCTCACACTCTCTTTCCAGAAAACTATTTTTTTTAGGTGGGGGATTTTGACGAAATAGGGTGTGAGACGAGCGGTAATGGGCGTGAATTCTATATGAATGTTGACTAGTGTGAATAGGCCCATAGCGTGCATCACTTAAAAATCCTGATGCACGGGTGTTGCGAAGCAAACATGAAAATCCCCACCTAAAAAATGAGTTTTCAGGAAAGCCGGTGTGAAACGAGCAGTAATACGCCGTGCATACTAGTGTGAACAGGCTCAATAAGAATACATTTTCCAAATCACATTTAAAAAATAATCAAAAAAATCACAATGAATATTTTTAGCGTTTAAAAACAATATTTCATTGAAATACAATTTTAACATATTGTTTGCGGGCGTTTTTCGCCAATCCAAATCGAAAAGTGGGCGATTTTTTCAAAATTATAAAAAGAAAATTAAAAATAGAAGATGCATAATTTTTATTTCGCCAAATACCCGTGTTTACATGTTCTTCACACCATACCGCTAATTTGTAAAAACCGTGTTTCGTCGGCTCCCGCGCTCTAGTAATATTACACGAAAGACGTGTTTAGACGTTTCCCGCATACGATGTGTTAATATAAAAATGTGATAAGCTTTATCGAAAATAAATATTGTAAATATGATAAAATGAAAACGACTTATTTTGAAGTAACAATATGAAATGCAAATAAATTACAGCACAGTTGAAAAATAAAAATGAATTAGATTCTTTCACACAAATGAAGTAGCACCTCAATATTACAAGATATTGAAAAAGTGTTCAATAAATATTTAGTGTTCATTTTTATTCTTTACAACTTTATGCGCATTTTAACGGCCTTTGATAAGTATGGTAAAAAAATAAAAAAAACTAAATTGAAAATTTAATTAAATTAAACAATAAATAAATTTACCACACTTATCAAACGACCCTCATATATATATATATATATATATATATATATATATATATATGCGAGTGTGTGTGTGTGTGTGTGTGTGTGTGTGTGTGTGTGTAATGAATGTACAGTAAACTAAAGAATTAAGGTATAGACAAAAGGTCGAATATTAATAGGCTATCAAGGACGTTAAGCGAAATATGAGTGCATTTGATTTCATTATCGACAAAAATGTCTCATTCAAGAAATCTTTACACTTTTTGTATAAAGCAATCTTATACTATACGAAATATTAACAAAAAAATTAATAAATCAATATTAATAGCAAGTCAAAAATAAATACGATAGAGGCACTATAACAGATGTAACATTCAAATTTTTCCGAATTAATTTCAGTCACTGACAATAGATCGCATTTTTTTTAATTTCATTTAAAATATATATATATATATATATATATATATATATATATAAAAGAACAAAAAGTATATAAATATAATATTTACTTATATCAAGATGATATTGTATCACTTTTTTGCACTTAAAGTGAATTTCATTATAATAAAATTGAGCACTTTTGTTGGTTGTATCTTTAAAAAAATGAGGTACTTCAAAATAAATTATTTAGATTAAAAAAATATTCAATATTGTTCATATTCAATTCTGTATATGTAAAAAAAAATTACAATTAAAAATATTTTTATTACAAAAATATTTTCACAATTTTTTAAATATAATCAAATAGATAAGAAATATAAAATTGGAAAGTTATTTTCCGAATTAATATTTTTAAAAGTTACTTCTAAGTGCATTTACACAAACACACAATATATTGTAATTTTCACAATATCAAAATTAAAAATTCTGTGGTTTAATAAATCATGACGTTAGGTAATTTCATCAACAACTTTTTGGAAAAAATATTCTTATTACTTAATCAACATGACAAATCTGAACTCATTATAACCACTAGGGCATTTCAAAATGAATTTTCCTACAAAAACGATTATTAATTTCATTGCATTTTGAAAAAAAAAATCGAAGATTGAATAAACACTAACAGTTAAATTTATTTTTGGAGTTTTAAATCAGTTAACAATGAATAAATTCACAAGCACGCATTACACATGTATATATGTTTTAATATATAAGTAATTACTAATTTTACACCACAATACAAATAAATACCGAACATTATAATTAGATCATATTTTGTTAACTTTAAATTTTACTGAATAAATGATTTTAGATTATTATTTTTTAATAAACGATGTGAATAAAGAACATTAATAAAAAATAAGACAAAGAAAAATCTCTATGAATGACATTTAAGATCTTAGTGAAATTTTACACTAATTAACACAATACATGTAATAATATATTAAATAATTAACCATAAAAATGTTTGGTAAATATATATGAAATAGACAATTTTATTTACATACTTTGAATGCTTTCACCATTGTGTTCAT
>CP092089.1:27152625-27227625 GCA_029203775.1 Neoneuromus ignobilis
CATGTCTTAAGTCATATTTATCGAAAATGAACATCTTTTATAATATTTAAATTATCTTACCTTATTCCGGAGAAACTCCTCTATTGCACGAAGCGCGGAATCCGTTAATTTCACAAATATTAAGTCTTTATTTTCATTAAAACCACCCTTAGATGACAAACCATACTGAACACCTGCACAGAGCGCCGCCATTTCTGCCCAGTAGCTCACACTCACTGACCAGCTGACGTCGGCTAGTCAAAATAGATACTTTTTTCATAAAATATCTATCACATAACATTTATAAAATATAAACGGTTATTTATTTTATTATTTTTTAATCCCAATGTTGTAACAATTATTTGGTAAAATAACTGAAAATTAAATAAAAATCTTTACACAGCTGCACCACAGACAACTGTCAAATGTTAACTAAACGCCATCCAGTGATTGAACTGAATACTGTTATTACTTCAGTAAATCTAAATTCGTGTTTATTCTCGATCGTTACAATTCCTTTCTTGTATTTATTTATATATATATATATATATATATATATATATATATATATATATATATATATAAATAATTTTGTAAAACTTATTGAAAAATTTAATATAACAAAATATTTTCTCTATTCGTTTTAAATAAACATATTATTATTTTCCACGTTAATTGATTCTGCAAAAATTAAGTTGTTAGCAAAACTAGAATTATTTTAATTTGAAGATGCTTGTCGCTTCTTTTTCAATTTTTATTCAAAAAATTAATTTCAATAATTTTTCTTATAATGATTCGATTTGTAAATTAAAATTTTTCTGAACTTATAACTTAAATTGCTGATAAATATAAATATTCAAATAAAAAAACATTCATAATAAAGCAAAAACATTCATGCATTTAAACTACAACTATTTTTCTGTGCTTCTATGTATATGATGTGCAATAAAAAATATTCATGCTTGTGCTTCAGAAATCATTTAATTTTAGTATATATCATTATAAATAATAATATATAAGTATTCAAGACCACTGCATTAATATTACACAACAATTTTCATATATAGGTATGTATTTATATATCATTATAATAGGAATGTTTTAAAAATGTGCTCTTATTTACAATTTTGCATTTTTTTAAATATTGATAATAAATCATTTCATTAATATTATTAATTTTAAATTCACAGTCACGCACATATAAAATAAAATATAATCAATAATGACAGATTATAATATTTTCAAAAACAAACATAAATTTCAAATGTATTTTACAAATATTCTTCAAAATAATTGTGAGCATTTTCAACTAGTATTGTTTAATATAATATTTTGTGTATTATTGAATATAGAAAAAAATTGGCCAAATAATCATTTCTTTTAAAACTGGAATTCTAAGCAAATTTACTTATATACATTTTTAACAATTATCAAACTTTATGTTGTAACAATAATGCTTATTTTACATGGAATAATTATTATATCTCATCATTAATGATTAAAATTAATGTATAAGATTGTAATCTATTTAAATCAATAGTATGATTTTATGTTATTTGTATTATTTGTGATTTATTTATATAGTCTAACATATTTGGTCAATTTATATTGCATATTTGCATAAGTAAAATGCAATTTAACATATGATGTAATAATATAAACAACGAAACAACTCTGTATTGATAGTTTATATAAAAATGTTCTTTGATATAATTTTTGTCAACTTATTTACCTATATTTATATTATAATGATTTTTAAACAAAAATATTTATACAAATATCATACAGTTTTGTTCCCTGTATAAAAATAAAGTCTGTACTGTTAGAAATAAAATTACAAGTCGTACAGAACATATATTTTTACTTTAGAATAATGTATAAATTTAAAATAATAAGTAATCTATATTAATTTACAATAATGTTTTAAAAAATGAGCGCAAAAGATATGAATGTAGCTTAAGCCACACACACTCATACACATATAAAACATACATGAATACATACATTCATAGTTTTGCATGTATACTATTGTGCATATATATATATATATATATATATATATATATATATATATATATATATATATATATATATATATATATATATATATACACACACACAAATATTGCTTTATTCTTTATTACATTAAATGTATATACTGATTTAGTTATTTGTATAATTTTATTAATAATAAATTACTTATATGTATATACATATATATATATATATATACATATTAATACGTTTGTTGTATGTATGTATTCAAGTTTGTGTATGTATATATATATATATATATATATATATATATATATATATATATATATATATATATATATATATATATATATATATATATATATATATATATATATATATATATATGAAAAGTATACATTTTATTGTTCTTAAATGATTAATACAAGGAAACATTAAACATTTAAAAACACCCATCATCTGATTTTTCTTATTTCTTTTTAAAGTGTAAGTACAAACTGCAGTACAGATAACAAGAAGAAACCAAATACAATTTATATTTAGAGCACCGCTTCCCGATATGGTACAGTTCTTAGCCTAAATACATTCTGTGCAATAATTTTTACTGATAGTTTTTTTTTTTTTTAAAAAATCATTGTGTTGATGTGATATAAATTAGTTACAAAAGTAAAACGGTTTTATAAAAATGTGTATTCACAGTTATTTATTGTACTTCTTTACAGTATTTGTAAATATAATTATTGAAAGTAATAGTATACTTAGCTATACTTATAGAAAAGATAATATAAATGTTATCATGTAATAATTAAGTTATAATTATTAAATATGTACATATATAAACATATGATACATATAATGTAATGTGTGTATTTATTAGTGTGTGTGTGTTACATATATTTCTGCATGAAAACATTAAACAAATGAATTAAATTCTATTCTGTAATGAATTTAAAACTCTGATTTTTTTCTCTTTATTAGTCTATATATATATATATATATATATATATATATATATATATATATATATATATATATATATATATATATATATATATATATATACATACATATACATATACATACACACCTATAGATATATAAAATAAGTAATTGTTTTCATATTAAACCTTAGTAAAGATTATTTGATACAATAAAAAAATTACTGTAATTACCACAAATTAATAGTAGAAACTGAAATTTAATAGAAATAACTTGTTTTTTACTATCAGAAAAATATGCACTAGATTGTATTTATGATGCATACAATAATTAATATTAATGCTACCACAATCTGCAGTGGAAGAACATGGCAAATTACAGGCTACATAAAGTTTATGTTTGATTTTTTTTATGTGTATATATGTATATATATATATATATATATATATATATATATATATATATATATATATATATATATACTTTTTTATTAACGTTGAAGTGAATAATGATATGACAGCAGAAGATTATTATTATATAATTAAAAAATAATTTGTGGAACTTTGTGCTATACCACTGAAATTTCATTTTATTATTATACAAGAAAATATTTTAAATATTTCTACCTATAGTACATTTTTTAAAATATAATTATTAATAAAAGTATATTCATAATATTCTCAGTAAAGATAAAATTTAGTAAATTAACAGTGACTTATTTATATAAAGAAATTAATTTGCTAGTATTATTTAACAAGAATATAAAAACAGGAAGTTATTTTTTAAAACAATTATAATTTTGTGTTTATATGTATGTATATATATATATATATATATATATATATATATATATATATATATATATATATAATTTTTGAATATATTATATTGAAAATTTTAATATTGATATTATGTACTCTAAAACATAATATTGTTTTAGTGTATTGTCAGTTTATATTTTATTAAATAAGATTTATTTTAAATTTAATATTTTTTTTCATTTTTTTTTGTAAATGTGTTTAAACACGATTATAATTTTTCTAACGTGAATTTTATGTTGCGATTTCGGCACATATATTTCGACATAAAGACAGACAGATATAATTATGCTATTATTTGAATATCACAGTGAAAGAACGTAATAATGCTTAGTAGTTTAAAAGACGACACATCCATTTTGAAGCAAATAGTTTGTTATTGGGAAAAGCGATCTTTATTTATATGCAGTTTTAAGGCTTTTTATTTATCTACAATAATTTCCAGCACTGTGTGGTTATTAGTTTGAGTTTTTCTCATATCATTATTTTAATCCTTTGTATAATAGTTAAACACAGAGTGTTTAAAGAAAACATTTTTTTTACAAAATAACTGATTTGTATTTTTTTATATTTTATCGAATTAGAATCACATACAAAATGATTATTATTAGTTTTTGCTATTATTCAATATTTGGAGTCAAATTATTATATTTAATGTACATTTGAAAATAGTGATAGTTTTATTAAGTATTTACATGTGCATAATACACATATTGTTGATTTCCAATAATAAATCGTATTCCAGGAATTTTAATGATTAACCTTGGACGGTTATATTTTGAATGCCACAAACTTTCAGCAGAAACTCTTCAATTAGTATATCAGCAAATTTTTAACAGAATATATTTTATTTCTTCGCCACAAAGAATATATTTTTTTTCGTTATAAAGAATATATTCTTGTTTTTTAAATAAAACTTTCTGCTGAGTCAAACACTGTATATCTATGTTGGCTTTACTCAAGTCACACTGTATTTACAAGATGAATATTAAATGTATTCCAATTTCAGTAAGGTTGATTAAGTATTAATGATATTTCCTGAGATTCATCGGAATGTTCATATTATGAAAATTGTTTTTAAGGATTTGGTAATGGGTTTTCTTGTCGAATATCTGATTTAAGTTTCACAAATTCTTTTGCAACTTCATCATTTGATCGCTGAGATAGAATACGAAGTATAGTCCATCCTGTTTCATCCATCTGTATTCTTTTACCAAGAGATAACCAACAGGCACATGAACCCTATAAAAAATATACATTAAACAATGTTTAAGGTGGATTTAATATTAATATCTTTTACTTGATCAACAATGTCCTTGAGTTGCATTACAGCTACACCAACAAGTCGATCTTCTCGAGCAAAACAGTAGTCTTTCACACAGATATGAAGTTCAAAGAAGTCTAGTTGTTCTTCATTTCCAATTATACTAATGAAATATAAAAATTTAATAAAATAGTAAAATATTAGATATATACTTATGTATTAAATATAATACTACTTTACTTACAAGTGGAATGTTTCATTATATTTTGGTGACCAATTATTTGATTTTGATTTTGTAGCATGTTTTCGTTTTTTGTCAGAAAGATGCGGTCCAATAAGATTTACTTCCACAAATGGTCTAAACATACCAGATACTGTAGCCCATTTGAGATCATTTGCAGCTACAACTAAAAAATAGAAGTATAATATATATATATATATATTTATATATATATATATATATATATATATATATATATATATATATAGTATAATATATATATATATATATATATATATATATATATATATATATATATATATATATATATATATATAATAGACAATTTATATGTGAAAATATAAGAAGAATCAAAAATTGATCACAAGTTGTGATAGCAGGTTTTTAAATTTTTTCCCTGCAAAAGACAATTTTGAACAAAGAAAATTGTAAAACAATAAGGACAATAAGGTAAAAATATTTTAAAACAATAAGGACAATCATATATATATATATATATATATATATATATATATATATATATATATATATATATATATATATATATATATATATATATATATATATATATATATATATAATGTAAAATATTTAGATATAGTAAATATAATCATATGATAACCTCACATGTAAAATTTATTTATGTATATAATTCAGACCAATAAAGTTATCGTTATTCGTTATTATTATTTTTCTATCACAAATTGCTTTAAAAATAAATGAAGTATAATAAATGTGTCTTAAATATATAAAGATCTAGTTAATACACTTTTATTTTACATATACATTTATTATAAAAGTATAAATGACAAAATATTAATTATATTTGTTTACCTTTAACTGTAACCTTGTGTTCACCAGTTCCTGGATGTGTGAACAAATCTACTTGGATTGAAACTTCACCAACACTTCCTTCATCGGAACTAATTGTATCTGTAAATATATGAATATTTTCAGTAGTTGTTCAATACATTGGAAAATAAATGTCTTTTATAATTATATTCTCTGTGGATTTTTTTTTTTAAAAGAAAATAAAAGTAAAGAATAATCAAAAACTGCATGCCTCCATGCTAAATGAATAGTGAGAAAAGTATCTTAATTTTATTTTTTTAAAGTATATTTAATATTTAATTGTTACATTTTACTTACTAGTGTTTATATGTGCAAATGTGAATATTTAATTTTATATAGTAATATATTTATGTTTGTATATATATATATATATATATATATATATATATATATATATATATATATATATATATATATATATATATATATATATATAATATAAATCATGAAAAATATTCAGATTTTACATTATTTTTTTACTGACAATTTTTTATTTAAACTATTTTCATATTGAATATTTCTGATGCATCAAATAACAATAGATATTACTATAAAACTCATTAAAGTCTAGAAATTGTACTTTTTAATACTTGATACTGTAAAATAGTAATATGTTCAATTTCTACAAAAGGCTATTAATAACCAAAGTCTATTTTATAGTTTTTTACTACATGATTTAGTTTTGCTTAATTACTTATGAAGCTAGTATAAATTTTATATTATGTAATAAATGCATTAAGATTAATTGAAACTACATAAAACTACAATAATCATTTTCTTTTTATTTAAAGGGATTAACTGAAATTTATAACGAAAAAATATCGACACAAAAAAAAACAATGAATTTTTAAATATCAATAATAATTTAATACTTTGTAAATAATGTATATATTATGAAGTTACATACTCACCATAATGAGTATGAAGTCATGGAAATATCTTTTACAAAAAAACAAATCGACTTGAAAAAAGGTGAAATCTTGTATATATGTTTGTGAGTGTAAGAGAGTGTACGTATGCATATGTGTGTGTGTGTGTGCGTGTGTGTGTATATATATATATATATATATATATATATATATATATATATATATATATATATATATATATATATATATATATATATATATATATATATATATATATGTGTATTATACGAGGGTTACCAGTATATATATATATATATATATATATATATATATATATATATATATATATATATATATATATATGCAGGTAACCCTTGTATAACGTGGATTTTTGATTCCATAGAAATGCCGCGTAGAAATTGCGTTATGCAAGAATCAGATCATATAGAAAAACTACGGTTATGTTTCGGCGGATTATGTAGGGTTATGATACAGCCAAATACAAATTTAACAGAGATAAAATTTGATTTTTAAACCGTGCGGTGAAAAATATATGAAAACAGAAATGATTACTACAATTTGTAGACTGTGTTATATTGAAACCGCAACCGTGTTGCACAAGGGTTAATATATATATATATATATATATGTATATGTATATGTATATGTATATGTGTGTGTGTGTGTGAGTGTGTGTGTGTGTCGCGTATGCGAACAGAAAATATAAAGTTTACATAAATGTATGTATACTTGTATGTAATTTTAGAAGCTACTATTTATTTTAAAAATTAAATAATCATTGAAAAATTAAAATAAAACGTTTGAAAACAATACAGTGAAAAATTTAAAGCATACAATTATTGATAACAAATGTGCAGGTGAAAATAAATATTATTTTTGAGAGTATTCTCTGAAAAAGTAGAAATTTCAAGCAAATAAATATATCTGTTACAAAAATAACTCAAATATTGACTTATAATTGTAAAATAGTGGAAAGTATTATCTGTGTAAGTTGATATAAAAAATGTAGCAAAAATTAAATGTTTTTTTTTTCAGTGAGGCTGTTGAATGTTGTATTTAATCCTATTAACTTCCGTAAAAATGCTGATGAGGGGGGCAATTAGTATTTTATATACTAAGTTTTATGAACAAATGGGTATAAGAATTATATGAAATATAATTTTCTCTAAAATAGATTTATTTGCAGTTTTATTTTTAATTGGCAAAATTTATTATTTAATTGTATGTGTTTGTTTTCTTTTTTTATCATAGTATATTTTAAATGGGTTAGTGTAAAGTATATTTTAATCTTAGAATTAAAAAAATATATTAAGAAGTATTTATATATAATTTTTTTTAATAAAAACAATACACATTTACGTAAATAATTATTTTTTGAAAAAAATGACTAATTAAATGAAAATAATATCACATGCTACTTATGATATTATTATTACGAAGGTTGATGTTATATTAGAAAATGTACACAGAAATCACAATCAGATTTAATTGAAAGTGAAATATTTTAGTTATAGGTTTATTGCTTATGACTGAATCAATGAAGTTAATCTTTTGTAACAGTTATATTTGACTGGATCTACACGTTTTGTAAATAAACACTAATGTTGAATGTCATAAATTTAGCATTCCTATACTAAATATGCCATAAGCATTGCTCTATTCTAGATTTAAATTCTGCACTATCTGCCATTCATTTTTAAATTTGTTAGCAGCAGTGCAAATGCATCTAGCGATCTTGTAGAATTGATTTTTTTTGTGTGTGCTGATTGCACTATATACCTTGACGACTTTCACGACGCATTCTCGCTTTAAGGGGCTCCTCCAAACCTTCAAGACCGCTTTCACTATCTTCTCGGTCACATGATATTGACCGTTGTTGCATTGTGTCTTTGTTGTTAAGTGGCACTTTGCATTTAAATAAATTTTTCGATATATATTTAATGGTACGTTAAAAAAATAAATTTGATAATGTTTTTTGAATTATACTCATTTTAAAGAAGTACTTTAATAAAACGGTTGGATCGAATAATATGTACTAAGAATTAAAAGTAAAATAATCTTACCTTCATTTACCTGCGACGTCACAAAAGTTTTGATAAGTGTATCTGTTGTTTGTGTGTACAAAGACAGTGCGTATCGTAGACTTTGGAGTTCTGAGCTTTTTTCGAGGAATGTTTTCTTAAGACCATTTCCGCCAGCATGGAAATATTGTTTAATTGTGTCTAAAGCAACATCGAGCACAGCACATTGTTTTGGTGACAAATTCTTTTCAACTTCTTTAGAAATATCCATTACACCACTTAATGCATTTTTAACATCCTGTTTTCCTGTCATATGATTTTTAAAGAGGCGTGACATGTCTTCAATTTTTGCATTAGCGGCTAAATTTTTCGCATTGTCAGTGATATTTTTGAACATCATCTGAAAAACGGGACCAACAAAAATATTTGCTAAATTTATAATATAGAGAGTATTGTAAAACTCCCTTTAATTTTTACTTAATGTTGATGAATATTTAATTAAATTTATATCAGGAAAATTTAAATGCACAGTTAGTTAAATACATGTGATTTTTTATTTATAAAAATAATTTTTAATAGAAAAATAAAAATTACTTATTTTAGAAAAAAAGTCTTTTATTAAAAGGATTTAAAATTACAATAAAACGTATTTTTAAATTTATTTTATATTATAAAAAACTAGTTGAGTGAAGATTGAAAATGATTTTATATCCTTATATATGACAGTTTTTAAAATAATTTGTCTTTGTTAACCTAGACAAATGTAAAAAATAAATGTTTTTATATATAATGAAATTTAATGAATGAAAAATAATTTTATTAAATTTTAGAAGCATATTACAATGACCATTTATTTAGAAATAAATAAATAATATCATTTCAATAAAACATTATTTGTACATTCAATTTATTTTGTTGGATTTTGAACAGAAGAGAAATCATTCTGTTTGAAAAAATTGAATCAAAATATAAAAAATTTTGTAGTCATTTCACTGTAAAATTAAAAATTAACAAAATCGTACAACTTTTTTAAATGTTAATGTATCATAGTGATTTTGAAATAATTAGTTTTGTTGGACTAAAAAAAGTGATAAAATGTATATTTTTAATTACGTTTCACACAAAATAGTAATAATTACCTTGTTTATTGTTTAATAAAATTTAACATTTTTAATGAAATTTGATCTCAGCTAAATAACTTACCTTCGAATCTGTCATTGGTGGTAAAACTACCGTCTTTTCTAAAATTCTCATAACAATTTTCCATAGTTCTTTCAGCAATCGCTTCAAAACAGTTTTTTCGCAAGACTGTGCATATAATGACAATGATCCATCTAAAAGATCCATCAATGGTCTTAAAACTTCATCAGCTTCTACCGCGACAGCATTACGCTGGGCCGGTTGATTTAATTGACCAGGTTGTCCCCCTCCTTTAATAGATAACAGGAGGTCACCTAATTCTCGTACACTGGAAGTTATTCGACCTTCCAAACTAAAAATGTATAAAATATATGTTAGAACTTTTATTAATAATACAAACTGAATTAACTTGGAAAATATAAAAATATTTTTTTTTCTTGTAATTATATATATATATATATATATATATATATATATATATATATATATATATTAATAAAAATATTTTACAAATAATAATAATTTAACGATTTTATCGTAAAATATAATTTTGTTATTATAATTGCAAACCTTTTAGCAAAGTGTGTTGCTAGATCATCAAGTGCATTGTTAAGATTTTGTTGAAGTTCTTTCAATATGTTAGCAGCATCTTCCTCTAATTTGTCCCCTCCCATTGATTCAAACATTTTTTCTAATTGTACTCGTAATTGTTGTATATTATTCATTAAAATACAAGCCTGAGAATAAATAAATAAATATATATATATATATATATATATATATATATATATATATATATATATATATATATATATATATATATATATATATATATATATATATATACATATAATCACATGAGATTATTATATTAGCCCACTGCTGGACAAAAACTTCAATGAATGTTACTATACACTGATACTTGGTCATACTCATTTTGTTAACCAAGCGGGTTTAATAAGGATTTTTTATTTGGGGTTACTCCCTTAGGTAGGTTGTCTTTATTTCGGTTTAAGATATCTACTTAGTCTATATCTTTGATAGAGGATGGAATGCTTTTTTCTTTTACAATGGGTGGTTATGTTAACTAGTACACCGCTGATTGATATTTTATACATACATACATGTGTATATATATATATATATATATATATTTATATATAAACATTATTGAAATTGAAAAGAAAGGCATTGAATTGTTGGAAGTGGAAGGTTAAGTTTGGGAGATTCGTTCATTCAGCAATGGATAAAAAGATACTGATGATAATGATGATATATATTATATGAAAGGTTCAAAGACTCATATATAATCTACAGAAAGATAAAACAAAGAAATACTCACTATTCTTTCTTCTTTTAAGTGTTCTGGGAATTCTTTCTTAACAATATCAGCATAAGCAATCAATACTTTAACGATTGTTTTAGCAAAACGCTTCATATATCGTTTCCAAATCTCTGGATCAGGGCACTCTAATTTGGATACGACATCGAAACATTGTGTTAGTTGTGTAAATACATCTACTACAGAATTGGAGAATAAGGCATGTTCGCTGCTTTTTTGGAACTGTAACATTTTCAAAGAGCAAAATAAAAATATTAATTTATTCAGCAATATGTATTTATTATACATGACACACATACACAGGCATCTACACACACACACACACACACACACACACATATATATATATATATATATATATATATATATATATAAATATATGCATTTATAAAAATATGTATTTATGTATTCACATAAATGTGAATATTTTTTCCTACATAAATGAAATGGAAAAGGAAGAAAATATGCAATTAAATACACTGAAAAATGTTAAAATATATATTTATATGAGGTATAATAGGCAAAAATAAATATAATGGCTATTTTTATTGAAAAATAATTGAGTGTTAAGAACAATGTTATTTTATTGAAGAAAAGTGTTATTATGTATTAAAAAAATGTATAAGTGTCAATGTAGAGTTATTAAAATTAGTTTTCTTTTTTGGCTATAAGTTTTTTAACGAGCTGTTTCATATATTGAATATTACTAATATACTTATAATTTATTTTATATTTAAATAAAATATAATTTGTTTGAAGCCATTTTTATTATATAAATTTATAGTAAGTTATTTCATTGTAATTAGATTGAGAGTGTGTGTTATTTATATTTCATTATAGTAAATTAGATTAAATAAATATTTAAATTATATTTAGTTTTTGTCATTTAAAAAATTAAACATCAAATATGTAATATTTTAATCAATAAATGAATAATATTTCTTAATCAGTAATTTTTAGTATATAATATTTTATTTATGTAATTAAAATTTAATCTGTTATGAAAGAAAATGCATGCAATATATTTAATGAAATAAATCATATTCAATTTTAAATTTGTATTAAATTATTAACGTTGAATAAAAAAATAAATTGCTCTTCAATTTTAATTACTTAAATTTAAAAAAAATATTCTAGTTCTGCACCTAATAAATATTATTTAATATATTAATTACAATTTTTAAATTAATATTTAAAATATATAAACTTTACAATTCAAAATAATAAATATAGTAAAATAATAAATTTATTTGGGACAATAATTGAAAATAAATACAACAAATGAAAATAATGAATATATTTAGAATGGTTTTAATATACTGACCCCATCTTTTTTATCTCTATTGAAAGCACCATGTAGATATTCTAAGGAAACATCGTCGTTTTCATTTAACCATTGCATAACAAATGGTTCGAACCATGCAGGATACTCTGGAACTGCACCCTTGTATGGTGGAACATCTTTTACATAATTAGTGTATAACCATTTCACTTTGAAATGAAGATTCATATAAGCGGAAGACTTGCACAGCCGATGTGTCTCATGTTCTTCTAAGGCATATTTCATATCTACAGCGAAAAGACTCCACATAGTTGCAGCAGACAGCTGAAAATAGAATCATACATTCTTTTCAATAACTAATCCATACATATTTTGCAGATCGATCGGTATATTTTCTTCATGATTTGTCCGTTTGCCGATGTTACAGAAAAAACAGCGTATCGAATTCATCACTAACAAATGGTAACGAAATAAAAACTTACCTGGCCTATATTTAACTCTTGTGGGAATTGGTTTAATACTGGTCCGTAACTATTTTTATCTTCTTCAATAACTGATACAATTAAGGCTATCAATTTATGCCAAAAATCAACACTGTCTAATCTTGGACCATGGTCTTCTGGATCACGTTTAGGATCGTTCGGATCACTTTGAAACTCCCGATTGTATAATTCGTACGTGTTCTCAAATAAGAATTGATATGTAGAACGGAGACAAGCTTTGACACAGTCTTTTACGACTGTACTTGCTCTCGGCGGACTGGATAGTTCTTGCACTTTCATTCGGAAGAAAGTGATACTAGTTAGTAAATCAACTGTGGATTTCAAATCCATCAATTTTTCAGTACTCGATGCGGGGAAGTTGTTGCGATACATTGATAAATCTATTCGTAAAGAGTTGTGCAATTGGTCCAATAGCTTAACAAATTTTTCTTTCTGCAAGAAGAAAAATTATTATGTTATTGGCTCAATCTCAACTTTTTTTGTGCCTTTGTTAAGTTTTTTTTTTTTTTTGTTTTTTTTTCTGGATTTTTTAATTTTTTTTTTTAGTTTTCTCTTTACCCCGAAATTGGAAGCGGCGAAACGATCACTGGCAGATACGGCAGAAGAAGCCGTAGTATGTGCGTAGTAGGCATTGATATTGGCCAAAAGTGTGCTCATTACAGCTGGCACACCTGGACACAGGTACTTGGTGGAAAGGCAGTGGAAGTGGCTGTAAAACATTAAAATTTTTCTTTATACGCATAAGTTTGATGATTTTTTTTCATAGAAATAGTAGTCGTAAAACATTAGTATGACATCACTGTTCTGTATGAAAAACTATGATATTCGATTAATTTGTAGGCCACTCTCTTTTAGTCAGATCACTTTTATAGCTAGTATATATACATTAGCATACACGTACATTGTGAGCAATTTGATTATATCGTGCGTTTTTGTTGGCACTTACGTCGGCGAAGCGAATTTTTTTTTCGTTACGAAACATCTCGTATCGAAACGTCACGTCTTGTTGACGACATCTTCAGCCTGTTTTGCATCGAGTAGTGATTCATTTGAATCACATTATACCGTACAGACAACAGCAGGTACCACTTCTCGATGAAAACAGTACGATGACGTCGTTGACATAACGACGAAATCGTTGCCGATTCAGTATGTTTCGAAATAAAAATAAAAAGCGATTCGTTGGCGTAAAAGTCAACAAAAGGTGATGGATTTGAAATTTTACACGTTAGTTTTATTATTTTAAAGTTTTCAATGCTACCGGTACTTTAATTGCTGATTAAAAATAAATAATTTGCAAACATAACAATTAAGTATATACTGGAGTGATAGGAAACAGGAAAGTACATCAATGTGCTTGGAACAAGCAATACACAATTTTTTTACGTGACTACAAAGAAAATAAACTTCAATTTATTTTTAATTTTAACAGAATAATACTAGAAAATATTTTGATATGATTCAATTAATATATTAATTCATAGATATTTCAAAATACTTGTAATTATTAATAGCAAAAGAAATATTAATTGCATAGAGATTAATAGTACGAATTACATTTCACTACAATAATTATATAATTATGCAAATATACAGCTAGAGTACAAATTTATTATTAAAATATTTATTAAATATTCTGATAAAATTATTTGATTAAAGTTTATTATTCTATGACGTAAATAATCAATTAAATCTACTTTTTATATAGTGAAAAGAGTAAGTTTATGCAAAAAGGTAGAAGAGACAGGAAAAATTATGTTACTCTTGAAAAACGAGAAAAATACTATAATTGAAAAATTGAGCTTCATAATTTTAACCGAAAAAGATATCAGTAAGTATGAGAATCATATTGAAAAATATATATGTAATTTTGAATCATACACTTGAACGATACAAGAATTTTTTAAAGGATTTTAAATTACCGTACTATTAAATTTTACTGTATATATATTTAGGCGGTATATAATCAATTTATGAAAGAAAATGAAAATGTTATAATAAGAAAAATACAACCATAAAATGATTGATAAATCAAGATATATCATTTTCATTTAGAATGGAAAATTATTAATAATTTATGTTCTTTTATTTATTGTTAACTGAAAATATTTCAATTGCGCCATTAAGGATTATATTTTGTAATCGGAATATAGCTAAACATCATAAATCCATGATTAAAATATGAAACTGCGAGAAATATCTCGGTTTATAATATTATAGACAGGCACAAAATGATATTTATTTGAATACAATATGATATTGTTTTATTTCAAATGCAGTATTCAAGGAAGGATATATTGAATAGGAAAAATATTCAATTAAAAATAGATAAAGTTAGCATAAAAAAAGTTTTAAAAAGCAACTAAACGTTAAGGGACATAATGAAAAGAAAATAACATATTCTAAAAAAGGAAATTAAATTTAAATAAAAAATTAATATTAGACATTATATATATATATATATATATATATATATATATATATATATATATATATATATATATGTATATATACGCGATTTAAATATAATTTTCATTGTTAAGTATACAAAATAAATAGAATTAATAGGAAAGTATATGATCACTAAATAATTTTATCTTCAAACATATTAGTTTTAATTGTCTTATTTTTTATTAAAAAAGTATCAATAAAATAGATGATTTTAAATACTACTTGTATACAAAACTAAAATTAACACATTATTGACCGGCAATTTTACGCTGAAGCTATCTCATGTCACCGGCTACTATTTCGTAATTCAATGTGGACAGAACTAAAATGTTACAGAACTAAAATTATTATAAAAATTTGAATATCTAGAAAAATATTTTTTTTTATAATAAAAGGAACACGTCTAAACACGATGAACAAAGCTTTTGCAGTATTCTATATTGCCCTGCGTTTCATAAATTGAAATTGCTAATGCAAGTGCAATCACGAGTTAACTCGTGATCAGTCAACAACGTTTGGGCATGAAAACACGAGTTAACTCGTGACCGGTCAACAATGTGTTAAAATGAATGAATAATTATATATTGACTAGACAATGATGATGTAGAAAATATTGTCAAATATTCAAATAAGGTATCATATATTTATTTAGTGAACAAATAAGTTAAATAAAATTATATATTATGCTATTATTTATTATTGTTTTACAAAGAACGAATTTATTTCCTTAGCATAATTAAAGAAGGAAATTGTTGGTAGGATTAAATAATTAAATCTACTAAACTAAGAGACAAAACAACAAATTAGAAAAGTGCAGAAAAAGATATTAAATAGTTAGATTTTCAGATAAATATTCAATATATATATATATATATATATATATATATATATATATATATATATATATATATATATATATATATGTATTGAATATTGCATGAAAGTTCTTGTAAGTGAAATAATACATATAAGTTTCCGAATAGAAAGAAAAACACCAGTAAGTAAAGAAAGAGTCGAAACGTTTAACAGTCGAATCCAGTCCACAACAATAAGAAAGACATGAACCAAACCTACACACCAAACCGTCACAAACGACAAAACACGCTTTACCCACACTTGACACGATGACCGATGAACGAGCTTTTTGATTGGTCAATCGCACAAACAATACACCATCGCTAAACATCTGAACCAATAGACACAACAAAAAAAAAGATGAGAACAACCACATGAAATTTTTTTTCATTCGTAATCACCGAACACGTTCAATTTACAACCGCTACAGATGGAAATTTTAGATCAGAACTATAAATAATAGTTCTGATGCATTCATTTTTGTTTAAATCCAAACAATAAGCGAATCATAAATACATTATTACTAATAATAAACAGGTCTCTACTCTAATATGTACTGTAGGCCGAATTATTATTTTATATAACGATTTTTTTTATTAGTTACAAATAGTACATATAGAAATATAAATATAACATTTTAAAAATAAATGTTTCCATTCTACTATTTCTACTTACATTATTGTTTTATTTTAATAAAATTAAATTTTGTGGAGAATTGTGTATATATTGTGCATGTTCGTTAGTAATGGTATATGTATGGAACACATAAACATTTATCATTGTTTCTCACATTCTTCTCTCACGTTCTCACTGTTTTTGGTGTTAATCATTTATGTACGTGTATGTAGTTGTATGATATATTAGTTTATTAGTAAGTATTTTATATATATATATATATATATATATATATATATATATATATATATATATATATATATATATATATATATATATATATATATATATATATATATATATATATATATATATATATATATATATATATATATATATATATATATATATATATATATATATATATATATATATATATATATATATATATATATATTATATATATATATATATATATATATATATATATAAATATATATATATATATATATATATATATATATATATATATATATATATAAACACATAGTCATTCAAATGTGATGCTTAGATTTGTGTATTATTAAAAAGGAACATGTGTATAGGCAGGTGTATAGAGAAACATGTGTATAATTTCCTTTTTAATAAAACACAAATCTAGCCGCGACATTTCGATGACTCTTTATATATATATATATATATATATATATATATATATATATATATATATATATATATATATATAAATGCTCAGAATAATGTTTGGTTGTAATTGCTTGTAGAATCATAACGTGAATATATCTGTAAGATAAATATTAAAGTACAAAAATAGTTGTGATAATATAGTTATTTAGAATTACTGTTATTATATTAAGAATTATGTTAGAACTTTAAAAAATAACTAAACTTGTACAATTTGAAATGGACTATATTTAAAATCTGTTTACCATATATTATTTTTGGAAACATCAAATATTTATACAAATTTTATATTATTAAAAACTGAAATATATTATTGAAAACTTTTTTTTTACATTTACAAGCAATTTTATAGAAATTATTTTACTTGTCTTTTTTTTATAAATAATTATTATTTTTGATTGAATGATATAGTAAGGTGTTTAATTATTATACATGTTTTTTGCGTATTAAAAATAAATATGACTATTCATCTGGCTATATAATTATTGTACACTTAGTTAACTGATTGAATAAGCAATTTACCTACATTATTTTCTGAGCATATATATATAGATATATATATATATATATATATATATATATATATATATATATATATATATATATATATATATATATATATATATATATATATATATATATATATATATATATACGTAAATGAGATTTGAAACAAAATATTTGGTGGTAATATTTAAAATAAAGGCATCAAATGCATTTACTATTTTATAATAATGTTTATATATGAAATTTCATAAATTAAATATGAAAAATAATAGATATTGTTTATACGTAATCTTCAAAATAGATTCATTGATTGGTATTGTATTTAATTTATGGATGAAATTAATTAATTGTGCAAAAGTAGTTTAGTATACTTTATTTTAGTGTTGATAATAATTGTTTTCTAAGTAAAAAAAATATTATGTAAAAACTATAATTTGAAAATGACGAATTTTCTGAATAGATTTATATAAATAAATGATATTCAATGAAATTAAGTAATTTGATAGTTCTTGAAAATTAATAGAAATGAAATGGAATATATATCTAAAATTTTGTTCATAGAAAATAACCATTTTATTTAAATATAAAACAATGTTTTATAAATTTCTAACTGAAATGAAAGTTTTTGTAAAAATATTGCTAATTTTTATATATTATACGTATCTGACCGAAAATAATTTATGAAATTAGAAAATTGGCAAATGTTCGATTTTCTTAAATATTTCCTTTAAAAACTTGAATCTGGGATATTGAATATTGTAAGAGCAATTAAAAAATATTAATTATTAAATTATATAATTCAATTAATGTATCAAATTTATTTATATGATATTACAACCAATAGTTTGTTTTTTTGTTGATACTCATTGTACGTATATATATATATTTGTGTATTTGTAAGTGTAATAAATAAAAATGTAGTTTTCTTACGTCATTGCTTGATAAATAGATTCAATTCCATATCTCATAGCGAATTCATCAACAATTTCTTCAGCGGCTTCGTCAAAATAAATTTTCCATGCATCATCACCTTTAGCTTGAGGTAATTTTACCATACCACCATTTTCTTCGCATAATGAGTGGAACAGGTTTTCATGTAAGCATGTATATTGTACATGATAAGGTGCTACTTTTTCTTCGCCTTTAATTTCTACAGATATATGTAATCTAATAGCACCTGATACAGCTGATTTATCAGTACGTTTTTCTAGATTATACCATACGTCCATTTCACCAGATAGTGTACGTACCTATAATAAATATATATATTTTAATATTAGTTTGTTCAAATGTAATTATGGCAGGTTTATATTTCATCAATTAAAACGACTCATTAATGCGCGAACGGTAAGAATGTATAAAAATACCTCGATAATGGTTTGTCCCAAAAAATCATCAGATTCTCTTGTTAATTTTTGGCGAAGTTTACTTTTAAGATCGTTGTCTTCGTCCCAGACACGAACTTTTATACGATCTGATGAATTGTGACATTCGCTGAAATTATAAAATAGATGTATATACAAGAAAAGTGAATTGTTACTGAAATGGCGATGTTTGCGGCTCATACATTTTTTGTATATATTTATAAAGAGCTTACATATCCTTGATGTCTTCATGAATTGTTCAAATATTCTAAATTGTTAAATTTGAAAAAAATTGCTACACTTAATTTAAACAAAATTCATTGTATGCGAAATTCAAAGCGTTTGATAATATTCGAGTTCTAATACAGTACATATAAATTCATTTACATTGTTAATAATAAACAATTTAAAATTATTTTTTAATAAAAAACACAGGTTTTGTATTTTATAAAAAACATTTTATTACAGTATTAAGTTAAAACTATTTTACTAAAATATAATAAAATATATTTTACATTAGAATTATGTATAAAAAATAAGAAATAAATTAGCAATAAAATTAAATAAAAATGGACATATTCATTTTTTAAATAATAGAATTCCCTGTATATATATATATATATATATATATATATATATATATATATATTTATATATATATGTGTGTGTATAATTATTGATATGATATAAAAATAATCATTTCTGTTTTAATATAATTTTCAAAAAGTAATAAAATTAAATGAAAAATTAATGTATTCATTTTTTTAATATAAAAATTCTCTTTATATACATCTCTTTATATATATATATATATATATATATATATATATATATATATATATACACACACACAATTGTTAAGTTCAAAAAAATATTTTTAATTTTTTTAAAAATAATAAATTTTGGAAAACATTGGTGTTACTATAGCTTGTAGTCTACTGATATAGTTTCATGTATTACACCGTTTTAAATCTAATTACCACAATTAAATTTTTTATGATTTTTTTATTTTTAATCATACATATTTCATACATCAAAATGTCTGCTATGCTACAAATAAATATTTTTTATATTTTGTTAACGTTTTCTAACATGAATAAAGTTAGTTTTAAAATGAGGGATAATAATTTCATGTTTAGAAAATGTAAAAATGTTATAACGTCAGAATATTTTGAAATGTATTAAATTAATGTATTGAATATTTTTATGAATTAGTGTCTATGTAAGCTGATATGTCATAATGCTATGAAAAAAGTATAAAATAATAAGTTAGGTATGTATATTGAATTTATTCCTGAATATATAATGACGTTATTATGTCGTTTGCATCGTTTAAATAATTTTGTTATGTTTTAAATAATTCACCAATTGTTAAGATCTTTGTAAAACATGATATATATATATATCAGTAGTGTAATATATGTAATTATTTTAAACAATAAATTTTTAAACCTTTTAAAGAGTAATAAATCGTATTTGTAATATATTGCGAAGTAAATAAAATTATAATAACATGCTTTTTAAAATTACAAATAAAATTTTTAAGTTCTAATTTTTGATAAATCCCTTAAAAGGTAATAAAATTGATTAAGCACCAAATAAAATCATGAAACTTAGTGAATAGGCCAATGACAAGCTATAGTATCATCAAAAATTTGATATAATGTAGTTCTTCTTAATAACTAACATTTGTATATGAGTAAATCAATAGCATGCTATTAAATTATTTCATTTTTTGTTACTATAAAATGTGTGTAAAACTAGAAAATTACTTTTAACAAATTACGAAAATTCTACTTTGAAGCACTGTATTAGCACTCAATTAAAAAATGAAAAATACTTAAAATGCAGCAACTACTATTATTATTTCAATCTAATTCTACTTTGCATATAAATACATACAAAAGCAAGTGTATGAAGCATTTTTTTTTCATATGGTTATCGTAAATAAATATAGAATAGTATTGTTTTCTTGAGTAATGATATCTTTGTTTTTATTAAGACAGTAATTTTTAATTTGAAAAAATATTATTTATAAAAAATATTTACGATTTTTTTAATAAAATTGTGAGTTTTCATAATATTTATTTTATAATATATAGAAGGATTTGAATATTAAAATTTATATATATATATATATATATATATATATATATATATATATATATATATATATATTAGTCAGTGAAATATATTTAAAAATATTTCCAAAAGATGTTAATTTTGAATGCAATAAATGTTTGAATGCAAGCAATAAATAATAACATTTGTAAAAAGAATATCTAAAAAGTTATGTTGAAAATGTATAAAAATATCAATTAATTTGGCATGTTTACACTATATATCTAATTTATATTATCTAGAAAAGGGATTGGTAACATATGTTTGTACTATGCAATTAATTTTTGCGATTACATTAGGTTGATAATGTCGAATATTATTATTATAAAAAATGTAGTTTTAAACTTCTTTTAATTCGACATTTATATTTACTAGTTATAATTGATATTTTGCTTCTTTATCAGAGAATATCTTAAATTCAGGTTAATTTATAAATTAAATATATTAATTTTTGTATTGAAGAGATTTTAAAAATATATATTTGTTTGTAAGAGAATTTGTTATATCTAAATATAATATAATTTTTTACCTTTTTACCTTTTTTAATTTGTAAACGTTAAATTAAAACGTTAAAAAAATCGGTATGTAAAAGAAGTAATATGTATTTTTTAAATCTTTTATTTAATTTTTCAATGATAGAATTGACATTATTAAGATAGGTTATTTTAGAAACATTAAAAAAAACAAATTAAAAATTTAATCTTTTATAATCGCATTTTTAAATTACCATTCACTTTTCTAGAATTTATTATTTAAACTAGGATTCAAATAAGTTTCGTAGCATAATTTTATATATATATATATATATATATATATATATATATATATATATATATATATGTATGCTATGAAATTTAATATTAATTAATTGAAACATATAATAGTAAATATAAAATTTGATTCTCTTTTCTATAAAGCGTTTATGTACTTACAAATAGAATTTTTCATTCCAAACAGGATTCAGTTCTTGTGGCATAGTTCGTGTGCGTTTTTTTACTTTACCTACTTGGACTGTTACATATGGATCTGATGTTCCACTTTTGTCTTTGGCAATGAGACCCTGAGCGCATATGACTGAAACATTAAATTAAAGATTAGTAAAAAATTTCGGCTTACATTAAGCAATTAAATCCAACGATATAGAAATAGAATTGTGTATTTTTCTTTTATTTTTTTAAATTAATTAATTCAACATACTTTTCATTAAAGTTTCAAAGTAAGAAATAATTATAATTTTGTCATTTATAAGAATAACTAAATTTTTACAATAGTTATATTACTTTTTAGTTTGCTTATAAATGTATTTAAAACGTTTGAATTAATTTGTAATATAGCTTCAATTAAGGCAATTTGAAAAGGAATTTATTTTAAATTAGAAATGTCAAAAGATATATGTTTTGACACACTCGAATAACACGCTTCAACATCACAAGTTTTCATGAGTTCAATAATCATTTAGTTTCATTTTAGTTGTTGATGTGCATTTCGATGGTCATGCAATTATCGTTAAAGAGTTGCAATATAAAATTTAGATTTTATAATGTAATGCTCTGACGTTGGGATAGTTATCGAATTTGGCATTAGTGAATAAAGTAAACAATAGATTATTGAACATTTTTATTAAGTCTTATAACGAGTGGTTCATTTGAATTAATATATATATATATATATATATATATATATATATATATATATATACATATATGTAAATATACTGTTTTAACTATTTAGAAACGATTTAATACATAATATAATTTCTATTTTTTAAATTATTGAATTAATATTTATTTAATTTCTAAAAGTATTAAATTAATTTTATCTATTTATATACATACATATATATATATATATATATATATATATATATATATAAATATATATTTATTAATAATTATATAAAATATTATTACTTTTTAAATAAACAAAAATAAACATTTTTTACAATAAAATTTTAGAGAATAATTAGATAATATCAAATTTTAAAAATGTGTTCGAATTAAATTACTAAAATACCATAAAATATTATTCATTAATGAATTTGTAATTTGAAAATTTAGATTTTTGTTTACTGGCTTTTATGTACATTAACATTTACAAAATGAAGTTAAAATATAACAGTAGGAGAGTTAATAAATGTTATGTATATGCATTTCTATAATATTTTTTTTATAAAATTAAGTAGGGTGAAATATAAAAAATAGCAAAAAAATTTCTATCTACTCAATGATTCATTTTATGAAAGATACTTGTAGAAATTTGATATTTCTAAGCATGGTGGACATATTATAGATTTTAATAATGAATAAATAATTAATATTTAATTTTCAGCAAAATTGGTAAAAGTCGTTTCAAAACTTTTCGTTTATTAGGAATGGCTTTTAGACGTTCTTTTATATTTTGGGAAAGATTTATTTATGCTGTCTTTATCTTATAGTATTTATAATAAACTATTTATTTAAACTTTAAAATATAAATTTGATGTAATAAAAATATTGTAAAAGTATTAAAAATGTAAAAAATCATGAAGTTTTTGATCTGATTAAAAAGAAATATTTTCAAAGGTAGTTTAATAGTGACAATATTACATGTATTGATGTGTGGAAGTAAAGAAAAATTAAACTGAAGTAAATGATTACTATTTTCAATAAAGTTATTTTAGAACATGATTCATGATCTTTTATAGTCAAATTTTGTATTTTTAATATAAGTTTGACGTAAAATTACATTCAAAACATTTTTGTAAAACTAGAACAATGCTTGGTGATTTGTATAACATTTAAAGAAGAATTTGTAATGTCATTATCTTTAGATAACTACATTATTCAGTAGTATTTATGACGATATATATATATATATATATTTAATTTATTGTAGAGAAGTGGGTAATATTTATTTTTTATATACAAGAAGAATGTATAATCTTATAATAAATGTATAAATAATATTTGATTTTGTTAATTTCAATATTATTAAATATTTATAAAAATATTATATTTATAAAACGAAAAACATTAAAATGTATATGTAGTTAAAATAAAAGCAAACTAAATTGAGTAATTACAAATATTCTAAACGTGAAAAACACACATTTTGTAATAGAATTTTGATATCAATTTTCAAGTAAAAGTAGAATTGTAATATTATTTATATAATTCTTTATATACCTTCTCAAATAATTGACAATCACATTTTAAATAAACTTAAATGCTCAAAATATGTAAAATATATCATTATTGAGAATTTTATATTTTTGAGCTGAAACATACATACATATACATATGTATGTATGTATAGACACTATTGAAATATGAAAAATTCTGCAAACAGCATAAATGTGCAAATAACATCTAATATTGTAACTAAAAAAATTTTAAAAATAGTAACACATTTTGCTACACACAGTACTACATACAAGCAAAACAGGAAGATACAGAGAAAGAACACAACAGGAAATGAGGAATTAATCTGTTGATGAAATTATGTCTTAAATATTGAAAATATTTTCAATTTGTACAAAATACACTTTTTCAATAGGTCATATATATATAAATGCATATATATATATATATATATATATATATATATATATATATATCCTAGAAAAGATAGTGTTATTTAAATTATGTAATATTAATATTCTATAGTAATTTACATATAAAATTAATTTTCAACATCTTTTAAGACATAAATTCAATACAACTGTTTCACATTTGACTTCAACAAACTAGAAAATTCATAACAGGAACTGTACCTATCCTCTACCTTAATATATAACTAAATAATTATGCGAACCCCAAGTGTATGTATATATGCATACATATAAGTACGCATATATATATATATATATATATATATATATATATATATATATATATGTATATAAGGATAAAATAGAGAGATACGAATATAGGAAATGACAGCAGCGAAATGAAATACTGTTGCTAATGTATATTTTGAATAAATTAAGTGTAAGAAATACTTCCAAATTATTCCTATATAGAATGTTGAAAGTGTAAACAATCTAAAGTAATATAAGTTAATAGTAAGTTAAACCGTTTAACTAATTAACACTAAGTGCATATCTTTCCAATTCTAATGGTTGAAATGTGTACGGAAGATCAAACTGAATGTAATATTAACACTATTATTAACTTTAAATATATGAACGTCGAATGTAACTTTTAAATGTACTGTAGATGAATATATAAAGAATTTAATTAATAATTTAAAATTTACTGTAAAAAACAAGTTTAATACACAAATTAAAAAAAGATAAATACAAATAAATATGTGTTAATTAATTTAATTTAATACAAAAATATATCGTAATAATATTAAAAATAATCTATTCATTAGAAATTTTTCATTAATTTCTTAACTTTTATGAAATATATATATATAGATTTTAGAATTGGTTAAAAATCGCGTAATATGATATCTTTGAAGGATTAAATTGATCCTTTTTCCAATAAAAATACAATAAAATATATATATGTACATATATTTATATATATATATATATATATATATATATATATATATATAAATATATTTATTTATATATATATATATATATATATATATATATATATATATATATATATATATATATATATATATATATATATATATATATATATGTACGCAACTTTTAAATAGTTAATAATTTGTAATATCTGTTAAACAAATTTGATTTAAAGTTAATAAAAGTGTTTATAAAAATGTTATTTGTAAAATTATTTCTGTAATAGTGGTCTGTTATTCAATTATATATTGAAGTAAATAATGTATTTTTGTATTTATTAATATATATACATATATATATATATATATATATATATATATATATATATATATATATATATATATATATATTTAAAGTTACTGCACTTGTCCATTTAATTAGAAACCTAAATGCAAATTATTGATTTAATATTTGTTCATAATATTAATTTTAAATTATGTATGTTATTAAGTATATTTGAAAATTTGAATTATATATTATTATATTGTGCTGCTAAACTCGATAAACTGACAAATAAAAATATTATATAAACAATATTTACTTTCAAGAATATATTTTATCTATCTTTCTATCTATAAATATATCTATATATATATATATATATATATATATATATATATAAATATTTATAAATATTTATATATATATATATATATATATATATATATAGAGAGAGAGAGAGAGAGAGAGAGAATTTCAGGTTAAAAAACAGTCATCATGATTAACAATAATTATTAACCTTATGTATATAAAATAAACAGATAATTCATTCTTTGTAGTATGAACAGAATAACATTTTATAAGGATAAATTTCTATTCAATATTTTTCAGTGATGTTAGAAAGTGATTTATTCCTGTAAAAATAAATAAGCTACATTGGTAAAAATAATTATTAAATTATAATCTTAAATAATTACCTAACTCAATATATTTTTCATAAAAAAAATATTATCATTTTGTTCAAAAATAACGACATATTGATATTTATAGTGCAGTAAACCATATATATATATATATATATATATATATATATATATATATATATATATATATATATATATATATATATATATATATATTCACCAGTTATTATGTTTATTAGTATGTAATGTAAATGTTTGTATATATTTCAATAAATATAATATCAAATATATTATTTCTCTTTTGTTATTCATTTATTTGTAGAATGTTAATTATTAATGAGATAATAGTAAAAAAATATATATTAATGAAAATATTATTCCGAAGAGTATCTTATAGTCAAATATATTTTGTATAGAATTAAAAAAAATATTTCCAAACAAAATAGTAGTAAGCTTTTGTACTAATCAGTATATAAAAGAGATTTATACTAATGAAATGTTAATAATTATATGAATTTTATATATATATATATATATATATATATATATATATATATATATATATAAAATTATTACATCTCGGTACAAATAATATTTTCATAAAATGATATTTTTTTTGAATTTACTTTTTATTGATGTTATTAAATGTGATATTATTTGTAGAAGATAAGTTTGATTAGATTTAAATAGTTATAAATTATTTATTTCTTTTATCTATAAAATGCGGATATAAATTGCATGGAACGAATTTATTTTATATATATATATATATATATATATATATATATATATTATGTTTATTGAAGTTATAAAAAAATCTTATTTTAAATATTACAATGTTTATTAAAAAAACTGTTCGTTCTAGAAATGGTTTTGTTACGTAGTTTTTTCTGATTTACATCAATAATATATTTTAAGTTCAATCAAAATCTAAATAATGAGTATTAGTTTGAAAGTACGTTTTGATTTTTTTTATTTAAATGCCAACTTTTCCTGTCCTAACCATAATTTATTTGGAATTATATAGTTGCTAAATTAATCACAATAACATCAAATATATACTGAATTAATAAGAAAAGTTTCGTTTCATTACTTAATATTTATTGAAATATTTTTAATTGAATGTTTTTTTAAGTATTGTGTCTATAAATGTGTAAATAGTTAAAAAATAGTACGTAAAGAAATTACAAGTGAATAGATTTTAAAAGTGAATCAAATATATTCGAAGAAATAGATATAATAAGTATCAGTAGCAAATATATTAATAGATGTGCAACAAGTCTCCAATATTTCTGTTAATATTTGCATATTCAAAAACGCTACTGATAAAACCAATTCTCCTACGTGTTGATTGTTTGTGTACGAAGGCAGGTCTCTAGCCACATTCTAACGGGAAACGTTAGACAAGGAGTATCCAATAATCAATAAAACATTGTTCTGTTTTTTTTTAGATAATTTAAATACATTTTAGATATCTACATAATTATTTTAATTTGCTGTTGTATTTTAACTTAACTGCTCGATTATTTTATTTAAATTATATGTTTGCATGTAATTTGTATTTGTATAGTGTTCAATTTTCGTGTTGATATATATTGAAAGAATTGTAATGTGACGAGTTGAATTTTTTGTCAAAAGTATTTACTCTAATTTATATATATATATATATATATATATATATATGTAATGTTACCAAGATTGCAAGAGCAATAGTATTAAAAATGGGTGTAGTTTCATATTTACAAAAATAGTCCCTGCAATACAATTAATTAATTATTTATAAATATAATAAAAATATTCATATGATTTTAATAACAAAATTAGAGAAGTGATTATTTTTTTACAAATTCTGAAAATTCGTTTTTATTCATATCTGAATTTTTCATCTCTGAAGGTATTTTTTAAAAAGAAATTGTTTTCAAGTTTATTACATATTTTGCTATTAAATATTATTTTCCAATTTAATTCTTATTATTTTTTTGAAAAAATATTTCTCTAATGAATAAAATATTTTTTAGATTTTTATCGAATAAGGAAAATAAAATGTTTATAACTTTATTCTAAAAAATAAAATTTATTATATTAATAGAAATTAAATGTATGTTATGCAATTATTAATATATTAATTGAATTAGATAATTGATAAGACTAATTAAAACTTCACTATGAGATTAAAATATATGTTTTATCTACATCTTATAAAAGTTTTAGGAAATCACAAAAATGATATGCATTAAGTGTATTATAAATATTGATTATTACAAGTGAAGTTTGAAATTCCCTTTAATTTTCATAAAATGCAAAAATAAGTTCTTAGTTTTAATTAAAAAAAATATATTTGTAAATATATATATATATATATATATATATATATATATATATATATTTAAAAATTACGTCAATATTTTATTCGTATTTTAAATAGAGTTGGTTTAAATATTATTATATATATATTGAAAATTCTATAATAAATGCAAATATACTATTTAAAAATGAGGTAATAACGATCTATTAATAAAGTATTAGCTTTAATAATATTTATTTAAAGAATTTTATATAATAAATCCTTGCTTTACATTTTTCTCGTTAGAGAAAGATGTATAATACTCTATTTTTTACGATGAATCTAAATAAAATCATATTTTTAAAATTAAATTGTAAGAGATTTGCAAACGATCTTATAATTTTTCAATTAATTTTTTGCTTTAAAATTATTTAGTGAAGTATTTGTGTTATATATATATATATATATATATATATATATATATATATATATATATATTCAAAGTATGATTTGACAAATATAATTAATTTTCAGATTTTTTAATCTGCGAATAACTTGTTTTAAACTGTCATATAATTTAATAAATTTAACTGGATATAGGCGTGTACAGATGACATTTTAATTATCCGTATAATTTGTTTAATACAGGAATAATTACGTATAAAACAAATAATTTTAATAATATTTAAAGAAGCAACTGATTTTTAATAATATTAATAAATGTAATAATATAGAAAAAATAGATATATTTTATCATATTTATTTGTAAAATGTATTTCGTATAAAAATAGTTTTTCCTTAAGATTATATTTATATATATTTAAATCGTTCCTACAAAAATGTGTTAAAAATTAGTCAGTTTGTTTTACATATCTGAATTATTAAATAAATGAATTACTATATGTTAATATGTATTCATAAAAAAACATACTAATATTGTAATAAGTATTATTAATTAATTTGGCATTCAAATTCAAATAATGAAAGTGTTTCTTTTGAGTTCGTTTTTTTTTTACTACTTAAGATATTTAAAAATTGAGTATGTTTGTATGTAATGATTTTAAAGTATATATTGATTTAAATATTTTCATAAGATAAAACAGTTATTAAAAAAGAAATAAATAAACGTTTTCAGTATAATTTTATTATTTGTATTTAATTGATATTTTAATTATTTTAATAAGTATAGTATATATGTGTTCACACATATATATATATATATATATATATATATATATATATATATATATATGTATAATAAATTGATAATGTAAATAATAAATTTATCTCATTATTATCGTAATCTTTGTGATTTCTGTATTTATTTTTAATGATAAAATAAAATATAAAAGCAATATATATATCTATATATATATATATATATATATATATATATATATATATATATTCAAAACTATTAAATTAAATGTACGAATGTTGTGCTAAAACTGATTACCGTATTTGCTTGATTGTTGTTTTCGTTAATCAATGAAATATTTCGGTAATAAACAGTGTAATAAAAAATAACATCAAGAGATAGCTCGTTACTAAACACTATAATAAAATAAGAATATTTTATAGACGTTGTAAAATCGAAATGAATGTTAGAACATTAGCAAGGTTGATCGTTTTATTCTATTGGTGTTTATATATATATATATATATATATATATATATATATATATATATATATATATATATATGTATAAATAATTAAATATATGAATATTTATTTCATCTTATTATTATTTAAATAGGGATATTATGTGAAATATTTTAAATATCATTAATATAGATTTAAATTATAAAAATTAATTTTAAAAAGTATTTTAAGAAGAGATGCATTAATTAAGTAAACATGATTACTATTATTTATATAAAATTATATTGATTTTCATAACAAGTTATAGATAATGTATGTAATTCATATATTTTATAAAGTATGTGACCGAAATTACTAAAAAAATATTTTTTAATTTGAGAATTCATAAAAATTAATAAAGAACTATTTTCATTAAGAGTACGAAAACATTTTTGGGAATATAATAAAATGTGTTCTTTATTTGTTTTTATTAAAAAATGCTATATTTAGTTGTATTTCTTTGCGAATTAATTTCATATTAATAAATATTTAAAGGAGTTTAGTACAGAATATTTAATTTATAAAAATTCAATAAAAAATTAATAATATAAGTAAAATGAAATGTGTGAACGAATTGAAAAAAGTATTGATATTTAATACAATTTTCTAAGAAACCTATAATAGATTTTGAGTCGTTATAAAAAGTTCTAGTTTATTAGGAAATCGATATATTGTTTTACTAATTAGATTTTGACAATTATATATGTTTTTCTAAAAAAGTAAATGAATAAAATGTACTAATTTTAAATTTTATATAAAAGCTTAATGTGATATCACACAATTGAATCTCACTCTCAACACCACGAGATATTAGAAAGTGTTCAATGATTGCTTATTGTTCACTTTGTTTGCTTATAACAATGTTGTTATAAACAAACAAAGTAAACAATAAGTAATTATTGAAAACTTTCTAATATTTTGTGGTATTGGGGATAATAATTCATTCGTGTGAAAGTGAATTCGCCACAGTTTCAAAATAAATAGTAATCTGATATTTTTGTCAAAAGTAATTATTTCATAAAAAATACCCTTTAGTATGATTTTATTGGTAAATGATTTAAAAAGAAATTTTCATTAACATTAAACTTTTAAAAATATTTTAACTTTTAAAAACATATTTTTTGTCTAATATATTTATTATTTTGCTAAAATGGAATTTAATGTTATTATAATATAAGTATTATATTGAGTGAAGAAGTTTGTTAATTTTTGCGTAATAGATTTCTAATATTTTATCAATAAATAAAATAACGTTAAAAATATAAAAATGATAAAAATTAGTTTTAAAGGATAATAACGTAAACAACAATCAAATAAATAGTTAATTTATATATTAATAGTTGTATATAATAGTTATATATATATATATATATATATATATATATATATATATATATATATATATATATATATATATATATGAGTTTTGATTAAGGTAAATTATTATCTGTTAATTTGTAGAAAGTTTGTGATTTTGAAGGAGTGTTTTTGAATAAAATGTGTGTAAAGTGCAGTTAGTAGTGAAATAATGATGGTGTTATTCATTTTAATAAGAACAACTTTCATTTCAATTTTGAGTTTTATGTTATTTATTTTATTCAAAATTATTAACTCAATCTGTTTTATATTTAATAATACGATGAAAATAATATGTATAAAAAAGTTGTTACTTATCAAAAATGTATTATTAAATTTCATTCAAAATCATTCAATGTATTTTTTGTTAATGTAGAGCGTGTTTAGAGTTGAATAGAAAGAGAGAGTGATATCAGTGAGTCAGTGTATGCGCGTGTAAAGAGACATGTGATAATCGTGTTATTATATAGACTATTTAGTTATGAGCAGTTCTTTTACAAAGTTAATTTATATGATATTTAATTAACTTCAATATAGAAGAGAGTACATGATGTACTCTCATGATGTTATGATGTGAAAAGAAAATAGATATAGAGAAATAGATAGAAAAGTAGTAATAGTAGTAGTGATAGAGAGCAGTGACTTTGAAAGCGTTTGACTGACTCCTTGACCGCACCCTAATAGAATGCAGCTTGCGACGATACCTGTGATTGCGATCTTGCAAGACCATTTCGAGGTCCCTTCTATATTGATATCCTCAGCCTGTTCGATTGAGTCAATGTGAGTGTCTGGGTCCACTGAAAAGGTCGTTCTGCGAGCGCGGTCACGCACCGGAAACAATAACAAGACACACACCAAATACAACACCACATCGAGACAGACAGACAGTGTGTGTGTGTAAAAGAGAGAGAGAGACAATGAGAGAAAGTGTGTGTACGTATGAAGAGGTGCGTTGCTGTGACCGTATGTAGGTGACTTCCGCTCGCCTTGGAACACCGGCGACTGAAGAAGATGTATGAATGTCGTGGATAGATGAATGAATAGATGGATTGTTGGGAGGAAGATGTGAGTACGACAGTTGTATGGAATTGGACTGGATGGCGGTGACGTGTGATAGATTGTTGATGGTTGTTTGTCAAGATTCTTGTATTGTCGGTCATGTTTGCTCGGTACGGAATAATAAAAATCATGTGTGTGCGTACGTGGCGCACTGCTGTTTATTTGAAAAGCAAATAATGGGTTTTTGTCAGGATTTACATTTCATGATAAATTGTTCCTGTACTTTTTCTTACTATACATAACTACAACTACATTTTCATTAAAAAAAGAGAGAATGTGTATATTTCGATGATTATTTTATTAAGTTATATTTTAGTAAAATTACTAAGTGTTGATTTAAATAAATATTTCACGTATTATTGTTTTTGTCGTAAACACGTTTGTATTTAAATTATATCTACATTTGATATAAATAAAGTATAAGTTTTACTTTTGAAAATCACCGTCATAACGTGACAGATTTAAAAATTGCGCTCACGTTTTTAATCAAAGAAAATATGACAATATCCTGCTTAGAAAAATGTAATATTATTTGATAAAAACTATAGAATATTCATGTTGAAATGTTTATTTCAACTCGATTTCAATATAGTAAACAATTCATAACTAAAGAAAAACAACGAATCTGCATATTTTAAATTAATATGTTTCCGCGATATTTATTCAAAATTGCACAAAAAGTTTATAAATAATACAATACTCAAAAGAAATCAATACCGCAATAGACGTTTCATAATGTAAATATACACTTTATGTTTTCCATTACGCGCTTTCACAATTGGCATTTTATGAAAAAATAAAATGTAAAAAAGTTCGTAAACGGTATATTTCAACATACGAATTTATATTTTCCTATACGAGCAACATTTCCGAGTTTTCTGCACTATAGTACTTGACAAACAAACCTTCATCAGAATTCTCGAAGGATTTTGTTTATGCAACAGCAGCTGTACGAAAAACATTCAACATCGAATGAAGGAATCGTGCGATTTTTTTACTTTAAACCTTTCTTTAGATCTAGATAATTTCAATGTCAGTGATAGAAGATTAAATATATACTCACTAAAACTTTTAAGAAAATAACTTTGATTTTAATTTTAAAGGATTGTAAAAGAAAATGGAGTTGAAATGGAAATATTTGGACATATTTATTAATTAACTGAAAAAAATTCTTTTGTCATTTTTATATATTTTTTTTCTAAAAAAAACATATAATATATATATATATATATATATATATATATATATATATATATATATGTATAAAGCTGTTTAAATTATTTATTTTACATTTTTTTAATAAAAATATAAAGTAAAATATAAATATTGATTTATATAATTTTATAGATTTTTTTTTATAATTTATTTTATATTTTAACAGTATTTCAATTCAACGTTTGGAATTTATTTGAATATTTTTAAACGATATTTGAAAATAATTATAATTTATTAATTTATAGTGTTAATAATGAATATTTTATACATGCTTTTTCAATTATATTTTTTATTTATTATAAGAAAATTAAAATATTTTACTATTTGTTGGCTACAATATTTATTCTTTTTTTTCTATTTTATACCATAGTTTGAATTGTTAATTATATTTCTTTATTTTTATAGCTTCTTAAAAATCTAGCGGATAAAAATATAATTGTTTATAGAAATATATTATACATTTATTATTTAATATATTTATATATTAAATATCTATTTAAAATATGTTTAAAATATTTATAAGTTAATGTTGACTGAATTTTTTATAATTCTGTTTAATGTACTATAAGAATTTTTTTTATGCTTACTTAATTAATTAGTACAGTAAATGTGTGTTTACTATTTTTTCAAAAATTTAGTTATCATACTTGAATTAAAAAAATTAAATAATTATAATTCATTATATTTTATTTGTTTATAATTAAATTATTTATATTTTACATAACATGATTTTTATTTACATAATATGAATTTTTTAACTAAATTGAAATTATTTTTTTTCTGTAAACAATTTTGTATTAAAACAATTTTAATTAAAATTGTATTGTTTATTTTGTACTTTATTTTTGTAAATTACATAAATTTTTATTTTGTTATTTTTTATTTCAACAATTCAATTATTTTTCTAAATTTACATATATATATATATATATATATATATATATATATATATATATATATATATTTGTGTAAATAAATAATGGTAAAGGAGACAAGAATGAGGATATAGCAATAAATTTTAGTGAGTATTGAATAATAGTTAAAAATGTTTTTGCACGATTTTTAAAGGATTTTGGAACATTAAGGAACATATGGAACTGAAAAAGAAAACCAAGACGCATAACATTGAGCACATAACATTTCGTAGATATCAATATCAATATATATTTATATAAAAATATATATTCTGCGCAGCTGAATGCAGAGTAGGACAAACCTGTGATTGCTATCTTAGCCGACCATTTCGATGTGCCGTCGAGTACGGACTGCTTCACTGATTTCATATGTCCTGTATGACCTGTGTCCTCCACACCGAACACGGCCCTAAGTTATTTGAGTTTAAAAATATAAATATCAGATAAAATATGTAATGCAAGTGATGATTTTTTGCAAATACCGTTTATTTAGAAAACATTTCAAAATTTTATGAATTGTTTCTAATTTATTTATAAATTTTGAAGTATATTTTTGTTTGAAATATTAATGATACGTTAGGCTTATTTATTTAATTAATTGGGTAATTTTTTAACGATCCAATGATTTATCTTTAAAATTATGTTAGAGCTTTTAGCATCTTCTATTACAAAAATATATATTAATTATAAAATTAATTGATCTAAATGACTTGGGCTCTAAATTAAAAAAAAGTTTTGTATAAATTATACATTAAAAATATCTTTAATATTTGGGTAATGTAAGTGGATTGAACTGATTTTTTTTATTTATTCGTGGATAATTGAAATAATACATATTCATATTTCTTAATTGCAAATACATCTTAATAGTAGAAATAAATTTTAGTTATATAAATTCTAATTATATATATATATATATATATATATATATATATATATATATATATATATATACACATATATTGAAAAATTTTTGTAATGATGAAGTTGAACTTTTAAATATTTTTTTTAAAGTTTCATATTTGTGTTTGATTAATAGTATTTTCAGTTCTATATTTTTAATTGCAAATTTTGGATTAACTAACACATTAAATATTTTTCAAATGAAAATTGAGAAAAGTAAAAGAAATATAACTTTATTATTTCTGATTTTTTTAATTGAAATTGAATGTAAATAGTAATATGTAATGAAAAGGGAATATATTGAAAAATATTTTTATAAACGAAAAATGATAGATTGAAATTGTATATATATATATATATATATATATATATATATATATATATATATATATATATATATAACACAAGAACTATATGTGTGTGTATCTAAACGTTTTCCTGAAAATGAAGCTTACAAGAAACATTTCCTGTTCGCTTTACATTTATACAAACGTATATTTATGATTAAGAATAATCATAAATCTCTCACAATTACGTACATAAATCATCAGACGTTCATTTATGGTAGTAAATAAAGTCATAACGGTCTTCAGACACCATATATGTGTAGCCAACAACAATGAATATGTATGTTTATAATTAATAATTCTGTTTATATTGGCGTGTTTATGTATTATTACGTGCATACATATATACATATAAATGTATATGTTTTCACCACTTGCATTACTCTATTCCGACATGGTAACAAATAAAGTCGTGTGCGTAGTCTCACACAGAAAGCACTTATAAAAGAAACAGTCTGGTCGGTGGGAGTGAGCTGTAATACAATATGCTGAAATGTTATAGAAACAAATCATTTCCCTAGCTCGTTTGATATGTCGTTTATTGTAACTATCTGTGTAATTGTTATACGATACGTTATATTAAAACGTGCTCTAATTGTTTGTTTTCCTCTGTAATGATTCAATCCAATGATTTTAATCATTATTAATCTGCAACATACATTATTCAAAAGAGAATTTATTAAAATAATTTCGTTTGTATACTTTCGGATAACATGAAGATATTTTAATGTTAAACAACATTTCATATTACCTTAAAAATCAAAATATAAAATAAGAATTTTCTAAAAAAAACAAAACATATGAGATGAATATATTGTTCTAATTTAATATTATAATTATTATCAATATAAGGTATTTGTGATAAGTGTAATATATCTCGTATATATATATATATATATATATATATATATATATATATATATATATATATATATATCACATCTGTTGAATAAAATTAATAGACATGAAAATGTGGAGTTTATCAGTTGTTTACATAATCAATGATTGTATAAATTTGTTCGAACGTAAGAATATTTTTTTAAAAAATCATTACTATTGTATTTAACACTCAAATATATTTAATAAAAATAAATGATGACACTTGTATCCAGTATAATTAATTTTGTACATATTAAGATATTGAAACTAATTTTTAAATCATCATAATTTTGAAAATATATACATTAGGGTACAGTTTAAAAACATTTTTTGTACATAATATTTTTGTACATTATTTGCTAAAAATATTATTCTTTAAAATATGTAATTTATTTTAATATGTCTTGTAAATATTAAATCTTATTTTAAAAAGACTTTAAATAATATTGAAATTTGGTTAAAAATATGCTATATATTCTTCAAAATAAACATAAAAATTAAAATTGAATTGAAAAATGTCTTATATAATTGGAAAATTAGTTTTTTATGAATTCCAAATAAATATGAATTCCAAATAAATATAAATTCATCTAAAATATTTATTTTTATACACTATTATTTTAAAAAAATATTTTTTTAATATTTTGGTAGATTATAGCTAAATAGTCATATTCATGAATACATTATTTATTATTTGGGCTGTTTCTGTAAGTGTTTTGATAATAATTTAAATTTATTATAGCATATAATTGAGAATTTGATTAGGTGTACTCAACATTTTTGCAGATTTATATTTTAATTTACTCATTCGATAAGTAATTAATACTGCATTTTTTAAAATCATATATATATGAATGTGCATATAGAAATAAGTTATTTTTGTAGATGAGATAAAAATATTTTTAATTTTTATCATTTGTTATTTTGAGTAATAAATATATTGATATTTATTTATTATTTCCAAATAATATATACGAGATAAAAAAATTCTACTTTTGTCAATTAAAAATATAGTTTCTGTTTTTATTTTTTCTTTAAAAATTGTATTTTATTGTAATTACAAACAGCACATTTGATCTGTAAGATTTTTTAAAATATTTTTTTTAATTTGTTGTATCGTAAATATTTACACAGACTGTTGTAATAAACGAATATATAAAAATTATAATGATAAAAATTTAATCGTTAATTTGGTCAGAAAGGAGATGTATAAGTCGTTAAAGATGATATTGAAAACATGCCAGAATGATTAAAGATGAAACGTGAGAAACATTGAATATTATATGATGATATAAGAAATTGCAAAAACACGTTCTTTTTTATTGTAAGATGTCTATGATATGAAATGAAAATTATCTGTTACCTGATAAGCTCAAAGATTTCCGGCTTTTCTCGTTCTCGTTGTTTCATGCGTTCTTTCATCGCTGTGATAATACTGTTGGCTTTATCTTCCGCACCGTGCTTTGAACTTTTCTCTGCGGCTCCTGTCAGTCACAAAACATAACATCTATATTTAGAATTTTTAACGATTCTCTATTAAGTTTGTTATTGTATAATATTTATTTTACCAACGATATTATGCCTTTTTAAAATTTTATTTTTTAGGTTGTCTTGTATAAAAACATAGATAGACATATATGCATATTAAACATAATCTGAATTGAAATATATTTTTTTTGTTTCAATAACATATTTATATAAAGGTTTTTTTTACCATTGAAATTGTTGAACTTCTCGATAAATTAAATTTGTATGTGTCCAATTTTAAATTACTGCTTATATTTTAAAATAAATTATATGGAACATATATAAAAGTATGATCGATTTTTTCGAATATTTTCGAACCATGCAAAATTTTGGCTAATTATGGAGATTAGACATTCCAACAATCAATCAAACGATTCGTGACCCAAATTAAATTTCGAACGATAAAAGAATCGTTCAGCGTATAAAAAAGAGACAGAGATGAAATGTCACGTTAATTGAGATGTCTAGTTTCGATGTAATGTGGTTTTGATTGATTGCTATTAAGTGGCAAAATCCATTAGCAGGTCATAGTATTTAACATATATGTACGTATCTCTTTTCCAATCAGATACAAACTGGTGTGGACATTTAAAACTGATTTTACAACTGAGACATATACAAAATAAACCTTTTGTTGTACAAAGCGGATAGTAGATATTTTTACTAGATGTATTGTCCTTATGGGATTTTGTCGAACAATTTTATGTTATATTGATTTTCGAATTTGTTCTTTTCATGAATATAGACATTTACATGAAGAAAACTAAATATCATTAATGAGTATTCACCAATTTCGTTAAATATGAGTCCAGTATATGAAATAGTAGTAAGTAAATGATAATTTTCTAGTTAAAAAAAAAATTAAAACAGTAATAGATTTATTGAATTTATTAAAAAAATTACCAAATTTAGATTGGAATTTATTTTAAAAATAAAATTCACATTTTAAATATCGTTTTTATATTTACTAACAATATTTTTTAAGTAAAAAACGTGCTAGTATCAATTAAACAATTTTGTTAATATATATATGCGTCTGTGTGTGTGTGCATATAATTTTATTTTTTTTTGAAATAATTTTTAAAATAAGTATTTAAATCACACAAGCTATGTAATAGATGTGTGTTTTTTTTAAAAAAATATATATATTTTATTATTAACGTAACGTATAATTTTTTATTTTTTTTAATAAAATCTTTTTAATATTTACATAAGAAAAATCTTTGGAAAAGAACAATGAATATAAGAAAAGAATAAAAAAATCATGGATATTTTCCAGAAGAGTCAGTTAAGAAATATAACCATATTTATATTCAACGTTAAGTATCATCGTACTGAAGCTATCTAACCATTTTACGCGAGATGTGTATGCAACGACATTTTTGAATATTTCCGTTGCTACATCTTAAATATTAGTGTCGTTATTTCATCTGATATTATGCTAATTTTGCGCACGTAACCAATGAAGCACATGAAAATAGGCTGCGAAACAGCGATCGGTAGCTTGAGACAATGGAAAATTTCGAAGATAATGGTGCTTTTCCTTTACGCCAACGACATATTAGAGTAAAAAATATTTTTTGTTCGTTCTCAGTTTTAATATTCGTTCGTAACTTTAAGCAGAAACATGTCAAAGATAATTGCTTTTCCAAGGGAAATACATGTTCTTTTATTTACTGCAGTATAAAAATATATTTTATTCGTTATAAATTATACGCATATATATTTTTTTCACTATATTCTTTTTAAATCGAAATAATTATAAAATGTAGAAATTATGAACTAATTAATTTTTATTATTTGTATGAAATCACATTTCTCTCTTTTTCGCCCCATTTTCAATATATATATATATACTAAAAATTAATTTCTTACTAAAATTTAAAAATGGAATTGAATAAATAATGCAATTTTGTAATAATAATTTATATTTTAAGACAACTTTTTCAATTTGTATGAAGTTGAATTTCAATTTCTATTGAGGGTTCTTTCATCTTTGTAAAAGTTTTAGTTTGTTCTTTAGATACGAGAGGTATTTTTATTTTTGAAATAAATATGGAAAAAATTATAGCATTTTATTTGTATGAATTTTTAGAAAAAAAACTAGAGAGTATTCATTATTTATAATTTACATTTAAGATATTTAGGCTTTAGTGCTCGAGAAATTAAAACTTTATAAATTTATTGATATGTTTCTTTTTGCAATAATAACTTTTAGATACTCATTAAGTTTAGTTATTCTAAATTTATCTTAAAATTATATTTTTTTAGCAAGAGTAAGAAATAAATGATAATGTAATAAATAAATTGTTATATTACTAAAAAATGTTTTCCATATTTTTTAATTATTTTTTATAATATTATATAAATTTTAAACATATTAATTACATGTTTAATTAAGTGAAATTAAAGTTTATTAAATCTATTGAGTTAAAACAATTAAAATCAAATGATTAAGATTTATTTTATATAAAACAAATATCAATTAAGTATTCTTTGGCAAAATTATATTATTCACATTTCAAATCTATTTAAGAACAATGATAGTTAATTAAATAAAATTTTATTAAAATTAAAACTTAATTTCAATTCACATAGATGTTTTTCCGATATGCAAATAAAGCATATATTAATTTAATGAATAACCAGTGAAGTATTGTGTAATTTTTTGATGTTAATTATTATTGAACAAAAATATTAGCATAATATAATTTTTAAAAATATTTATTAGATATTTTTAAAATTAAGTGTTTAAAAATATCAAGTATTTTTCAGAATTTGACAGTAAATTTTAAAAAAATATTTAGGTAATATATTATACATGAATAGAAATTAACATAATTTTAAATTATAAATAATAGTTGTGTTTAACACATTTAGTTATTATGTTTGAGTCACATATGTAAAGTATCTTGTTATGCCTGATTTTGGTATTTGTGCTGTTATCATGTAATAGCCATTATCATTAATGTTATTATTAATGACGAGTATCATTAATGCTACCTGATGATACAGTAAATACCAAAATCAATTGTGATTTAAAATATGAATTATTTCAATATTTGTGTTATTCGATTACATGTTGAAATAATTACACTTTAATACAAAAAATATTTTTTTTGTTTGAATAATTTAAAAAAATATTTCTTTTATAAGAATAAGATTTTACTTATTCTCGAGTAAAAATAATTATTTGTATGTAAATAATATCTGATAAAAATGTAATATGTCAGTATTACATTTTAAGTTCATTAATTTCTTTTATAATAACAGTTTTAGAACCAAGAATGTGTATATACAGTATTAAAAGTAGTATAGCATTTTATAGTTGAAAGTTTTCTATGTAATAAATATTTATTAGATTTTAAATAAAGTTTAAATTTATTTAGTTTAAACTTTCAGTCTTCCTAGACAAAGGCAAAAGAAAAAAATGTATTTATATTAAAATTTATAACTGTTTTGAAAACATATAACGTATAGTTCAACGAAATATTTTCTATAAATTCACAATCTAAATACATTAATTAATTGACACTTTATTCAGTTGTGATATGAAAATAGTTTAAAATATTTTAAAATTACATTAAAATTGATTGGAGTTACTAACCAATCTTTACTTATTCGTACATTAACGTGTGTGTATTGAAAATCAATAAATACATATATACTTAATAAATATACATATACATATATATGTGTGCGTGAGAGAGAAAAATATATAAAATGTATCTGTATGATAAATATATATATATATATATATATATATATATATATAAATATGTATACAACAATTATAGTATGTAAATTGAAAATGTTATTAAAATTTAAAATTGGGGTTGACATGACAGCTTAGATATTGACTATTATACTCAATAAACAAGATTTATAATTTGCAAAGTTTATAATTTGTAATATTAAAGGACATTTATTATACTTGCATATAATAGATACATGAAAAACAGCGAAGCTTTTAGATCTTTTAAAAGTCAATTATTCAATTTATGTTATTTTTATGTATTTATTATATAATATTAATTTGCATATTTACTTTATGTTATATTAATATTTTGTTTTAATTTTTTTATGTCGTATTTTTAAATTTTTTTTTAAAAAAATCAGTTTATAAGAATTATAAATTAGCAAAAGTTAAGAAAAAAATTAAAATTTAATGGATCTATATTATTTATTTTTTATTAAATAAACATATGTAGTAAAAAGGATTTAGTCAATGTTAATAATAGTGTTAAAATTATATTTTGCAAAAATATTTCAAAAATAGAAACTTATTTTTTTTATATTCAGTTGTTAATTGAATCAGAACAACGATGATATTTTTTATTTTATGATTTAACTATAAAGTAATTATAAAAATGATAAAAAGAATTAGTTTCCATTTGAGAAATTCTTTTAACACTACATAAAAATCATTGACCAAAAAGTAAAGAACGAAAACGAGACATTGTTATTTTCCGCATGAATAATACTCTACAGCAAATTATCTTGCAAACATTAAAAAAGTTAGAAACATTCATTGTATACTTATATAAAAGTTGCGTGTGAGTATAAATCGATGATCTTAAAGGATTCCAGATTGTTACTACATGTATTCGGCAGTTCATTAATCCTCGACGTGACAAACTTAATCTTTTAGTTCGATTACAGTCTATCCTACAGAATTACAAGTTATGTTCAACTAAATAAGTATGAATTATGAATAAACTTAAATATACATTTATATATACATTTTTGAACGTTTTCATTTTAAATAAATAATAATGTGATAATTAAATTTTTAATTTCGAATAGTAATAAATTTCAAAAATAATTCAGAAATACGCGATATCATAGTTAAAGCAGCAAATAAACAATATAAAGAGGCGAAGTTAAAATGTTTAGGGTATGCAAAAATTTCAAATTTAAATAAATCGTCAAACTCGTAACGAGAATGTTTCGTTCCTTAATTACTGTCGACGCTTTATATACCCATTATATATATATATATATATATATATATATATATATATATATATATATATATAACGGCGTCGCGTTGTAGTATTCTCACAGACAACAGCGACTGAACTACACTATCGATTTTATGTCGCATTGATGTGCAATCATTATTCCTACGTTCACTCTGTCTAATTTCTTCCGTTATGAACATGTATTCACAACATGACGATTACGATAAGATTTAATCGCGAATTAATTGGACGTAATATTTGCATTAATATCACTTGTTTTTAACATTAAGATTTTGTTTCTTTACTTTTAACAGCATAATAAATTTTATAGAAACGAAACGAAACGAATATTTTATTTTCGTTCAAAACGATCTGTACCTCATTAAAAATTTTCTGTACTTAATATATTTACTTGTCACTTTCGTTTCTTTATATATATATATATATATATATATATATATATATTTAACATGAGACGAAAATATTGATTATATTTATTCTTTTCCATTAATAATAGAAAGTTAAAAAAAACGTTTAAATTTATATAAAAAAGAAACAATATCAACTTATATAATATTAAAATGTAAAAATATTGAATGTACGCTATGAATAAACGGTGCATTTGATTAAATCTGTCAAAAAAATGATAAAGTTACTTCATAAAATATAATGTGAAATGTATGACAGAATATTTAAATAATATATTACTTCTGACTAAAAAATCCAAATCAGTAAAAATGAATAAAAGTACGCATATGAATTTTATATATATATATATAGAGAGAGATTTTACTTATTCATTATACGAGGGTCGTGTGATATATATGGTAAATTTATTTATTGTTTAATTTTATTAATTAATTAATTTAATTAAATTTTTCAATTTAGTTTTTTTTACTTTTTTACCATACTTATCAAACGACCCTTGTATATATATATATATAATATGTTCAATTATACAGTCCAAAAAAAATTTAATTTTTATTTATCAAGTATGAAAAATCATAGAGGATTCTAATGTATAATTTTTAATTAGTGCACTATGTGGCTCGTAAGAGAAATATTTATTTATTTATTAACAATTAGTACTATGGTTTCGAATATTGTATATGTAACAGACTTTATTTATTATTAATTTTAATATTTTTTTAAAAAAATATGTGGATGTTTCATTAAGTGTACATTTTTCTGTTACAAAATTATTACACTGTTTAAATAAAATAATTGTGAAAAAATCATTAAGTTCAAAAATTCTCAGTACTCGAATATATGGAATTTGATCAATAATAAATCGATTAAAAGTATTTTTTTTTATTAAATCTCATTATATTAAACCATAATATATGTATTACATTTTCAATACATTTAATACTCTGTAAACTAATTTTTTTTTTAAATGGTATTATTTGTAAAAATCTGAACAATTTTTTTTTATTAGGATCATTTAAAGATTGTAATAAATATGTTTAAGGTATATAGTAAGAAACAGGACACTGATTTTGTACTAGAATTTTTATAAGGTAAAATAAATATTAGAACGTATAATATTTACGAAAATTTCAACAAAAAACATAAAAGAATTGTCACAAAATTTAGATAAAAGATGGATCTTTTGGGAATACAGCAAAATAAATACGAGGAAAGAATATGTAACTTATGTGAATGAATAACAAATAAAATTCTATATATAAATATCATAACGGAATGTAAATGTTTCAAAGAATAAAAAAGGAAATTTATAACAAAAGTGGAAAAATACGTTCTTATTTTGAGTTAAAGGAAAGAAAAATGCATATTTTTTAACTATTACATACATGAAACAATTCAGTTTTTAATTAATTCATTTATTTAAAAATTTTGCATTTACAATGATACGTATGAAATAAAAAAATTAAATTTTGATTTCTCCAAATTTAATTTTTATATTATAGAGAAAATATATGTTATTATGAATATATCTGGAATTTCATGCATATTTTTGTAATTATATTAGATAATGAATTGATGTAATTTATGAATTGATACTTATTTTTAAAACAATAAATTCTAGTAAGTTATATAATAAAACCGAAATTTAATCATTCAATTTATGAGATAAAACATAAATGTATATGTATCCAGTGATCTATTTCAATATTCATGGAGTTGTAATTGTATTTATTGTTGAAGTTGTAACCGATTTAATTATTCAAATTGTGAATTATCGAACTTTCTTATTCTATTATCTTGACGAATATTTCTTATATTTTAAGTTAATTTATATGTATTGGAAAATGAAATTTAAGTAATAATATTTATTCTCCATTTAAATAGAAATATTATTCGATAAAATAAAAAATATTTATAACTAATCAGATATATGTGATCAATAAAATATTATACATTATATATATGTAAAAATTGTCCTAGTTTACTTTTTTCCATGTGTTATTTTCGGTTTAAATTTAATAAATTTCTGATAAAATTAGAATATATACTTTTTGAGGTATGAACAAAAATTAAATATATTTTCAATAAAGCGATTCAATATATTTAATAGATAAATATAAGCAGTATTTTAAAAATAAATGAACATTTGTCATCAATTTATCTTTTTTTCAATTACTTACTTATTTTCAAATTGTGTTGTTAATTTTTAATATGCATCTTATTCAAACAATATAATTCAGTATCATTTTCATTTCTAAAATAAAGTAAAATTAACAGATTACATAACATTTCAATATTAAATAAAGTGGTATTTGCAAGATGCAACCAACGGTATAAATTAAGTCGATAAGATTGAAGTCATTACAGAGAGAACAATCAGCAAAACCGTTGTGTCTACACAAAGTGACACGTTTTCATTATACTGAATGTTCAGTTATCTGTTTATGTCTGTGTCTTGATTGATTATTCAAAATTAAACATTGATGCAATATACATATGTACTTACGTTGCAAACAATCAGCGTTGAGTAGATCTTTGCATTTCTCGTGGCATTTGACTCCACACTCCGTACAACGAACTCCTTGGCGTGCAATACCCCACAGAAGACCTTCGCATTCGTAACAGTATGTCGGTGATGTTGCCGTCCACAAAACAAAGTTATGTGGCGTTGTACTCGATATCGGGTAGATGAGGGCTTGTAAAGTCTTCTTGTAGACGTGCATTTTCTAGCATAGACATATTATAAAGTATTATAACGATAAAATAGTATTTGTTTGTAATTTTAATTTTTTCTATAATTTTGTTTTTAATATTTACGGTTAATTTTGAACGTACTTAAAAAAAATAATTTTTATAATATAAAGAAATCAGTTTAGTGAATAATAATTTCAACAATAAACTAAATTAATGTTTATTATGTTTGAATTTAATTTAAAAAAAACAATTTATTTAATAATAATTTTGAAATTAACATAAAAGTATAATTAATTTTTTATACATCAACATTTTTTTATATTATTTTTATTGTAATATCATTTAATTGTTGTTAAATTTATTATTACTTGAATTAATTTTATTATTTTATATTAATTATATTATATTTTACTAGATTCTCCGAATAAGTGATTATATGATATTTTATAAAACATTTATTTTTATTATATTTAATTGTAATATTCTGAACACTGAAGTCTTTAAATACATTTTAAAGGGTATAGAAAGAAAAAAATTAATTATATATTATAATTATTTTATATAATATAAATATATTAAAAATATCTATATTATAAAATATATTAAAAAATATTTTATAGATATGTTTGGTAAAATTTATTTCAATAATTGCCATTTATATTTTATATAAATTCCAGACATAAAAATTTAAATAATTTTGAAATTTATTTGAATTGCTAAATCTTCGTTAGTTTTATAAACTAATAAAATTCTTAGCTACCTGAAAATATAAAACTTATTCGTACGCTGTTACCACTAAACATAGTTAATTTTCTAACAAAATTAGTAAAATTTTCCTTAACTATTATTCAACAGCATACCTCACCTTCATTATTCAGCACTAAATGTTCGAGTTTAGTGTGCTTGTTACTAAATACCGTACAGTATTTTATGTAGTTCAGAAAATCCCGGCTATAATTGCATTTTAGATAAATGCAATTAAAGTTTTATAATTTTCCAATAAAGTTGTCAATAAATCATTAATACATTGAACATTTAAATGAAGTTGATACTTAATTTAAAACAAATACAGATTATTTTATATCTACCAATCAACAGGTGAAGTAAATCAATTGTCGCGATAAATGATTATTCATCCAAGCGGAGATAACTATATAACAAGATTGTTACCCTTTAAATACGATTAATCACAGTAAATAAATGTAGAACCAGTTGAGTTCTCATGTGGTATTAATTTTATTGGATTATTTCTTTATTATTTAATCTGGAGAATTTTTGTTTAATATTTTTTTTATAAATATTCCATGGATTTACTTTAAATTAAAATAATATAAAGTACGATAATTTATTTAAAGGACATTTATATATATTTTAAAAAAATTAACTAGTTTAAGTTTTATTAAATGAAGAATTTTGAATTGTCACTATGTTAAATATTTTTCAATAATTTTGATATTAATTTATATTAAATAAGTTTAATTTTTATAAAAATAAAAAAAATATTTTTAATATAACTAAAACTTTCATTTGTTATATATTAATTAGTTAGAATAAATATAAAGTTTATTTTAAGATTTACGTATTGTTAATAAAAACTAAACTGAAAATAAAATATATTTGTCGTATTTTAATATTTACATCTATAATTTGTGAATATTGTAATTTCATAAATTATTATAACTTTTAAAATATTCCCAAAAATTTTTATTGTGTTAAACAGTAGGTTTTGTTTTTCTTAAAAATATTTTAGAAAGAAATTGAAGGATATTTTCTGAACGATTGGAAATGTGCAATAGCCATTCCTGCATTTAAAGAGGGAGGAAAAATTAATATCATTAATTATAGTACTGTTAGTTTTACTCGTAAGATATGTAAAGTAATGAAATAGATAATTAATGTTTTTAAGACTACACTGTAAGTCGGATAATAGTTTATAGAAAATCAACATGGGTCGAAATCTCGAAAAAGAATATTTCACATTAATGAAACTTTGCTTGAGTTGCGTGGAATTATATGGGATTTATATTCAGTAATAACAATTTTAAATATAAAATTTTAAACAAATTGTAGTTGTTCGTTTTTTGCTCAATAAATAGTATAAGATGAATAGTCCTAGTAAAATCGGAAAAGTTTGTAAAGTAAACAAAAATTTGTGACTTTAGTTTGCTTAATTATTTTTTTTTATTATTTAGGGAAGAGTTTTTTTAATCAAATAGTATTTTTTACAGTAGAAATAATCACGTATTCAAATTGAATTGCGAAATTATAAAAAAAAACAATTTTGAGAAAGTTTAATATTTCACAAATATGCTTTAACTTAGAATGGTTTTTATTACAGTATTTTCAAAACATCTCCTTTTCAGTTAAGGTCCCTAAGATCAGATAAGAGGGATATTGGATGATCTATCAGATTAAGAGGGGTAAAAAGTATTATTGAAAAAATCTGTTAAAAAATTGGAATCTTCACCACCAGTATTTCTAACCAGGTGTATAATATTGAGAATGTATATTAGAAAAACAAATTATAAAAAACAGGCTATCTAAAATATTTCAATAAAAGTAGAAATAAATATTTAATTTTAAATTATTACGTATCACATTGCTATTAATTTTTTAATTGTTTACGTATTAACACACTATTTTTATTAATATTTGAAATTAAATTTAAAAAATATTGCACGCCGATAATCAGAACAAATATTAAATGTCAGCTGCAATACATATTCGCATTTAACTGAAATATATAAAAGTTTATACTGTACTCATATACGATTTATAATCTAAAAATAATTTCTCGTAGTTGGAAAAAATATATACTCACCAATTCTTCATCGTTCAACGTAGCCCGCGGCACTGCAGATGTAAGCCCGGCGTTTCGTTTTGTGGCGGCCATTGTCTACGACAGAATTGTAATTATTTCATGTGTACAAACACTATTCAGTGTACATTGGTATATACAGGTGTATTAATTAAATTGTGAAGCCACGTGTGAAACATCAGCTTGTTGAAATAATAATAATTATATATATATATATATATATATATATATATATATATATATATATATATATATATATATTTATTTATATAAACATATTAATTATTTTAAAAAAATGTTGATACCATACTAAAAAAACAAAGTATATAAAAATATACCATCTTTTTGTTTATGGATTAAAAAAAGTATTATGAAATGTTTATAGTGAAAAAGATTAAATTTTTTAATTTCGAAATTATTCACAAAATTAGAATTTATTATTCAACGTTGATAATTAAAATAGCTTTTGTTAAATAGAAGTTTGAATAATATTCGTTTCCGTTACACTAACAGTCGAGAATGATTTGTGCATATTAATATTTAGAAACACATAACAAATTATTGTTTTTTTAATTCTCTTTATGTTATTGAATGAATATTGTAAAATAAAAATATATTATTATCTTTCAGAGTTTAATTTTTTAAGTTTCCATATATTGTACATCATTTATAAAAGTATTTTAATTATAAAAAAATATATTTATGACAAATTTATAAAAATCCTTATTTAATTTATGTATTTGTTATATTTGAATATTTTTTGAAAGAAGTTATATTGACTTTTAATGCATTTGTTAATATATGCTTGTCATTGTTATTGTATTATTAAAAAATAGAAAAAGATTATTGAATCCATGAACAATAAAAGTTACATTTACTTATTTTTGTAAAATTTACATAATCGACTTTATATTTTCATCTAATTGTATACGATATATAATATGAATTTTGTTGTTCTACATTTTATCTATAAATTGTATTGGCATTTTAAAACACATTATTATTTATAATTCTATATATTTTCAAACTGAATATTCCTTTTGTACAAATGAATTTAATATTTTTGAGTATAATTAACAATATTTAATATTTATAGGAAAATACTCATTAAAAAAGGTTACTTTTTCTATTTGATGTTAATATATTACAATCATTTTAATAAAATTTAATATAATGGAATTTGAAATTTTTCTAAAAATTGGGTTTAATATATATGCTTTAAGAAAATAATCAGACCATATTTTTTATGATATACCTCTATATATTGAGATAATATCAGAAAATAATAAAAAATCGCACATAAAAATGTCAGTTGTTATTAACTACAAAAAAATAACAGGATGTTAAATATGTAACGATTAAATAAAATGACAAAATGAAGACATATACAAATGCTAGACGTTTTAACTTCTTTTTTATGGTATCAACATTGTAGCTGTCATATATAACGTGACTTTACAATTCATATATAGAGTTTAACACGACAATAATGGGCGTGCCTTAACGCCGTCACGCCGCTTTAAGCTCGTCTGAATTTACCACAAACGCAGCTTTTCATTTAGACTCGACGGTTCATTAAGCAAGTAAACGGGCTGAAGAGACTGTCCAACGTTGTCACATATAAGTATGCATATTCATTATATAAGAATGTATATATATATATATATATATATATATATATATGTGTGAAATTTGTGGGACAAACTAAAAATTATGCATTTCTGAATTGATTACCATTACAAACTAGTTGTTGTTCGTGTCTATATTATACTGAATGTACGGTTCAATTATGAATATTTAATAAACTATAATGATATAATTCAGCTAATTCTGTGAACTGGAAGCTATGCGTATAGTAAAGGTAAATATAATCATGAGCTTTAAATTGATATAATCACTTTTGTGATTTATGTATTGAAATTTATAATATACGCTTATTATATATATATATATATATATATATATATATATATATATATATAATTGTAGTATGATTAATTAAACTTTTTTTGAAAATTAATTGCATACCTTAAATAAACAATTCATATAATATAATTAAAGTAATAAAATTTTATAAAATATTATTTATACTTACTGTTATGTTACTTTGATTTATAATTAAAGTAATTTTACATAAGAATTAAATTTTTTTTCTAAAACTTTATTATGAAAAAATTCATATTGTTTTCAAAATTACTGTAATTACAAATTTTAATAAATTAAATAATATTTCAAATGCATCCTTAATGTAAACTTTCTACAAATAATGACAATTTATAGATTTAAGTATACTTTAGCTTAACTGAAATAATTAATTATTGATAATATAAACTCTATTGAATTACTTTATAAAATTGCAAGCATTCAAAAATGTGTTTAATATTTTAAAAGTCAAAACTACTAGAAAATATTGGAAATGAATATCTATTTCAAGTAGTAATTAATAATTACTAAATGTGTCATGTACGTTTCATTAAATGTTACTTTTTAATTGTTGTCATGTTTAATCAAATTTATTCTAATGAAAGACAATTATTATTTATATTATTTTAAATAAAAACATTCAACAATTTTTGAACAGGGGAAAAACATAAAAAATAATTTTTTTACCATATATTTGTTCAGGTAATTTATTGTTACATTCAGAATTATTTATTGACATTTATTTGTGATAAATTGTCATTCTTTTTGAAGTAAACACTTTTACTTGTTTTAAAATTATATTAAATTCATCTTAATACTTAAAATTAAAATTAAATTTAGTTAATAAAAAATATAAAAATGAGCCTGTCATATTTGATTAATTTTATGAAAAGTACAAAGAACACATTGTTAAATGTATATATATATATATATATATATATATATATATATATATATATATATATTAATATACATCGTTAAAATTTTAGATTATAAAGGCTACATTTTTATGTATCATAAATAAATAAAGTATTTCATGCAATTAATGAAATCTGGCGTAAACTACTGTATTTTCAATTAAATGAAAACATCAGCTCATTTAATGTATGTATATATACATGTTATAATATATATATATATATATATATATATATATATATATATATATATATATATATATATATGGGGCTGATGTTTCTTAAAGAATAGTGCATTTGGATTAACATATTCTATCTACGTTAATGAAATCATCACTGGCAGTTTACAGTTTTGATATGATAATTTTATGAAGCGTTATAACGTTCTCTCCAGTCAAATAATATAAAAGAACATAGTATTATAGAACGAGACAAATTATGTGATAAAAAAAAATAATTAAGAAAAGGTACATGCTTTTGAGAAAAATAAAATAATTTTCTTTGTGTATAATAGTAAATATACATTATGGAATAATTTTTAACAAAAAATTAATTATTTGCGAATTGGCGAAAAATTTAATTTGTTAATTTATGGATGGTATGCAGTAAAAATGTTCTAATCTTTTGATACAAGAAAAAAATAAACTTTTAATAATATCATTGCTTAAAAATTATATAGACATATCTAAAACTATGAACAATCTGCATTAATTACATTTTTATGGACTTTTAATACTTCATTAAAATTTTAGGTTTGTTAAAAATGACAATTTTTTAATTAGAAAATGTTTTATTTATCAAACTGAGTCATTTTAACTTACTATTAGGGAATTATGAAGTTATAAAAATTATTATAAATTTTATTTATATATTAATTTTAGAATTGTATAAAAATGCAATAACCATCAATACTATCGAATTTCACAAATAATTTATTTATAATGGTATAAAAATATTAAATAAACTGAAAAGTAGAACTAAAGGTAAAATTAATATTTTTTTGGTTATTTTTCGAACACAAAGTCTAAAAAACTGAAAGAATTGTAGATATTTGATAGAAAATTCAATTTAATTTTACTAGTTTAGAAGAAAAACTACTAATTATATGTGTTTATTTGAAAAATAACTTTTCCTAATGACTGCCTATTTGCTAAGAGTTTATAATTAAAGAATTCTTTAAAAAAATAAAACTTTTTATAAATACACGCTAACATGCAATTTTCAAGCTTACTTACAAACAATTTTAATATAAATGCAAGAATTTTACAACAATCTAAATCTGTTCGGTTGAAAATATTTAAAAAGAAAAAGTTATTTTGCTTTATACATTTCTTGATTATATAATACTTTGTTGTATTCGCAGAAAGTAGTATATCTATGATAAAATTATTGTATTTGAAATAAAAAAATATTGTATTTAATTTCGTATTATTAATATTTGGGTTACATCTTTTTTGTAATAAATTATTTTTTGAATACCTGACTCAGAAGCATCTGTCTGAACAATAAAAAATCATTTTTTTAAAAATATACACTTTTCAATATTTTTTAAAAATAATCTTTTGATTTAGATTCATTAAATTACTATTCACCATAAATGAAAACAAGAAAATTAATAAAAACTATGATTGAAATAAGTTGAAAACATTTAAATTTTTTGATACATTTCAATTTAACGGTCTATTTATTATGAATGGTATTCAGTGAATAATCATTTTTTATGAATACTTTTTTGAATTTTAGTGTTTGATCTAAGTATTGAAATAATTTTTGTGAAATTAAAAGTTGAGACATAATTGTATATAAAGTGATTAATTAGAAAGCTCAATAAATCGATATTAAAGAAAGGAAGTTTCAATAATCTACTTTATTTGTACTAATTTTTAAATGCATTCAAGAACTACAGAAAATAACTTTCAAGTAGTAAATATTTTATTTTAAATCATGCATTTCAGGCATATAGCAAGAAGCGTTTCAATTGAGCATAAAAGCTGCAGATGCCATGTAAAGAGGAATTGATTAGTACCTTGAGCACCTGTAGTGGCGAGAAGGAATGAGGCCGGTCGGATCAAACCATCAAACAGAGAACAGATAACACACACTCATTAGTAAATACTAAAAGATATTCTTGGCTGTTTGGCTACGATTTATTATGGAATAATCAATCAGTGGTATACATTCAAAGATTTTTATCTGGATATACGAATACTCATTTTCTATATATTATTTTATTAGGGTCACACATTAATTGAAACAGGTACACAGATCTCACGTTTTGTGAATATAAATATATTGATTTCTGATTTCATCTTGATTTATGATCCTTTCAGGTGACCAGACACTGACATTTTATCTACATTCAAATTGTTATAAAATGTTTACCTTATTAAGAAAGCCTCGATTGGTTATCTAGAAATATATGTTATCATTTGATTGTTTGTGATTACAGAAAAATATTAATTTGTGATATTTTAAATGATTATCTAAAAAATATTTATATATACATAGGTGTACATGTATGCATATATGTATACATAAATGTGTGTTCACATGATTATAATATATAAATATTTGTTAAATAATCTTTTTAAAAAAATCAATTACTCAAAAGAAGCTTCTGAAAAACAAACATAAGAATATTACAAAATGATATTCTATTGAACTAAAATCAATTCGAATATACGAAAAGAAGCATTAAATTAAATAAATTTGTTTTGAATTTAAATGTGGGTACTATGGGTGTCTAGTCACCTAATTTCTCACAAAATCCACACTTGAAATATTCTTGTACACTTTTGAATTCATTAATATATTATAATTTTTTTTTTAATTTAGTACCAGACATTTTAAAAATATCAACAAAAAATGAAGTAATATAATTTATATATATATATATATATATATATATATATATATATATATATATATCAATTTAGAACAATATTTTTTGCAGATATTTAGATTAAATTATTATATAAAGAAAATATGATTAAATTTTATATATTGTATTTTTGTATTAATGAAATTTCCAAAGATATAAGAAGATAAAATATATAGTAAATTTATTGTTCAATATTAAGTTAATATCATTGATAGATTAATATTTTTTATATAGATTATTTATGTGTAGATAAATATTATTAACGGTGTTTTGTACTTTAAACAGTTTGTTTAGAAATATGATCTATAACATATATAGGATAAATATTTTTTAAAAAATTAAAAAAAAGTGATTTATTTCCGTTCAATTTTTCTATTATAAAAATAATGTACAGCTATAAATATTAAAAATATTTTGAAAAAAATTAAATTAAATTTGTTGTTTTATTTGATAAACATTTGTTTTAAATCACAATTATAATAAAATATGAAATATTCTTTTTATGCATATAAAAAAAAGAAATAAAATTAAATAATACGAATTTCATTTGATAAATAACTGTAAAACATCAGAAGTTTTCAGAGAAAAGCAATAAAACATAAGTTACATTTTGATAATAAGGATATTTATAGAGAATTAAATTAAAAATGATTAGCTAAAGTATATATAGATGCTGTAATAAATTTGGCTATTCTCAATTAATATATATTTAAAATTCCTACTTTTCAAATTAATAAATTATAAATATAATGTAAAATAGTAGTCATAAAATGAGAAATTAAAAGGAGATTTAATACTACTAACCTATGCCAAATTTTAATAAAAATATATTAAAATAGAGTAAAATAAATTGAAAGATATATATGTTAATTAAGGTTTTGTAACACTAACCATTTTTGATATACAAAAAAAATTTTGTGAAAAAACACAAACTTCTAAATCATAAAATAATGACAATAATGACAATGTTCAGCAATTGACTTATATTCGTTTGACCTAGTAAACTTTTGCAACTACCTTCATAGCAACTTTAAGAGATTAGTATCCGATGTTCTTAGACTCCTTAATGAAGTTTCATCAGAAAAACTTCCTTTGTTATTATAAAAAAACACATTAAAAAAATCATATCTCTTTATAGTTCATTAGTCGTTTTTTTTAGAAATTAAAATATATGTTATTTTTATAAAGAATATTACATTTTTAGAATATGAACTCAATTACTTATATACATTTAATTTTGCATCTTTCTAATACATTTTACACTACTTTTAATTAATTAATAGTATTTTTGATAACGTATTTATAAAATAATTTAGAAACATGATAAGGAATTTATAGAAAATAATAAAAATGAACTTTATTTACATAATTTCTATTTATATTTCATATTTTTTTTAAATTTTAAGAAATTGTATACTGATAAAGTAACACTTAAATGACTACGTGGTAAGCAGTACAAAAATATTTCAAGTATATTGATAATATTTTAAATTAATTGTGGTTAAAAGTATATATAAGTTTGTGTAATAACTACTAAATTAAAAGGAATGTTGTCAGTGCTGAAAAAACTGCAATCAAAACACAAGTGTTCATCTAAGCAACACAGAAAATAATACAAATTACAATATATATATGTTTTCATAAATTTGAATTTCAAAATAAACTAATTTTTTAATATATACGGATATACATATATGTATATATATATATATATATATATATATATATATATATATATATATATATATATATGTATATGAGACATAAAAGTATATTTTATTCTATTTTCGATAACATTTCGATATTGATTACTTACACCATTAACAGTCAAAATAAAAACACAGAAAATACCTATGAAAAATGTATCAATCTAGTACACTGAAAAAAAATTTGAAGAAACAAATAAATTGTTAATTTGTAAATTAAATGACGGACACAATCGGAATAGTCACACAGTAGTAACATATATTGGGAGAAAAATAAACACAATTTTGCTACACAGTACACAAATAGGTAAATTATATATATATATATATATATATATATATATATATATATACATGTATACATACACATATATATATATATATATATATATATATATATATATATATATACATATATATTATATAAAACATCAAAAAATATACCGAGACAACAGCAAAACGTTTATCTGCACGCAAAAATGAAAATTAAACATTTTTCTAAACATTTATATGTATGAATATATTTAAAAAATGAACTTGTATCTTGCTCAAGAGATTTTTATATTAACTATTATTTTTATGGATTATTAACAGATTTAAATAGTCTGCTATATTTTTTCAAATGCACACTTTTTATTCGAAAAGGTAAAAGAAGAAATATAAATTAACATATAAAATATAATTTTACATTAAAATATATTTCTTAAGTAAAAAATATTATTATAACTTAATTATTTTCCTAAAAAAGAAAGTTTATGAGTTACAATGAAATAGAAAATGCTTTTCTAAATTTTGATTTTTTTTAATCATGAAGTTTTTATTGGGTAAATAAATAATATGAACACAATCTTAAATTATATATATATATATATATATTCGTATGTAAAAGTTTTAATAATACATAAATTATACACATATATTTAAAATGTATTGAGATTTTGTAATATATTCTATATTTTTCTGTTAAAAAATAATATTCACATTAATATATATATATTTTTTGAAATATGTGAAATTTACTGCTAACTTTTAAAAAAATATTGAAAACTAAAGAATACAAATAATTCGATGTATGTTTCAAGTAATGAATTCATGTTAAAATAGATTGTAATACGGTATGCAAATATAATCCAATCTCATGTCTTCTATTCGGATTCAATTGGTTATAGAGGAGAAGAAAATCACGATGTCGTAAAGTGTTTTGTGTTAGTTTTCGCAATCGAAAGATATAGCCCCGTTGTGTTTTCGAGCAGAAAGACCATATATGCGTTGATGTCGTGGACAAAATCCTTATGACGATGAAGTTCGTACAGAACTTTTCAGATATTACAGAGTGAAGTGATATTATGCGTTTCGAATTTTCACTGAATTGTTTTTAAGCAATTGAACATGTTTCTGTAACAAGTATACTCTTATATTCTTGAAATAAATTTTAAGAAAATTTTGTGTTCCTATTGCAAATAAAATAAAAAACATAAGATAATTTTGTAAATCCCGTGAATGAAGAAAGCGTATTTTGAAGTTATTTTAGGTCTTATTCGTACAATATAACGATTTAAGAAATGATAACAAAATTAAAATATGCCCATGTATAATTTTTAAAAATTTAAAAAAAAACTCCAAAACATAGTAATAACTGGAGACAATTATTGCATATGTATATATATATATATATATAAAATGTAAATTTTGAATCAAAAAGTGTTTCGTTTGTTGTATAAAAATGGTACTAATTATATCGAAGGTGAATAAAATTCAGTAAAATTAAATTATGTATTAAAATTGACTTTAAATAATTTAAAAATAATTGTCAATCACAATCAATTATTTTTTAAAGTAAATAATTAATGAATTATCAATGTGACTGAAATAATTATCGGCGATTAAATAGAAATCCAATTTTTACTTATTAGATTAAATTGCCGCAATAACAGTATTTGCATTTTAAACACAAACACAGATTGTACTGAATTGTTTAGTAATCAAATGGGACAAAATTTGATTTATTGCCAATGTTCAGTTTTATTATTGTTTCAGCAATCATTTTATTTTTCAATATAAAGAGTTCATATAACCCGATTTTCATTTTGAAACTGGAACTTGTACTGAAATATTATTATTCAAATTGTATTAGAAATATATATTGTAATTACTGGTCATATATATGCTCACGAATATTTCAAAATGTATATTTATAAAAAATATACTGTTAATACATTACGGTCCGGGCTGTTTGCGCGAAAATTGATGCGTGTAGCCGGCATATTTTAAAGCGATAAAATATTTTAAAGCGATTTAAAGAAATCTTTGAAAATTGTAGGGTTGAAGGTTAAAATTTACTGTTATCTTTTATTTTGAATATTATCAAAGCACACAGTATTAGTCTAGTCGATAAGAAATATTATTTTCAGCATATATATTGCAACACATGTTTATATGTCTCAGACAGTACACAAAACTCTTTATATCTCTGGCATTTCACGAGTAGTTGACAAAACATATTTTTTATGTCTCCGGACGGTATAGTGTTAAGTAAAAGATACCCCCCTAAAAAAACATCAATATGTTTTTTTTTATTTTGTAATACATATGTATAAATACAGGTAAATTATTTTATACATGTCATTATTTCGAAAATTATTTATTTTGAATAAAATATTATTGGATGTGTTATATAAATACATACATATATATATATATATATATATATATATATATATATATATATATATATATTATTGCAATGAAAATTATTTAGGAAGGTTAATAGAAAGATAAAAGATAAAAATAACTTTTTATTTCATTTGTCTGACTTGCAACAGGTAGAGAAATTCATTTTATGGCTTACGGCTAGTGCTGAATTGCAAAGGTCAAGTGCAGAAAAAGAAACCGAGGAAAGAATTATAGCGAATTTGAAATTTGTTCTTTTTAAAGTATATAGTTTAAAAATGAAAACAAGAACATATGACATTTGTTGTATGTTAATAAATTGAATTATATATATATATATATATATATATATATATATATATATATATATATATATAATAAAATAAAATAAATTGAATGAAGTAAAAATTAACTTAGAATTACTATTTCTTCTTAGGAAACTTATATGGTTATATTATTATTAAGATATATAATTAATGAGAAGTGAATAAATAATTTATATAAAAATTAATACTATACATTTATTAAATAATAAATGAAGACAAAAATTTGGTATTTATACGTTAAAATATGGTTTTTAATAACATTAATTGAAATTATCATTACTTATTAAAATAAAATTTATTCATATGTATTACATTGATAACTAACTGAAATTTCATTATATATAAAAGAGTTTTGTATTGATCATTTTCATTCCTTTTTATTAATATTGTAAAATAAAAATATAGAAAAATGTTTGAAATTTATATTTTCGTTTTAATAAAAAGTCTACTTAGATATTTGAAATATTTTAAATAATTTTTGAATTAATATGACAGAAAATAGATGAAAATTTATATACGAAATCTCATACTCAAAAATAGTTATAATGAAATATATTAAAAATGTTTGTTTTTACACAAAACATTTATTTTATGTTTAAATTACAAATACTAAATTTAGTATTAGTAAATAATAACATTATATATATATATATATATATATATATATATATATATATATATATGATTTTTACCTTTCAAAATATTTTTAAAATATATATAATTAAAATAATATCGAGACAAAAATGAAAAATATATTAATGAAGTATATAAATTTGATTTTATGTAGAAAAGATTAATTATTTATATAAGGTTGTGTTCATATACATTAAATTTTAATAAATTGAATAAAATATAATGAAAATTTATATTCATTAAATTATTTATTGTATATATATAACAATATATTGCATATAAAATATATTGTAGTAATTCGATTATGGAAGAAAAAATTAACGTTATTGTTAAGTACAATAAAGAATATCATAAGAGATATTTATTTATAAATGTTATTTTTTTTTAATAAAATTGTGCAAATGAAAATGTTGTTAATACTTCTGAATGAATATATTTATTTTAATTATTTTCTTAGAAAAATAAAACGATTAATAATTATCTTGTAAAGATACATTTCTTTCATATAACGGACATATAATAGGGAGTAAAATTAAATAAAAAAAAACAAAATTGGAGTTACTAATATAAAATTAGTGATTGTTATATAAGTTTTAAAAATTCATTTCTGTGTTTTAGCGTTTATCAAAGAAACAAGAATATTACGATTATTTTGAACGTTAATTCGTTTTCATCGATGAACGCTATCTTAGTTACCAGATGCGAAGAAAAATAGTGATAAGTTATATTAGAAAAGTAATTATACTAACTGAAAAAAATAATAATAAAGTTGTAAATTTATGCACTACGAATCGAACTTACCAGCTCCGAAACAAGAGGAATGGATTTTCGTCTAGGTCTAATGTCTGGCATACTGTCGATATTGCTGTAAAATGGATTGTCACCAGGATGCCTGTAAATTAAAATATAATTATTTAAACAATTTTAAGTAACTGACATTTATTATAATAGGTAAAATAATATCATGTGTTTTTTTTTAAAATTATAATAACATATTATTTCAATATATCAAAATCGTAAAATGTTAGATATAGTAAAAAAACAGAAAAAAATATCTAATCACTAGGATAAAAGAAAAAATCAATACATTAAGTAAAGGGTTTTTTAAAAAAAATATTGTTGTGGATAAAAATTTGATATAGAAATATAAGCAAAGTTTTTATATCAATCAGAATTTGAAATAAATATATATGTATGCTATATTTTATAATGAAAATGTTTTTATGCCGATAAATTTAAAGAGAAAATAAAAAAATATATTTTTATATGTGATTTGTTCCTATATTAATTATGAAAGTAGAATTATTTGTATATTGTAGTACCTTTTTGAATTTATAATTATTACAATGTATAATTTAATTAAAAAATAAAAGTCATATAAATAACAATTTTAATTCTATATAATTTTTATCGTTTAAAAAATATTTTCATTTTAATTCTTTTCTCTAAAACGTTTTTTTTTATCTTCATCCTTTTATTTTTCTCAGGAGAAAATATTTTTTTTAAAAAAATATAACTGCTCATATAAATATCATAAAATTAAAAAAAATGTGTACTTGTATACATTTTTAAGTAATTCATCTAGTAAAAAGTCTTTTATTACAATTTAATTTTAATCATTAAAAAAAAATGTTTTTTTAGAATAATTAAATTTTAAAAAGATATTGATATTTATTAATGAACAGATTTAAAGATAATCCATATAAAAGTAATATGGTTATTTTTCAGTATAATCCTCATTGCAATGTTTTAAAACTTTTCTGCAGCACATTGATAAAAACTCAGTGATGGTTTTAAATTGTGCAAAGTATATTAATATAGTTTCAAAATAAAAAAGTAGAATAAAAAAGTTTAAAATATTTTCTATAACGATTTTATGATAAAATTATAGATTATATAGAGAGAATAATTTCTAATATATATTTTTAAGTAAGTTTTTTTATTTTTTTAATAATGTTGTCTGTAAATTACTTTTAAACAACAATGAAATTTTATAAGCAATTCACTAATTAAAAAAAGGATTTTTATTTAAAATAATAAATAATATTATTTCTGAATTTATTTTTTTGAATCAAATATTAAATGATAAAATAATATTTGAAGAATAAAAGTGATGAATGGAATCAATTAGATATGAAAACGTTTTAAATTTAGCAACCAACTGTGCCGTTCGTTTTAAGGATAACATCTACTTTATATTCGTCAAACTTGTTCAGAGTAAAATGGTTATTTTGAATGTTTTCAAGAACAGCAAGAAGCCGCATGAAATAATTTTGCACTAATTTTAATACTTTCCCCATTTAAGCACAGTTGATAAGTATTATAATAAATTAACGTTGTAATTAAGATTATACAATTATACGTACGTAAATGTATATTTTTTTTAATATGTAAAGGTAGTTCCATAAATGACTAGTATTTTAAACTGAAGTGGCTTTATTATTAAATTGTAAGAGATATTTTATAATTTAAAAAATAATTTTAATTATACAACTATACTTTATGGAAATATATTTTTGAAATTTCGTTTTAAACTGACAAATATATTTTATTTGCAAATAACTAAATTTAGTGTATATATATATATATATATATATATATATATATATATATATATATATATATATATATATATACATACAGAGGTATAAACATATAATATTCCAATATATAAAAAATATATTATAAGTAATAATACATTTTGAATATATTATTAAAATATATATTAATTTTAAACACTAAATTTGTTAAAAAAAGTAATTTTATATTTATTTATAAACTTATAATAAAGTAAAACTAAATTATAAACTATATTACTAAATTAATTATTTGTTGAAAAATTAAATTAAATCAGAAATGTTAAAATGTATACATACCCGTTAGCACGACCACTTGAATCTCCACCTGGACCACCGCCATTCTAAAAAAAAAGAAAATAAATCAATAAAAATCTTATAAACTACCCACCCAAACCCAAAATGTTTCGGAGTGGGTATAAAAGAAAACATTTTATTTATTTAAAAAAGAATTATATATGTATAAATCAACATACAAAGTATTTTTAACAAATCATCATATTACATTTTAATTATTATTATCGCATACATTTTGTTTGCTTTATAATAAACTTATTTAATATTTCCATACAGTACCGTAATCTTAACATTGCTAATGCCTACTTTATTATCTAGTTTAACATTTCTTTGATATTATTTTCTCAATATAATTTTCTTGCGTTGTATAAAACGAATTTCATCGGGGCTACCTGACTTTAGTAACCGTTAAATTTAATGCTACATTTCATAAAAAATTGTAGAATAATTAGTGCTATATTTTTTTAGTAAATAGTGCTATTACATTTTAAGCACTAAAAGAATTTCGTTGCTTAAATTATGATGTTAATAAATATGATGAAAAAATTAACAGGGATTTATTCAATAAATAATTTCTAAAGGAAAAATGTTAGGAAATATTATCAGGCGAATGAAATATAACCATTATTATTTTTTTTAATAAATAATATGTTCAAGTTTTGATACATTATATTTCCTAATCTAAACAATTAATCAAATAAAATATTATAATCAGATTGGATTTTAAAATGAGTGAATTATTTTTACTAATTTTATAATATTTCTTCATATTTTATTGATTAATAATACAAAAATGAAAAAAATATTAAAGTACTTTAATTTGAAGAGTACTGTTTTAAATGAGATTATTTAATATTATTTCTAGAAATTGTTAATGGGGAGTAAATAAAATTATTTTTTATCAAAATTTCAAAAAATTATTGAATTAGATTTAATATTTTATTATTGAACAAATTTTACCAACTATACATTATTAAATGAAAAAGAAAATATATTAATTGTGACACAATATGATCGATTTTTTATATAAAGAACTGTTTATGTTATTTTTTACAAAAAAATATTTCAAATGTAAAATATATTTAAAAAATACTTATATATGTATTTAAAAATATTTATAGAATGTTAAGAAGTTATTAAATTACTGTTATGAATAAAAAATTGTAAATAAATTATATACACTTTGAATTTTTTTCAAAGGAACGGTATTTAAAGTAAAATATAAAAGAGAAAAACCTTTGAGTGTTGTAAATATAATAAAAAATTAAAATAGGACAATCGCGTATAAGAAAAATCTATTTATAATTTTCAATACATTTTCTTCTTCGCGTACTTTTCAGTTTCAAGAAATTCAAATTATAAAGAATTGTATCAATGGTACTACAGAAATATTTTTTAAGAAAAGTATTTCAAAATCACTTGTGATTAATGTTTGTGTTTAGTGAATAATATTGAAAGAAATAATTTCTGTAGAAAATACATTTAAAATATTACTTTTTATTAAGTTATTTATATGTAGATACTTGGTTCATAAACTGACAAGAAAATACAATATTTAGTATCATATCTAAATCTGTTAGACGAAATCGTTTTATACACTAATTCATTAGACGAAATCGTTTTATATACTAATTCATTCTTCATTTATAGAGATTTGCTTAAGACAAGAGGTTAGTTCAACACATTTTTTTGATATTTTTGACATATTAACTGTTGTTTCCATAAAAATGATCATCAATTTATTTATATTTTGACATGAAATTAAAAACAATTAGATTATTTTAATAAATTTAAAAACAACAATAGTCTAATACGGTATTTATATTTACAAATCAAATTATATATATATATATATATATATATATATATATATATATATATAAACATTCCGTTATTAATATTTATTCAATATATATTTCAATGCTTAATTTTTTTATAACACTTATAAATTTATTAAATTCAATGTGGACCATTTTTTATACATTGATGAGCCATAGTGTCATTAGGTCTTTTCACGAAACCGATTGATACATTTACCACTTTGTAGATTGTTTTAAAGTCTTATGCAGTACCCCAAATGACTATTAGCGTTCCTTCTAGAAATTAATATGTTTTTATTTTGTATCGTTTATTGAAAATAATATCTGAAATATTATCAATAAATTTGGTATAGTTGTATATTGAACAAAAATACTAAAAATGTATTAAACAAATTTCACATAATATAGAGATATATGTTGTAAATGACAGTACTATCTTCTATAAAAAAATAATGTGTATTGCATTAATTATTTTAATAATTGATTATAAAATTATTTTTTTAAATTAAATTTGTTCCTATAAGAAAAGATAGATAAAGAGAATAATTGTAAAAAAATGGATCAATACAGATTAAAAGAAAATAGAATAATAAAATTTAATGAAATAATAAATAAATAAATACAATAAATGGAAAATATTTTTGTTTGTGAACAAGAACTGCTGTAACAAATTTCAATAACAAATTTTGATAATAAATTTCAATTTTCAAAATTTTAACTTTTTTAAAATTTAAAAAAATTGAAATCAACAATAAATTTAAATATATGAGTTTTTTTCTGAAAATGTCGAATAGTTACTTGTTATGTTTCTCGTACTTTGATTATTATTTATCATAACAAAAATGATTAGAAATTTATTAAAAGTATGTAGAATAATGAATGATATTTTTATAGATTTAGAAGAATCGAAGTTTTTAAACATCAACTGGATAGTTCAAAAAATATTTTAATATAAAATTAATAAATTAAAATCACAAATATCTGAAATATTTAAAAACGTTTTTTTTAACTAGAATAGTTTAATAATAGAATAATAGAAAATAGATTGTATCAATCCATTTTGCATGGAAGAATAGAATTAATTATTAATAAAGTAAGAGAATAAATTAATTATGAATAAAAAGAAAGTTTAAAATTACAAAGTCAACATGAAGACTGGATCATCAGTTAATAAAAAAAGATTTTATTTATTGGTGCAAATTATTTCGAACCTGTGAGATATTAAAAAAAAAAAATAAAAATAAAGCATCTCTAAATATTTTAAAAAAATTAGAGAAAAGATTTCTAGATTATGTATTGATGTTTATGAAAGAAAAAGAGAGTGATGTAGATTACTAAAATTTAATTTATATTAATTTAAAAATAACAGCATTCTTTTAATATACAAATCAAAATATAATAATACACTTTTTTAGAAAAAATGTTATTTTTGATCGAGTAATCATAAAAGTAATATTTTTCTTGAAGACGGGCGAACATTCAATAAATATTTAATAAACTAATAAATATTTAATAAACTGATATTTAATAAGGTAATAAATATTTAATAAACTGATGAAAATTAAACGCAGTAGTTATATTTTTTTATATTCCATAATGTTAGCAAAGTGTTGAAACATTAAAATATTTTTTGTAATACCTCTATATTTTAAACAAATCTTTATAATCGTCATTGTATCAATACTGTTATTTTTTAATAATTGTATCAATATTGTAATTTTTTAATAATTGTATCAATACTGTCATTTTTGCAATAATATATTCAGAAAATAATATCATCTAACAATACACAAACAACCGTAACATTCATATTTATGTAAAATAATACTGGTATTCAATACTACAAGCATAATTTCTTCTTTTTTGAAGAGTGTTTTGTAATGCTTACATGAAAACTTATTTATCTATGCGTAATCGATGTAAATGTAATTTTTTTTAGTGAACTTTCAATGAATATCTTAATGAACATGAATATATGACGATTTTTGGATAAATTAAGAAAGAATTAACGTATTCAAGAGATGCACTGATTTGAGCATTGTATTTCCGAAATTCATATCTATAAATATGACTAATATGGACGTTCACCTTTTTAAAATACTTTTTCTAAGAGTATTTATAATTTGTAATTACATTTATATATTTATAATAATTGGAGTTATTTTTCTTCTAAACTCGTTCGTTTAAAGAGTACAATGCAGAAAAATACATCGGGTTTAATTCTTTTCAGTAACTATAGATTTTGTTATATTTTTTTTTCGAATACGAAGAATAGATAATTGACGGAATATGGAATAATCTCCTGTTCTATTGGTTTATTAGATGAGAGAAAAAAATATATATACTAATGAGATTGTTTGAATACTTGAATCACAGATAAGTAGGAAGCATGAAACTAATCGATGTCTTTGTTTATTTCGTTCAAATAAAATCGATTGTTGTTGATATGATATGATAATGATATGATAGGCGAACTTTTTGTCATTCTTCATTCTAAAAGCTGAACACTGAACTTGCCGTCTAATGAGATTAATTATTTTTTTTCTGATTAATGTTTCGTATATAAAGTAGCAAATTACAAAAAATTTGCAAAACATGTCAGTGTGATAAACGTATATGCGAATGCTTCTGATTATTAGACAATATTTAAATTACTACTTCTATCAAAGCGTTACTAATGAAATATAATAAGGAATAACTTTGATCTAACAATACAATCTCAACAATCAAATATGTATATACGTATATAATTAGTTCTTAATAAATAGTAAAATGTATAATAAATAAGTTTAATATCTGACCTTGACATTATTACTTCTGATTTCAGATAAATCCTAAGAGACAAAATAAATACTGTTGTAACATACATAGTTTAGCAAATACTTTTTGAATACATGTCCGTATACAATACACACGAATTTTTAAAAAGTAGTAAGTAAAATTGTAATACTTTTCATGAAAATATCATTATGTATGTGAAAGTAGAGAATAATATTAACATTGTATAATAGTAGATTTTTTTTGGTTGATTTAGTTTTAAATGTGAAAATCGAAACTTAGTACCTATGAAGGGTATATATAAATAAGCCACATATTTATTGTTTAGGGTAACATCTACGGGAAGTTTTGTGCTTTTCTAACTTGTTTTGCATATTTAGCAGGTGCCACACACATATTTTATTCATTAGAGATGCATTTTTTACGTTTTGACATGTATTTCGTAGAATTTTTGCATCATACTCATCATACTCACTTTATCTTTATCTGTTGTAACTGTTTCTTGTGTTTTATCCTGGTTACTACGTTCTTCGGCTTTGCGTTCTTTTAACGCTTTCAATAGTTTCCATTTACTACTGAGAGGACCGGCATCTTTTTGCGAATCTTCTTTATTAGCACCAGGACTTGAACTGCAGCTACTGTCGATTTTTATTTTCGGTAACGAAGCTGTAGCTGTTGTGGTGGTTTCAGCCGAACCCGCACGTTCATCTCTCACGGTAGCGGTCTCTTCGCTGTCCCAACCTTCAGATGGTGGAATACTTACGGATCCCTCTCGACTCAAGCTATCAGATCCTTGTAGTGCTCTTTCATTCTGACGTAACGTCGATCCACTTGAACTTCGTCGAGATCTTGCTAAATCAGCTTCGGCTGCTACAATTTCTTCTTCATCTAATTCATCCATACTTTGCCCAGGACTATCTGGACCGGAGGTTTCTCCAGATGAATGTTCGGAATGATATTTTGGTTCTTCAAATTTTTCTTCGATTGGTTCTTCCATCGACATCTCCTTCCAAGAATGATAATCTGTTACTTTTTCGAATATAGAATTTATTTCCGGTTCACTCCGTCGTTTTTTATCCTCTCTGTATTTGGCTGAAGCGATGACTTGTCGTTTATGATCTTCTTCGTCGAGTACACCTTCTTTCGGTTTAACTTTTATTCTCAGTTCTCGTAATACGAAAGACATGCGCTCTTTAACATCTTCGTCAGGTTCATAAGGCTCATCTTCCGGCTCCTCTTCTAAAGTTTGTACAATTTCATTATCGAATTGAGATTGTCTTTCCATTTCTTCGAGTTTCCGAAGTTCGTAACAATACCATTCATCTTCACTGTCAATGCTGTCTTCTGTACTCTGACGTCTAGACGATACTCGAGATCCACTTCTCCACGAATGCGTGCTTCTGTTATCATCTTCATCTCTTCCGGTGGGTATTTCAAGACTTTGTTGATGTCTAGGTAAAAAACGATTAACGTGTGTTCTTGTTATAGACTGGGATGGACTTCCATCGAATATTTGTGCTTCTTCTATAACTGATTTATGCATATCGATCGGAGCGGTTGGTGGCACTACCTTTTGAACAGGATATGGTTCTGGTTCTGGCGGAGCAACCTCATCGTATTCAACTAAATCGTCGGTTTTAATAGACGCGTCTTCAATGCCCGTCTGATCATCAGATACGGAAGAAGACTGTCGTTGTCTGTATTTTCCCAGTGCTCTTGACACAGCAAATTCCATTGATGCGCCTCCGAGAGTAACAGGAGGAAACGGTCGAGGTTCACTTGTCATTGAATCGTCACTTTTTTCCGAAGTAGGTGCACTTCTTTTAATTTCACCGACAGTAGCAAAAATAGCACTCGATGCACTACCCGTACTTTTACCCGACGTCTCTTCTTCCCCGGCGACATTATCTGATAAGTCAGTTTCCGTATCAACTTTTATAGAAGTATCAATATGTAATTGTGTAGGAGGTTGCGGAGGATGAGAAATTTGAGAAAACATTGGCTGCTGTACATCAAATTCTCTAGATTCTAATTTCTCTTGTGGCATTTGTCGTGTTACTTTTTTTGATGAGGATACTTTTGCGAAAATGTTATCAATATTATCTGAAAAAACACTGTCTTCATCCTCGGAATGTGCGATACTTGGCGATCGTCCTCCACTCCATTCAGTTTCTGATTGCTCAGGATCAGATAAAGATTGTGAATGATGATGACCTTTTCTCTTTGCTTTTTGTAATATACCTGAAACGGTGGAAACAATGGGGTACCTTTTCTTTTTACGAGATAAAGTTCCTGATACGAGTCTACTTTTTAGACTTTTGTTTTGTTCTTTATTCATATCTAAATCTTCTCTTCGTACACCCGACGGTAAAGAATGAGAACGATGTCTTCTACTTAAATGTAAGTCTGGCAACCAATGACTCACTGAGCTCATCGCTGATTTTAACGTATTGCCCCGTTTTAGTTTTTTCGTCGATTTTTCAACGTGTGTCATTTCTTTAAAATCTTGAGATATCGATATATATCCAGACTGAGAAACAATGACGCCAGACGTATCGTAAAACTGATCGCCTTGTTGTCTTAACATTTGCTCTGGAATGTTTCTGTTTCGCAAATCCAATTCTAAATATTGTATATCTGTTCTTTTATTCCAGTTAGTTGGGAATTGTTCATCTCTTTGATCTGGTGTAATATAAGGCTGAGTTGCTTGGAACTGCATTTGATTTTCATATATAGGCTGTTGCTGCAACTGTTGTTGCCTTAACTGTTCTTGCATCTGCATCTGCATTTGTTGTTGATTTTGATGATATTTTCTTGGATCTATATAGGATTGTGCATGTCCACTTTCCATCGTATCCATCGATCTTAGTGAACTTGATGTACTATCGTGAGGCAATTGGCTTGAATTGTCTGTTGAATAGCTCAAACGAGCTGATGAATCACTGTAGTCTCCGCGTGCTTGATTAAAAGCTATCTGATCATATCGTGTGGACGTTGGATAATAGGATAAAGCATCTGTTATGTTTCCGGTAGGAAACATTGTTCTATACATCGCTGTTTTGTAACCATCGTGATTTGCAACACCGTCATAATTCGGTTGCGCATTTGGAGGATAACCTCTGTTCAAAGACTTTTTGTTCCCGGTATTTACTGACGGCGTTGTCGTTGTAATAGAACATATAGTCGTATGAGCATGGTAGTTCGGTTCGGGCGGGAACCGAGAAGCGTTGTGCGTTTCGTTGTTTCCAATAAGATCTGGATAATTTGTAGGCTGGGCCATGTAAGTCGATGAATTACTCGTATAAACGGAAGTAAATGCATCCGGTTTATTGCTTCCGGCTACTGAATAAATTGTTGGCTGTTCACTTCTATATAAGAAGTCTCCATATAAAGTTGTATTTACTGATTGTGATTGGGGCGAATGTTTCGTTTTTCTTCTAGGACTTACATTTCTATCTGAACACGGTGCGGGAGCGGGTACAAAATTTCCATAACCTTCTGGAGTTTCAAGACTACATGGAGATTTAACTGTAGTGAATGCTGATAGATGATGCCCACCTGGAAGAATAGCATTACAAACAGGTACTTGAAGAGGTCCCGACATGTATGCTTCACGTTCATGTTCCGCAAACTGTTGGTCTTTAGGAAATATCGGAGTGGGATGAATCTGTTGAGGCATAGGCGAGACTGGACGTGTTTGCTGTTGATTTTTGTTCAAATGAATTTCAGATAAATAATTCGATTGGATTTGGGCTTTATTACTATTTGTAGTTCCACTTTTCGGCGAACCAGGAGATTTTTCTAAACTAGACCATCCACTCATGGACGAAAGTCCAGAGTCTGACTTAGCTGCTACTATATTAGACGAATTCGATTTATTATGTTTGGGTGAAGTTCTAGGAGATTTAGGAGAATTATTAGTTCTAGGACTTAGTCTACCTTGTTGATGTTGATCTACATTACTAATTGACATTGAGGCTGGTGCTGTCGCACCTAGGAAGACTGGGCTAGGTCCATGTTGAGACCGTGACGCAATTTTACTTTCGGGCATCATAAATGCAGCCGATGTATCTCCTGGAGCCGGAGGTGGTGGACTAGATGAATGCGAAGGACTTGATCTCTGGGATTCTTCCATACTTAAACTAAGAGTATCAATGTATCCATCCTTTCTTGTTCGTACATTACAAAGTGATGGAGAGGAAGATATATTCGGTTCGCTAGAGGCGACGTATAATTCTCCCGGAGAATGTGATATCGTTTGTCCCGCAACCGTTTCTAATTGGTCTTGAGAGTCTACGTACTCAGATGAAAACACATTGAATTCGTTTCTCGACTGACTAGTAATTTTATTCGAAGAACTCGATGAAGCGTTCGATTCTGCATTTTGTACAGCATTACTATAAGCTAATCGTCCCGTTACTGTCGTATAAGGTGGATCACATGTAGAAATGTCAATGTGAAGTCTTCTTCTAGGGGAAGTCGGGGTTTTGTATCCACCGGATAATGTTTCTGCTACTTCCGCATCTGTACCGCCTATACTATCGGCGATCGATAAACGTGAACTGGATCTTTTAGGTATATTTGCATTGGATGTTTGTGTAGGGCCGTTTGAACTAGTAAGACCCATTATTTCGTTGAAACCCATAGCATTGTTCGAAAAGTTCCAATTATCGGAGTCGGCGTAAATTTGCCTTAGTTGTTCATCGATTATGCTCGTATCTTCAGCCAATGCACGTGCTTCGGCTTCAGTTACAGCATCATCTTGTAAATGTGTTTCAGTCATTTCGACATGCGATGACTCCAATAGTTTATTTTGGAGTTCTTTGATGTCTTTAGAATCTTTTTGTATTTTATTCGTGAGTCTATCGAGTTCGTGCAATTTTTCCAATGTTACTTTGTCGATAGAACTTATTCTTGATAATTGCGCAAGATCTTGTTCACTGACGCAGGGAGAGTTTCCTCGATAATCTTTATAGTCCATTGCACTGAATACTTCTTGACTTTCTTCTTCAGTCATATCAACTTGCTCGAATTGCGTAATAAGATCTTTTTTCCCTGTGTCTTCGCCTTCTTCGGCTTCTTCCCAGATCATGCCTAATTGGGAAGGAGGACGTGATGTTTCACCACAAACTAAATCTTCTCTATAAGCTTGATTGAGACTTCTATAAAAAGCTTCGTCCGGTACCCTTAGTTCGTCCGCCAGCCCCATTTCTATTTCAAGTTCCGTTAAAAGAGCGGCTGCTGCAGAAGACGATCGCGTAACATCCACACCTTCTTCTAATCCATCTTCTACTGTTCCGTTTCCAAGAATCTCCCTAATAACCTCTAGCTGCCCCAGACGGTTGTCTAATACGGCTTGAGTCGCGTCGTCGGCCCGTAAATTGGGCTCGTCGATAACGGCGCCAGCTGAATAAAATTCCAAGAGTTGTGAAATGACATTTTGCTGTTCGTACAATAACCCTTCGAGTTTTTCAAGCCGTTCCCACATCTTGACGTATTCCTGTGACAGCAAATCTAGCGCCCGCCACGCATATTTTAATTCGGTCTCTAATATATTAAGCCGGGTACCCAGCCGCTCCATGTAGTCGTTGATAACATAATCGACATTTTGGTTATAGTTTGAGAGCGGCGGAGAGGTAGAGGCCGTAGGTGGCACTGGCGGGGCTGGATTGTTGGTAAGAGGTTCCATTGGAGACCCACACCCACTACAACACCGCAGCACTATGTACACATTGCTGCAGGCACTAACCTCCGAGGCCCTTCGACAATAGATTCATACTAACAAAAAACATTCTTTATGTTCACAACATTATTTTTGTATTTTATGTACCGACCACATTTCACATTTCTAGTCACTTTACAAGTTTATTTTTTTATTTTAATTTACACTATTCTTATTCACTTTTTTGTTAATAGTCTTTTACACAATTAATAATTGACATGATTTCTTATACCACCAATAAATCGTACGTGTTTCAGTCATTACGTTACAGTTTATTATAATATGTAGTTCTATTGACAAGTTACACATATATCTTCATTAGAATCTGTAAAGATGGAAATGTCGTGTTAATTAAGGTTCGTAATTTGTATGTTCGTGTAGAACAATCATATAGGACGATTGTGAAAGTTTCAAATCACACGTTATTGCAGCCAACTGATAAATTAAAACA
>CP092089.1:27232625-27275125 GCA_029203775.1 Neoneuromus ignobilis
ATTAACATTTATAAAGTCGTTATAATTGAATATAGGACCATATTTTAGATTAGTTATTGGACGTTTGTCATATTTATTAAAATTTATATGTATACTTATTTGGAGATATTCAGATTTAATTTTTTTTTTTGATAAAATTAATTATATTAATATCAAAATATTATTCATTATTTTTTTTTATTTATTTTTAATTGTAATTATTTTTGTGGATATAAATATCTCAATTAAATATTATTTACACACACATACACTCATATATATAATAATATAAAGACAAAATTATGTTAAACACAGTTCAAGAATGAAATAATATATATTAAAAAAAGTATATAATAAACTAATGAATTTTTTATACATTTTCAAAAAAGTGATTTGTCAAACTAATCAGGATATATATATATATATATATATATATATATATATATGTAATTAATGAAGTATATTATTGAAAAAAACTATGACGTACATTTAAATAAATGAAACTATTTAATTTTTAGCAGACTTTTCAGATTTTTATCAATAGCTTCTGTGTGTGAGACATTTAATATAGATGGCTATCATAAAAAAACTCGTTCCAGAAAAAAAACTATCTAAAGACATAAAGTCTGTGAAATGTGGTGACCATTTGACGAAACCTCACACCCAAATATCTTTGTAGACTGTCTCGTTTGACTAGTTTCATTGTTTTTTTATGTTTTTCAGATCGACAATTGACTTGAGATTTTTTATATATCTATTTTATGTTATTTCGTAATATCACCCGATTAAAAAATAACTGCAAATAGAAATGTAGTTAAATAATTATATAAATTTTTAATATGTTAACTTTTATACTCATCAAAATTAAAATTGACAATGGTTTTAAAAATAAAGGTTTTTTATAAAAATGTATCAAAATAATATTATATAAGTAGTCTAAACATATATACTAATTCATAATATATAAAAAATTTAATGTTATTTAAATTTTATTTAAAAATTACAATTTTAATGTAGATTATATAAATATTTATATATATATATATATATATATATATATATATATATACACATGTATAATTTTACCTATTTCTAAAATATTGTTTCACATCAAAGAATGTCATATCAACTTTGTCAGTTTAAAATAAACAACCACAAGCCTGTAAGGTTTTAAGCGGATTTGTTAAAAGCTCTTCTCTGATCGATTTTTAAACAATTGTTTTGTTGTGTTCAAAACAAATACACACCATAACCTCTGAACAACAGGATGAAACCTATCGATATTTATATAACGCATTTAGAACAATATATCTGGACGAGTTTTTCATAATGGTGTTTTTTAAAGGTTTTATCGTATCAGTCCAGTGACCGACAGGTTGATAGATCGATAAAATTAATCGTTTATTTTTAAAACACAACAGTTTTGATTTGTTTGAAAATAAAAAAAAATGATTTCAACTTTCCAAATGTCACTTTAAAAGTTATGAAAATAAAAAATACCTAATATTATAGTAGGAAAAATTATATAAATATTTTTTTAATAATAATTAAATTATATATACAATACACACACATACACCTATACCCACACCCACCCACTCACCCACACACTCACCCACACCTATATATATATACTATAAATACATTTTAAAATTTCAAGTAATACAACGGGGTTAAATATTCATAATTTTTTAAATTAATTAGAACTTTGCTTTTCTAAAAAATAATTTCTTAAACTGAATACTATTTTTATTGTTGAAAACAAATTAAAATTTTTTAATTGATTTAAATTACATACACATTAAAAGACAGTTACACAAATTAAAATTTAAAATGAAATTGGTCTCTGTCTTAAGGATACGGTGTCGTTTCCATATATTTCTCACAAGAATATATTTTATAGAGTATATTAGATTCCAAAACGATGAACACGAATGTAAGACGAGCATGTTCAAAGCGATTCTTATAAACTTGACGGTACCGGTTATGATTTTTTTTGTTTCTGTAAATGCATCCATCAAAGATATTTTTCATGTCATAGAAAGCATTTTAATATCCTTTTTGAAGAGATGAATGTAAAGATTTTATCAATAGTAGTCATATTCAAGATTAATTAAAATATTATATTTGTTATAAATAGTTGTATGTGAAAAAAATAATTCATCCGGTTTTTTAATTTTTAGAATTTTATAAAAAAATACAAATTTTCAAATTGATATGTCCGGTTAAAATTAAAATACGGAAAAAGAATTTTTTTAAAAAAATATATATTAATGAAATTACAATAGGGGCAGTAATCTTTTGGTGTCAATTTATTTGTTATGTTAAGCTGTAATATTTCATCAAGTTGAATGAATTATAAAAAAGAACAAAAGAGCAAAAATATTATATGATATATAAGAATTAATTGAATGTATTTATTAAATAATAGAAAATTGTTACTTTTTTGACTTTACATGTATTATTTATAATTCTAAATAAGTAAAAAGTTGCAACTATTATTTATAGACCAAATATATTATTGAAAATGTAATTATTTGTAAATATGTTATAAAAATCCATTTTGAAAACACGAATAAAGAACAAACTTATTATCTACCCAGGTAAGATAATCGAATAGTACGGATACACATACATACATCACATATATATATATATATATATATATATATATATATATATATATATGTATATATTTCAAAATTGAATATTCTCATGAAAAACTTTTTCTATATTAGTTTGAAACAACTTGGAGACTTTTTCTGTATACAAACTTCTTTGTACTGATGTACATGAACACAAAATAGTTTATAATATATATATATATATATATATATATATATATATATATATATATATATAGAGAGAGAGAGAGAGAGAGAGAGAGAGAGATTATATGAAGTTGTTGGCAAGAGACGTGTTCATGGTAAACATTTCCTTTTGCTATGAAAACGTAACGTTTTGTACTGAAAATAGTTTGTGCTTATATATATATATATATATATATATATATATATATATATATATATATATATATATATATATTTAAATAATTACGACTTGAATTAAGGGCACATACATTGTTGATAATTGATTATAATAATAAGAAAACATAACTATAATTTTTTCACTGTTGTAATTTTTTTAGAAATATTGTTTTTTAATCTGAATTTCAATAGTTAGATTCAATTTATTATAGACTAAATAAATTATACAGTGTACATTTTATGTTTTTAAGAGTTTTACTTCATAATATTACCAAAGAAAGGAAATATACTTCATTAAAAAATATATTTCTTAAATATATTACTATAATTATATTATCTGCGTTTGGCTTAATTTATCTTATTTTTATTAGGTTATAAAAATAAATGTAGAATTTTGTGTAAATATTTTGTCATTTATGGTTATTACAATCTTAAAATTAATTATCAAATAAAATGTACGAGAGTTCCACTAGTTTATAATGTTGTGTATTTAATCTACATGCTATTAAAGAGAAAAATTAATATTTTGGAGTTCTTTGAATCATTTTAGTAAATTAATAAATAATTCAAACAATATTTTTCTGGAAATATTCTATAATTGATTATTATTTAACTATAGTTTGCTTTTCAATACGATTTTATATGATTGATACAAGACAAAGTTTAGTGATTAGCGAGATAATTAGTTCATTAAAGTATTTTTAAACACATTGTCAAATTTTATATACATGAAAAATACGTATTTATTTGTTTTTGTCATTTAATTGTAATATAAATTTATTTTTCATTGTAATAGCTATAAAGAGTAAGAAAGGAAAACAAATGTTATGAAATTAGTTACAGAAATATGTATTAACAAGAAATATTCAGAGTAGTTAATTATTTTCTATGTGATTTTTAAATACTTTCATGGCAATAATCTGTTAGTGAATTTAAAGTAAATAGTAAATTGCGGTAAATCATGTTTTGATATTCATATATACTTACACAAACAACCACACACACACACACACACACACACATATATATATATATATATATATATATATATATATATATATATGTACTTCATAGTAAAAATACATATATTTAATTAAAATAATATTTATATAAAACATAAAGAGTTTTTCTAGTGGAATTCCCATTAAAAAAATTAACTTAATAAAATTATTTATTTTTAAGAGATTTAAAAAAAATTAAAACATATATTTTAAGTGAGTAATATTTTATTTTAATGAAACTATTTTTAAAAAGAATTCAATTTTATAAAAGTTGTTGACAGTGTCACGTTAATACTTTTTGTGGAATATTTATTCTTAGATGTCAATAAAAGGTTGATGGTGAAAAACACAATTCTTTATATATATATATATATATATATATATATATATATATATATATATATATATATATATATATATGTGTATGTGTGTGAGTGTGTGTTTTTGTATGTATATGAACACACAAATCTATTATTTGTATGGAAATGTGTGAACGTGTGTGTGTACACAAAATAGAATACACATTGCGATTTGAATATAAAGTCGTATGCAAACTCTGCTCTTTCTCATACAACCGTGTATTATTTATTTGAATACAATAGAGTAGGGGTCTATGAAGTTAGATTTGAAGTAGCTGTTTTTCACAAAATAGTACATTTATCTCGGACGATCGTCATTTGTTTGAAAAAGGATAAACTTCGTCACTTTTCCAGCCACGTTGAAGAACTATATCCGTGCGAAAGAATCCTCTTGTTTCGCTCATATCGTCCTTATATTACGTATATTTTTTTGAATTCGTTCTCTCTATATCACTGCATTTTTTTTAATGAGGTTAAATGAAAATTTAATTATTTATGTAATCATTATTTACTGATGAGAAAATGTTAAAACCTGGAGATTTTAATTAAAAATTGGAAAATTAAAACGATGAAATTTGAATATATACATAAATACGTACACACATGTATATATATATATATATATATATATATATATATATATATACATATATATTAAAATTAGAATATGTAATATTCATAATTATTATTTTAAAGCAAGATAATTTTTAAATAAAAAAACAGATTTTTAATATAAAATAATTTTAAAAATTACTCACTTTTTCTTATAAAATTTTAAAGATATGACCTTTTATATTAATTAGCTAAGTTTATATAATAATAATTAATTGTAATTAAATGGCTATAAATTTTTTTCTTTAATAATGAAGAACATTTTAAATATAAACTTATATTAAATTTAATTATTATTATAATTTTTATAGTATATTTTTCATATCATTTAATATATATATATATATATATATATATATTTATATATATAAAGTTTTTTATCTAAATGAAATAAAAATTTGTATTTATATAGTAAATGTTTTTGTTTTAAATTTTATATAACTATATAAAACGAAAATGTCCAGTTTAGAGTTAAAAATGAAAGGAGAAATGGTATGTACTTTTCGTACACAATTATTTGAATGATAATTATTTTTTTGTGTTATTAATGAAACGGTGTACTTTTTATTATATACATATATATATATATATATATATATATATATATACATATAAATATATATGTATAACGCATACAATGGTTCGTAAAAAATCAAAATACGTTGCTTCTGTACAATGCGTGTTTATGTTAAATTAAACGATCTAATTTATTGTCAGTTGTGTGGTCCGGTCGGAAAACCGGATACAATGATTTGTAAATATTGTACGTTTTAGAATGTTTTCCGTCGGTACAGTTTTTTACGCTGATTATGTGTTTCTATTAAATTCGACTTTAATTTCATTTATGTTTATTTTCATTTCGTGTATGTGACATGTTGAATTTGTGAAATACATTTATATAAATTCAAGTACATACGAAAAGATTATATATATATAAAGAGAGATATAGAGAACTAAAGGAAGAAATGGAAAGAGATAACGTTATTGTGTATCATCCTTTTGACCAGTCAATTACTGAGGTCGCGAACCCGGAGGAATTAAATCTAGACAAAGTAAATGACGGTCCTTGTAAACAGTACCGGAAAAGTAAATAGGGAGTGTATGTACTAAATTGGCATGAGTGAGTTTTAGTTTAGTTTTTATAGATATACATAAGGATATAAGCATACAACTCTACCCACATAATGCATATATACGTAGGTGTGTATTTATGGATATATATATATATATATATATATATATATATATATATATATATTAGATTTTTATTTTTATGTGCATAACTGTGTTTTCAAGTTTTGAAACTTTTCGTAACTCAGGGGAAATTATTATAAGAATAATATATATATTTGTAATATGAAATTTGAAAAAGTTTAGATTTTGTCGTATTATGTAAATATAAATATAGTTTATTCGTCATTTTATCAGTGATAAGTATACTATAGTTAACTAAAGATATAACAAATATCTAATATCTACATATAATATTATTAAATACTTATGATTTTTTGTAATTGATTTAATTCAGATAAAATATTAAAAAAATAACTTTAAAATTTAAAAATAGCTTATACATATTAAAAGTTATATTACAAATATATTTTTGAAAATTTATAACTAATCAAATTGTTATTTAATTTTTTATTGATAATCGGTTTGCTATGTAAAATTAAAAATATATTTGTTTTCTTTTAAGTTATTTTAAAACAGAATTTTGTTAATTTTATTTATTTAATCCATATATATATATAATTGATAAATAATTCATGAGAAAACAAATATGAATAACAAAGAAAAAATAAAAGAAAAATTATATAAGATATTAGAGGTGTATTGAAAGAAGAGAAAACACATAAAACATAAAATTTGTCAATTGAAAACTAAGAAAGACAATAAGTTCAAAAGGACAATATTAGCTAAATTGAATTAAGATAACAAAAAATTCAATGGAAATATATTAAAAAGTATTCATAGGATTGATTAAATTAAAAATATTTGGAAATTGTGTCTAACCACTAAATGATTGTCAAAGATTTAATATTATATATATATATATATATATATATATATATATATATATATATATGTGTGTGTGTGTGTGTGTGTGTGTGTGTGTTTATTTAATTTGATTTGGATGATTTTTTGAATTTTTATAAATCAATTTTCATATGTATTAAAAAATTATAATATTTTGACTGAATATTTGTGAAATTAAATTTAACGTCCTTATTTAAAAAGATATGTTTTATTTAAAATCTTAAATCGTTGATAAAATAAAAATCCATTATTGTATGTTGTTGGGACAATAAATTCAATTCTTTATACTAAGAAAATAATATTTGAAAAGTTTTAATGTCTCTGTCCAATTATTCAAGATAATCTGGAAGATTATTTAGGAAAGTTATAAAAATACGGCTTTTCATCAGTGTTACGATGTCTTGTTTAAGCTTATAGAATATGTCATCTTTCATGGAAAGGGATTGTTTTAAATGTTTGATGAAATACCCTCTTTATGTAGTCACATAATATAAATGAAAAGATTAAGGAATAAATTATTAACTAGAATTCATGTTTTAAAAAATTTAATACATTATCTAAAATATATTATAATAATATTTTATTATATTTACTTTTTTTAAGCAATTGATTAGATAATTTATTTTCGTTGGAATGATGTTGGTAAAAACCAATTAGATATAATTTATTTATATTATACTATGTATATCCTGCAATAGAAATATTTTTATAATTTATAGAAGTAAGTTTACTAAAAAATATTTTCTAGTTATATATTTTAAAAATATAAAAATGTATTTTATGATTTTATATAAATATATATATATATATATATATATATATATATATATATATATATACGAAGGTCGTTTGATAAGTATGATAAATTTATATATTGTTTAATTTAATTAATTAATTAAATTTTTCAATTTGGTTTTTCTCACTTTTTAACCATACTTATCAAACAACCCTCGTATATATATATATATATATAAACATATATTAAAATTTTCTAAAAATTCGCAAAAAATATTTAAATTGCCGTATACAAGTGCTTTATTTAAAAAAAACTTCATAAGATGATTTCTCGAGGTAAAAAGGAAATTTATCTGTTACATAAATTCTCTTGTCAAGTATAGGGTGGCCCAAATGAGACTGAAGGGTTTATATGTACATTTACTTGCTTACTGTCATTTACTATTCTTTACTATCCTTCATTCTTGTTTAGGCCACCTATATTAAATGTTTTCGAGTTTTTTGTAACTATATATATATATATATATATATATATATATATATATATATATATATATATATATATATACATATATATATATAATACTTTTTTTAAAAAATACTCTTGTGCAAGGATAAAGTAAAACATGTTTATAAAAATATTTTATAACAAACATAAAGAACATGTAAGAATGAATTACAAGGAAATTAAGTATTGCGAGTTGGACTGTACTAAGGAAAAAACTAATTAAAAAAATTAATTAACTAAGTTTCAGGAATGAAAATTATTACTATTAATTTCATGAAACTGTGACTACAATTAGCTTCTTTATAGTATCACGTCGACATGAATAATATTCTAATTAAATCAACTTTATTTTTTATGTAACCATGTGTTTGAAACCGAAAAAACAGGATACCAGATATATATATATATATATATATATATATATATATATATATATATATATGTATAAATATTTCAATATTGTTACTGTATTTGGAAACATTATAAATACGTGTATTTTGTATACTTCTTGTATACATGCATGCGTGAGAAATATATATATATATATATATATATATATATATATATATATATATATATATATATATATGTATATGTATATAATATTGGAATGTATTCAAATCATGTTTTAGATAAACGGAAATGATGCTTTTTTGGTTGAACAGATCAATACCGGAATAGTCATTAGTGTTTCAGGGAGAACAATTGTTATTAAACTATGTAGCAAAAGTTCGAAGCTCATGTATTCATTATATATTACAATAAGGTCGCAAGATAAATTATAGTATTTGATTAGAAATTAAGATTGAGGGAAACGTATGATAAACATCAGTTCAAATGTTCCTTATGTCTTGTTTTGCTAGAGCAAAAACACGAGTGGCTATTATTTGATTTTGACGTCAATAGTTTTATTAAATAATAACATACGAGTATATCATATAGGATGTTAGGATATTTCTTAAGCGTGATAGAACTTTAAATTGAACCCCTATCAAAAGTTCTATCTAACCTAAAAAAACACCTTTTATATATATATGTGTATGTGTGTATATGTGTATGTAAAGTTATGATAAGGGATATTTTTTTAGATTAGATAGAACTTTCAATAGGGATTTAATTTAAAGTATTATCACGCTTTAAAACACCTATATATATATATATATATATATATATATATATATATACATATACATATATATATATATATATATATATATATATATATATATATATATATATATATATATATATATATATGTATGTATTTGTGTGTATCTGTATAATATCTAATAACTATTGGTTGTTCGTTGTTAGACACTATTCAATAGATAATTTATTAATTTAATTTTGATTGAATTTTAATAAAATATTTAATCCTTTTAGATTCTACTGAAACGATTTTTAACTATAGAGTCAAAATATCTTAAAATACCACTGCCTGAATTGGAAAATATATTACAGTGTTTTCAATCATTTGAAATTTATTATTTCAGAATTATTGAATTTATTCAATGGATCCCAAAGTTACACTTTTAATGAGCTTTTCTATTGAAATGCGTCTAAAATTATAAAGACGTAAACGTCTAGTGTTGAATTTGATGACGAAATAGAATTGTTAAATAATTGCCAAAATTAAACGTAGACAAATATTCAAATGTCATAAAGTTTTCAATTATTAATGAAATAATGAGAAATCATAAAGTTATAATTTTTATTAAATGACGTTTTATATCGTCAGCGAAAATTTCATTAATAATATTGTTACAAATAGTTATATACACACACACACACACACACACACATATATATATATATATATATATAAATATATATGTATATATATATATATATGTATATATATATATACATATATTTATATATATATATATATATATATATATATATATATATATATATATATATATATATATATATATATATATAGGGTCATCTAAATGTGATGCATAGATTTGTGTTTTATTAAAAAGAAACATGTGTATAGAGGGTGGTGTATAGGGAAACATGTGTATAGTTTCTTTTTAATAAAACACAAATCTAGGAATCGCATTTGGATGATCCTATATATATATATTATATATATATATACATAAAATTTAAATAAAAGTTTTAGTGTATTTTTTTGTAATGTACTAATTGTTTTTATTTCCTGGAATGCGTAAATTGTATGATTTTTTTAAATTAAATAGTAAATTTAATTTATATTTTTATTAAGTTTGTATATATATATATATATATATATATATATATATATATATATATGAAAATACTTATTTTTTTTCAAAAGCGAATATTAAATTGTTCTTATCTTCAAAGAGGATTGAAATACATACGTGAAATATTTCTACCTAATTACAATATATAAATAATTCAAGGTATGACAGACGAAAAAGTATTGTATATTTTAGTGTTATATAAGAAAAAATAACACTCCCACGTACAAAATATTAACGACTGGGTTATATGAGTCCACGAGGCCTTATAAAACACATGGAACTAGGACATGTGGAAAAAGAAACTAGCACAATTCGTTATATTGTGTTTTGGCGTATTCAGCGAAGGCGAAACTACATTTAACTTTATGAATCGAATGTACGTGGAATTCAAAGTGGATTCGGAGCTGAAAAAACAGGGACGACGCAAACGATACTGCACATGCTTAGGACGGTGGCTCTGTATGGTCAATGCTGTATCGAAATGAGAAATATTACGGTGTCCTTTGGGACATACGGAAGGGAAGTATCGAGCGTTATACGAAACGTGGATGTAACATTTTATATTACGATATTATTATGGCTTATGTTTTGTGTATTTTTGTCGTGTTTTAAGTAAAAATAGCGCATTAAGTGTATTATTTTGTAACTTACTTTGCGTTTTTATTTTTTCTTTAACTATAGTACAAAATATATGTACTGAATAAATAATTTTACAAATTTTCCTTAAAATTTCGTATTCATTACGTACGTTTAATGTTCATAAGGAATAAAAGTTTCGTTTTATAAAATATTTAAATCATCTTCTAACAACATATTTAAATGTATTTTTTGGAAGAGATATTATTATAATTTAAAATTTAAGATATATTTTCTAGGGAAGAAAAAATAATAAATTATAAACTACCAAAAAATACTTATTATATTAAAAATAAAGATCCACTTCTTGATACGTATTTATATTTCAATTGTAAATATTATTAAGTAATATTAATAAAATTCGATTTCATAATTATTTACCTTTTATTTTCTAACCCTAAAAATATAATATATTTTATTCTCAATCAAAACTATAAACAATAGGGTGACCTTTTTGGACAATGTTTTCATCGGAATAATATTTTCAACTTATATATTTAAACATAAAATTTATATTCACTGTAAAATAAGACAACTATATAGATTTTCATAAACAACGCGTATATGTATTATTAGAATTTTGTTATTGGTTTTGCACTATTTCCTTTCTATAAAAATGTTTTTTTTTTAAAAAAAAATGGCATACTTTATTCAAATCCTTTAATACAGACAAACCTTGAGAGCAGAATTTTGTAAGAAAATAGACAAAAGTTACAAAGTAAAACCAAAAATCTAAACTAGCTAGTATAAATCCTTACCATTGGTTTATTACAGTACATCTGATCCAATAAAGATATAACCTGAGTTTTCTCGTAAGAAATTTACGAAATAATAAAAGAAAGATACTAACTTTATACCCTAGAGCTATTATGGTCTGATGTACCAATAAGAAGATATCACTAAATTTTTATGTTTGCAATAGTGTTACCTATTATGGACTTTACACGAGGTATAAACTTAGAGGAATAGAAACGAATATTGTATTTAAACTTGTTTTATATAAAATGATATAAACTTTAAAATCACAGTATATTAAATTCATATTTTGATAACGCAAATAAAATAAAATATTTATATTGGAAGCGATTCGATTAAAGAAAAGTTTTAATCAAAACATTTATTTTTCTTGTGTTCAGATATTGATCTTGCATTTCAGATTATAACTAATAAAAAAATAGAAATAAAAGAGAATTATTTAAAAGATGTATACAAAAATTAGAATCGAAAAATAAGATCGTTGGAACAGTAAAAGAATTTGAAAATATGTTTAGTGATATTTTATGTAAATGATAATGGAGGAAGATAATATATAATATTTTATTATATTATTTATTTCACTGATAAACTATTTTAAAATTAAATATCTACTGAACTTCATTACCAAGTCTCGTTAACTCCATAAATCAACAGATACTTTATATTTAATAAGATTTTACAACCTACATTATATACTTGCGTACGTAAAATGTTAATAAATTGAAAATTAACGGTAACAAACTCGTCGTCAAACTATCGTTAATCAGTAATTCTATACGAACTTAAATATAATAAATAAACGCACATTTCATTTTATTACTATGATAAGATTAATGAAAACTATTATTCTATCGACAGCGTTTAATATTTCATCTGTCATTACTAACTTGCAAACGGTTTTAAACTATATAAAACCATAAAATACAGTTGACGTTAATCAACAAATTGAATAAACTTATGAACTATATACAACTACATCTCGAAGTACACACAAATACATTTCTAGATACGTATGTATATGTTTTTGTATAATTATGCAAGGACGGATATATTTAATTAGTGTGACAGAGAGTTGGAATTGTGCCGTTATTTTGTAAAATTTATGAAAATAATAAAAGAAATTTTAGCAGAATTAAATAAAAGTTTAATAGGAATTATATGTATACATAGATAAAAAACATTTTTCTGTTTTCATTAATTAATGAAACTTTCGTAAGTACAACTTTTTTATAAAGCAATAGAATTTTGTGCAAAATTTTTAAGTGAAAATTATTTTATATTTTGAATTATTCTATGAATAAATAAAGAATTTATTTAACATCTGTTATTTTGTGTACATTCCATTTTGAAACAAACATTATAAAACTTTATAACTCGAATAAATATCGAAAATAGTTGGTGATTTGACTTAAGGAAATTCGACTATATTAACTAAAGTAATATTTTTTTTATTTAAAAAAATTAAAAATATATTTCTCTTTTTCAATCATCATAATGACGAGAAAATATAAGAAACTTATAAAAACAAACGTAACAAATTACATAAACTTATAACTCAATAAAACAGGTACTGATAGCATAGATTGAATGATGAAAAACTATTTTAAAATAGAAAAATACTACAATTGTGTATTGTTTTCTATACATCATTAATAATTGTTGTTTTTAGTGATTAAATCATATATATTTTCCTTAGAGTGATTTGTAAAAAAATGTAAAATAATTATTTTTATTCTCTAAGAAGATTCCTTGTTTAATATTTTTGGGAAGAAATATCTACAACCTTAATGTAGCTTGGCTAAAAAACATTTATTGTAATATAAAAGTTATTAATATATAGTTATGTATAAAAACATTAATGATAAATATTATATCGAAATATTTTTCTGTTAGAGATTATTTTATAATTTTTGTTCCTCAGAGATATGATGAAATCACAGTTTATCTCTCTCATAAAATCTTTAAATCTAAAGAAATTTAGTGTCAGTGAAACTTTCCTAGGTATATTATAAATCTGTGCTTAGGTCATTAGGTATGTTGCAACTCTTCTTAATTAAATAATAAATTGGTTAACCCAAACATTTTTAAAGCTTTCAGTGTTTATCTTATCATATGGTTTATAGTAATGGGATAATTTTGAAAGTCTTTCAATAGACATTGTTCAAATATGATCTTTTCATTCTAATCTATATTAATTTATTACATCCTTGATAGGTTTTACTTTTAGTTGGTCGTGTATATTTGTATTTATTTCGTAATTTTCCAAGAAATATCCTGCTTGTGACGTAAAAAGTTTCATTTATAACCTTAATAATTCTTTTATCATTTATAACCTCAATAAGTCATCTGAACTACTATGGGAATCCATATTTCAGAATCATAAATTAAAGTTCGGACGGTTATTGTGCGGTACAATTTCAGGATTGTGTGAGTCTTTATTTTTCTCAAGCGTGATTTTTACACTCATAATCTAGTTTAATTTTTTTATAGATATTATTTGTTTTCAATTTTTCAAATTTTAAATTCATTGACTAGGAAATATTTGTGACTATTTGTTTTAAACCATTTATTTTAAATCCTTTGATTTTTTACAAGTGAGATTAATTTTATTTATTAAGTTTATAAGTCAATTAGTAGTTAAAATTATTCATTCTTTTTAACGTTTGGTTATTGATTATGATTTCGCTCAAAGAGAGTTTTCTTTGAAATTAAAAACTTCAGTTTTCGACGTCGATATGAATTATATTATTTTAATTAATATTAAATGTATTCGTTAAAAAATGATACTAAAAATTATTATTAACTGCACTTACAGAGTTGGTTACAAAGAGAAAATAAATTTAGTATTGTGTCAAGAAGATTGAGTTCTTATAGGCCTATTTATTTTTAATTTTATTAAGTAATAAATTATAAGTATATTATTTTTTTATAAAATATTGAAAATTAAAACTAAAATAGGTTTACATTCTCAATTAACACAATAATTTATTAAAAATGTAAAAAAATATCTAAAAAATATATAAGTCATTCTAAGATTTTCAGTCAGTCAAGCATAAAATATATTGTAAATAAATCATTGTAGAGGTAATGAGTAAGATCTTGATTACATTTTAAAATGTAATAAATAATAAATAATAATTTAATTATTTATGATAAAAAATAAAGTGATTAATTTATGTATATATATATATATATATATATATATATATATATATATATATATAGATATATATATATAAGGAGAGAGATATAAAAAGAGAATTTTTGAGTAGATTTGTGCATGATAGTGTTTCAAAGGTCAAATAGTAAAATATTTTATAACATTAAACGTTGATTAAAAAGTTAAATTTTCAGACGATTTACTAATCAACGTTAGTTACACATATGAATAGCAGTTAAACTGTGTTGTGTAAAGAGCTCGCATTCAGTTGAAACTAAAGGGTAAATTTTACTCAAAAGGTCGACATTAATAACCGTCCTAATGACTACAGTATATCATAGTTACACAGGTAAATAGTGTCAGTGGTTTCATTATATACTTTCAGCGACGTTTTTGAACAAAACGTGCTTATTGTTTAAAATACGTGAAAAGTGTAGCTGTATGGTCAAAGTACTTTTACAATATTACCATTGCTTTATCAGAAATTAAATACGAACGCGGTCGTTTTCTGGAATTTAACTTTTTGAAAATAATCTAATTCGAATTCTCATATATCATCCTTTTATCGTTTTATGTAAAGAGATTACAGACTGCTTAGTAGGATATTTATTTTTTTAATAGTACTTTAAATGCGGAAATTCATCAAAAAACGCTGAACATAGATTACTTGACAGAAGAAAAAAAGCAATTTATCTTTTTGGTCTTCTAATAATACGTTCAAGGAAAATTCTGAACAGTTTTCAAGTATATTCTATTATCTTGATTATCATATTTTAACATTTATATTCCATTGATTTAATAAATTGCCTTTTATTAAATGTTCTTACATTTTTACTTAGTAATGTATTTTTTTTATTAAATAGAAAATATTTAAATAATATTTCATATTAATTAACATTATATTTGACATTTGTTTAAAAATATGTTCTTTTATAACAATATAACAATTCTAAAACTTTACTCCTATAAAAATCTATATTGAATAAATTAGATTTAGTATAATTTTTATAATATATATATATATATATATATATATATATATATATATATATATATATTTATTTTGCATCAATTGATTTAAGAAAAAATATTTCTTTAAATTTATTATATTTTTATATTTAAAAAGATTTAATAAAATTTTATTCTTATGTTGGAATGTTAATTAAAAGTTAACATAACAATTATTTGAATAAAAATGGAAAAGTTGTTTAAAATTATCAATGAAACATTTAGTAAGTAAACAAAATTTAATTGTGTAGTTTTCATTATATATATATATATATATATATATATATATATATATATATATATGTATATATGTATATGTGTGTGTGTATATATAATAACAATATGAAGAAAAAGCCAACGAAACAATCGTCAGAAATTCAGAAACTTTTTGTTAACTGGAGCGCAAGATAAACATAACACAAAAAGCGTAACACAAGCACGGTGAATGTTTACTGTCTCGCTAATTTTTTCCTCTGTCCGTCGTCGTCGTCGTCGACGTGGAATGAAAGTCCTGTCGGAGATTATACTCCTGACACTAATAGTAACACTCCAAAGCACGAACACATAAAACCGATTTCGTCCTTGGACACTCTCGTTGTACAGATACCCAACAACGAGCTTTTAGATAGCATTGTTTATTTTTGTGCCTCGTATATAATAGAGATGTAATGTACTGATATCTTAAGTCCTTTTACATTGATTATCAATACGCTAGAGTAATTTTCTCCGAAACTATCTTGTTTATTATTAACGAGATCTTTCAGTTCTTTTTCTGTTACAGAAATACAAGATTAAATAATATAAAGCTGATACGTTTTCAGATTGATTAAGAATTTAGATTCTTTTAATATCAAAAGATTGTCTAAATATTGGACATTTGTTTGATTTGGATACATAAATATTGACATATAGTACACACATATTGTATTAAATATTTTTTATACTATATAGATTTCATCATATGTAAAAATTAGTAATAAAATCATTTTTACTTTTCATACAAGATTATGATTTATTTTGTTGTATTAACCAGATTACATTTACTTGTAAAGTAGCAATACATTAATTGATTTTAAATTTATAAAAATAATTAAAATGATTAAAAATTACATTAATTTTTTTAAGAAATACATTTTCCATTTATCTAAACGTTTTTATGACTGAGGAGTCAGATATTCATTTACAAATGTGATTGTTATGTTTTTTTTTTTAAAAAAATGAATAATTTGAGATATACAGTTTTGAACATAGACAGTGATTGTTGTTTATCAGAATTATACACTTTGAATGACAAAAATGATCTTTATTTTTCCCAGATATTCTCTTTTCAATATTGTTGAATGTTTTCTTTTCTGAAAAATCAACATTGTGTAAATTTTTAAAAGAGTACAGTAATATAGTTATATGATTACTTAGTCATTTATTTGTAACAACTTTTTATATAATTTTTTTTATTTTTCAGAAAATGTATGTGCTTTTAAAATGAACAACTTTTTTAAATATAGATTGTTAGAAAGATTTACATATAAATATTGAGAATCATTTTTAGTATTTAATCGATTGTTAATATGATAAGGTTATATATATATATATATATATATATATACTTGTATATATATATATATATATATATATATATATATATATAAGCATATAAAACAGATCAATGGTATGTTGGTTAGCATTACTGTTTGTTTTGTGGGAGAGTGGATTAGATTTCTGGTTGTAGAAATAGAACAGATGGGGCTCTTTAGCCAAGTTGAAGGTATAAAAAATCCTCACTAATCCATTTGATCAGTGTGATGAGTATGACCAAATACCAAGAAATTCAATGTAGCTTTCGTTCAATAGTAGACTGATATAAACTGAAGTTATATATATATATATATATATATATATATATATATATATATTTATTTTTGGTTGGCAAGTATCTCCCTTCCGCTTTTTTTTTTTTGTACATAGCCGCGAAATTCAAAAGACCAGAAGGCGGAAGGGAGATATTTGCCAACCTAATATATATATATATATATATATATATAATTATTAAATAATATAAAACAATATATTAGTACATATTACGAATCAAAATAAATTTATATGTAAACATTAAAACAAATTATAATAGAAATGTTTACAAATAAAGGAAAAACAAATTGACCTGCAGCTGTACGAATTTTTTATAGGTATTTTTCACAACTGTGTAAATTCCCTATGCACAATTTTTAACGACCTTAATAATTGCGTATGCATTTTTTATTAATGTCGACGGTATCATTGTACAATAAACAATTTAAACGATGAAAATTACGTCCACATGTACTGTGTTTATAAATGTTTTTCTTCTGTTATTATTTAAATACTGTGATATACAGTAAAGATTAAATATTGATTATTTAATAAGTATTGTTTTTAGTATGTAAAAATGTTAACAGAAGAAAATGAATTCAATTACTTTTATAAATATATATATATATATATATATATATATATATATATATGTATATATATCAGAGGCGGTCAACCTTTTAGACGTTGGGGGCGACTTTTTTGGTGAAAATGTACCTGAGGGCGACTACGTTTTTTTAGAATACAATTACGAATTGGTGTTTTTTTTATAAGGACTTTTTAGGTACTCATTAATATTGGTGACGTTTTTAGAAGATACAATCTGATGACTATTTTTCTATAAGACACGAACTGACGAAGATATTTTACTATGACTACTATTAAATTACCTTTAAATAATTATTTTCTAGAACTGGTCTTCAATATTCAAAAAAAAATCATGAAAATATAGAGAAAAAAATAAAATTATTGTTTTAGAATTGTATTAAAATAAATTAGATGCAAATTTTATAAAAAATAATTACAAAGTAAAAAAAAAATAGAATTTTTTTATTTTGATTACACTTGGCATTGCATAGTTTTGGAAAGTTTGTCCAAATTTGGCTCGTATGAATTTAAACTAATTCTTAAACACGATTCTAAAAGTAGATCCGATAATTGTGACCTATGTTTAGTTTTTATCGCATTCATGCAGGAAAATGTTGATTCGCACAAATATATTGAACCAAAAAATTGAAATATGAATTGCATTGAAATATGAATTGCATTGAAATATGAATTTTTCACTATAATTTGTCAATGTTCACGTCAGCTTCGCGGGCTACTTCCAGAGGCCTTGCGGTCGACCGGTCGACCGCCAACGACGTCTTGTCCGCCCCTGATATATATATATATATATATATATATATATATATATATGTATGAATGTACATAGGGTGGCCCAAATAAGCAAGTAAATGTATGTCTAAATTCTTCAACCTCATTTGGATAAATATTTCTTTCTTTCTCTCTTTCTCTTTATTTCTCCCCTTTCATTATATATATATATATATTTATATATATATATATATATTTATATATATGCATACAATATATAGGATCATCCGACGTAACGCTTAGATTTGGGTATTACTTAAAAGAAACTAAACACATGTTTCCTAACAATGAATGAATATACATACACACATACATACATACATACATACATATATATATATATACTCGTATATATATATATATATATATACACGAGGTCAGACAAATAAGTAAAGCGACAAAATTATCGAGTATATTTAAAAATTAAGGTACATCGCTGCGATCCCCTTCAAAGCAGTCCCCTCCCGCATCTATACACTTATTCCAGCGAGTTTTCCAGTTTTCGTAACAATTCTCTTCTTGTCTCTCCGAGTACCCTCGTCACAGATTCTTGGATATCTTCAATTTCTCCCCTTTCAATAGGAAAATATATATATATATATTTGATATAACGCATATATATGGATCTGAGCACCCGTAACGTAATTTTTCGAGCACATTGCGGTAGAATACTTGATTTACGGGTTTGTCTTACGAACTCTTTGTGAAACCCCTTTGCTGTCGAAGAAGCACTAAACACAGCCACTGTTGGCTTTGTCGTTTAGTTTCGGGGTCATATTGAAAGAACCATTTCATCACCAGTAATAACTTTATCGATACTTTCAACCTGCTCGAGACAAATCTTAGCGATGTTTATTCATATTTTCGTGATGAATATACATAAACAGCTGGCGAAGAAATGATATATATCTCAATCGAGACATCTATACATAGTGTTACCACAGGCCGATATTACTTAATTGTCCGACCTCGTATATATATATATATATATATATATATATATATATATATATATATATATACACACACATATTTATATATATATATATATATATATGTATATGCATGAAATTATTAAATAATAATTGAATTAAAAAAGTAAATATACAAACGTTACTATGTGATAAAATGAAAATCGACTTCATTTGAATTTAAATAAACTGCCGATGAAAATGTAAAACATACTTATGCGAATTAAATGTATTTATCGTGTATCGTTCCAGAGAGACACATATTTCGAGGAATGAATCGATTTGTTTGTGTTAATAAAAATGCAATACATTTGTAGTCGATCTCTTATTATACATGAATGAAATGCTTGACACAGAATCAACACAGACGGCGCTATGACGATCGCGACACGCAAATAAAAATCATAGTCGGAATGGTTTGTGTCATGCGACGCCGCTGCCATTACACATTATGTTGACTGGTCTGTGTGCGATGTTGACTGGCGCCAATGTTAGTTTCTGTACCATTGTGCGCCATCAGTCCAATCGAACGAGTTCGATGTTTTCTTCATTAAAACAAAACTGACGCGACAGTCATGTTCAACATGCCAGCAGTATTTTGTATTGTATTCCACAAGTTGATATTTCTTAAATTGTAGTCGTATATGAGTTATACTGTTATTTCGACGTATGGACTGGATTTTTATTGTTATTTGTAAATTTGATTTATAAGATTAATGCTTTTAAGTTATTTACATTAATAATAAAATTTATATTGAATTTATATTTTTAATTATTTATGTTTCTATTAGCAGATAGCTTTTAGTAAACGTAAATAAATAAATTGAAGATGAATGTGTATATATATAAATATATTTATAATGCATCAAATGAAAAGAAAAATACGATTTTTTAATAATTATTTTTGCCAAATAAATAAAAATTTATACAATTATTTTGGCATAAAAATTACACAAATTCGTAAAGTAATAAAAATTCAAGTTGATATTAATATAATATATCGGACAAGTATTTAGAAGAATAATATTAAAAATTAAATTAGAGGATAATTTCAAACGGAATGAATACAAATATGTATGAGTATGTGTGGGTGGTACATACGTGAGTATACATTAAAGGCAATTTAGCAAAAACATTTATATCCGGAATTAGTTCAACCAGCCCTACTAGTAGCTGACCCCTGTTATGAATATTTGATTGTTTGAACTATACCGACAGACCACAGTAAATCGATTCATGGTCCATGCTTTCAGATATGATTATCCATTTAATTAATTTATGAAAGAATATATTTTTAGATTTTTTTAAATTAGTAAACATTTTTTAGAACTGGATAATTTGTATATATATTTTTTGAAAAATATATTTATTTTTTCATGTTATTTTTTTGTAAAAATTAAAAAAAAACATTGTGAACAAATAAAGCTCTATTATAAATTTATTTTTAGTAGAGTTATCAAATCTATTATTGAAGAAACAATATAATATTAATAAAAGTGGATTTAATAACGAAAACATTTTAATAATAAAAAAATGTACATAAGTGAAAGTTTATTAACCGTTTTAGTGCCAAATTTAACTAAATACATGTACCTACAAGCGCGATCGCGCTCTTTGGCACTAAAACGGTTAAAAAATAAAAATATGAAAATTAAAATCGAATTAAATATTTTAATATTTTATGTTAAAGGACTTTATTAATTTTAAAAGTATATAATTTCTTTTTAAAATTTTATAATTATTTTTAGTTGAAAAATATTAAAATTTGTTTTTCATAAATATGAATGGAATTATAGTAGAAATTAATAAAATTAATTTATATTTTTATATATATATATATATATATATATATATATATGTGAGTGTGTGTGTGTAAAACTCATATATGTAAGTATGGATATGAAGGTAAAAATAAATATTTGTGTATGATGTCTCTATGTGAAGATATTATGAAGTCGGTAAAATAATAGCTTCCTATCACGAAGGTCTTCCCATTTAATCTCGTCTGTCTGCGAACTATGAACTATTCTTGTGGTTTCACAATTTTCTAGATAAACGACGATACTCATTCTTGTTAAAAAGAAAATATTTCGCTTTCTTTACGTTCGTATGTAACATAATACTGAAATTTAATTTCATAAAACTATATTTAATACGACAATATTATTTTTCATATTTTGTCTTTTTCAGTGGACAATCTACAAGAATTCTTATTTTATTTAAGAGATGTTATTAGAAAAAAATAAATGTTTTGTCTTTGTAAAATTTTATTGAATGACATAAAGTATATTACAGAATATTATTTCTGATATTTATACTTTTAATATTAATATTATTTCTGATATATATATATATATATATATATATATATATATATATATATATATATATATTTTTTTAATATTATTTCTGATTATTATACTTATTACATATAAATTTCAAACGAACATATTTTTAAATAAACATGTATATATGTCTATATATATGTGTATATATATATATATATATATATATATATATATATATATATATATATATATATATATATATATATATATATATATATATTAAGATATAGATAAAGAGAAAGCGAGAAATTAACGAATGAACACTAGAAATTAGTAATATTTTATGATAAAAAAGATTGTATTAACCACTTGCACTGGAATGACGTTTTATGCACGTCAACTGCTATCTGTACCAAATGTCGATATGACTTACATAGCACGTCGTTTGATTTTTTTCTAAGTTAAAAGAACATCGGAGTTCAGTTAGCAAGTGTCACACTTCTGTTTTGAAGGCATGCAAGTGCGTTTTTGTAGAACTTCATTAATTTTACATATTTTCATTGAATAATAATCAAGTAATTACAAAATACAATAATTATTTTTTATTATTATAAAAAACTATTTTATCCAAGAACTATTTTATTCTGATAATAGCGCATCAGAAAATGTACTGGATTTATGTAGACCTTTAGTTGATTTTGGACACACCCTCTTTTTAGATAATCGGAATTCCTCACCAAAACTGTATCGGAAATTACATTTGCAAAAAATTAATACTACCGGAACAGTCAGATCTAATAGAAAGAATATGCTAAAAGATCTTGCAGAGACAAAATTAAAAACATTTTAAGTTCTTTCAAGATCTTGCAATGGTATCTTATAATATATTAGGTTTTGTAAAACATTACAAAACCTAATATAGTTTTAGATTACAATGATAGTATGGGTGGAGTAGACCTGCAAGATAGTTACTTATCATCTTTTCCTTTAATGAGAAAATTTGCAAAAAGTTACAGAAAAATATTCTTTTATCTAATGGATATGGCATTTTTTAATATCTATATTCCATTCGGTAAATTAACAAGCGTACCAAAACCTAAGAAATACTCCTTTTCAAAAATTATTAATATTATTGATAAGTTTGTTAATTAATTTAAGAGTTTTACTATAATGTTAATGTGTGTGTGTGTGTTTGAAACTTTATAAAAAAATGATTTCAAATACCAATTCGCTGAGAATTGCTTTGGACCGGTTTGTCACGCGTGCATGTTAATTAATTGTCAGCGCAAGTAGTTATGACCATAATAAATATAACTTTTTGTTTTGAGACTGTAGCAAAGTCACTTTTACATAAATGAATTATTATCTTCAACACTACAAGTTATTATAAAGTGTTCAATAATCACACATTGCTTATTTTGTTGATTAAAACAATGATAGGCTAATGCGCATTTAGATTGTGATGCCACTATCGTCAGAGTATTGTGTTAAAAAATCTTGTGATTTTTCTGGCGATAATTCATTTGTGTGATAATACATATTTTTATTATAATATTTTAAAAAAATATAGTAAAATGTTACAGAATAAAAATTTGTAATTATATAAATATAAAAAAATACATAAATTAAATATATGTATAAATCTGAAAATATATTTTTAAAAAGTTTATAAACAATTTTTGATATATATATATATATATATATATATATATATATATATATATATATATATATATATATATATATATATATATATATATATATATATATATATATATATATATATATATATATATATATATATATATATATATATATATATATATATATATATATATATATATATATATATATATATATATAGGTAGATAGATAGATAGATAAATAAATAAATGGATAAATAGGTATATAAATGTTTTTCTTATATCTTTATGATATTCTATACACAAATAATACATTTTTTAAAAATATAATAGATAGTTGAATAATTCATTTAATTAGTATTTATTAGAGTTTTCTATAATACAATAGTTTCTTGTATTTGCAAAATGGTATATTTTAAATTTTTGATTGTACGATATATGTATTCGTTTTTTATAGTATAAAGTAAAATATTTTATACATTTTTTGTCTAGTTATATCTGTTTTATGTAAAATTATATATAGTTTTACAAAACCAAGACAAATGCAAAATATTTATTTTTATGAATTTCAAAAAATACTGTTATGATTCTAATATTTGTGCTTTATATTACGTTAATGTTTTGAAAAATATCAGTAAATACAGAAGATTACAGTTGGATAATATATACATATATATATATATATATATATATATATATATATATATATATATATATATATATAATACTGGTATTTACATGTATCATTTGCGCAGGATAGAAATAATCACATCATTATATATATATATATATATATATATATATATATATATATATATATATATATATATATATATATATATATGGTAAAGCTAAAGAAGCTGCTACAAAAGAGAATGATTTATCGAATGACAAGATTGGATCTAGAGGTTTTTAGAGAAAAATATGCTATTGTTTTAACATTTACATTTATATATATATATATATATATATATATATATATATATATATATATATATATATATACATATATATACATATATATATATATATATATATATATATATATATATATAAACATATATACACGTATGTATAAAGTGAAATTTTATCAAAAATGCTTTTCAAGTTAAATCGCCTGTAGAAAAAGACACTTTTTCTTTCATACATTTTCGTTTTCTTTAAAGTACATATTCAGTTTCAAAGTTCAAATCTTCGTTTGTTTTTTCTTATAGTGTTATCGAATGAAAATATGACTTTTCACTTGTAAAATGTATTTTTAGAGTGTAAAAAGAATATACGCCATACAAAATATTTTGAAAGTTTACGTTGATCTTGCGTATTACATAGATTTATTATTCGAAATACACTTTTTCTCAGCGACAAATATTTTATCTGAGTTTTAAAACTTTTGGTCAAATAACATAAATAATTGTCAGAGTTGTTAATGTCGTTCTTAAAAATATTTTCTAGTTTTAGATTTTAATATGTTATATAAAAATAATATTTATATTTAGTATGTCAAAAATAACTATAATATATTAAAGATATATATATATATATATATATATATATATATATATATATATATATATATATAATTTAAAAATAATTTTATTATTGCTTGTTATATTGTATTAATACATTTTATTTAGAACATGGTTTTGTTTTTTATGAAATGTAGAAAAATATGAAGTAGATATTTTTAAATATGAGATACGCTACATAAAATGATAAAATAAAATGAATTTATAAAATTAAACTTTTAATTTCATACGAGTCACAAAATGGTCAAATATAATATTAATATAAAAATGATTTTGACTTCGATGAGATTCTAATGTAAGAAATAATCTCTTTAATACAATTTTTGTCCGAGTTGAGAAAAACTGTTCGAAACGACCTGATGTTATCATTGATGCTACTGAAGTAAAAACATATCTTTAACTCGTTTACTTTTCACGACAAGCAGTCTTCATTTTGTCACAGAATCTACGACGTTATCAAGAAATGGCACATTTAGGAAAGACGGACAACGAAAATAGGTATCCATTCAAGATTGACATGTCACAGTGACCACTCGAATTAAAAGATACTCTCAAAACGAAGGTCTGAATGTCCAGTATAGTCGACAAACATTTATCACAAAAATGTACATAAGAATACCATTCATTCGAAAATCGTATTTCATAGAAATGTCAAAAAACGAATCTTATGTATATATATAATGTACATATATATGGATATGTATGCATCAGGCAACAACTTAGAGATATGTATAAAATAAATTTCAAATGTAAATTTATTTTGTCATATTTTATAAAATTTGCAAGTATAAAATGTATAAAATTTAAATACAACTATATAATAATTCATTCAAGTGAGTATCCGTAACTACTTGTAAAAATTACTCTTAATATCAGATTTTTGTTCTAATTCAAATTGGTTGGTTTTATTTTAAAATTGACGTTGATATTTTTGATTTTTTTTAAAAAAAATTGATTAAATTAAATACGTTTATATATATATATATATCTATATATATAATTTATGAAATTGAAAAAATACTATTGTAGTATTTTAATTAGTATACTCGTATTAGTTTTTTCAAAAGTAAAATTTTTATTACACAAAAATAATCTAAAAAATTATTTAAATTTAAAATATTTTTCTTAAATTGAAATATATTTATAACTATCTGCATACAAATTTTTATGTTATTATGTTTTAATTATTATAGAAATATAAATAAATCTTCAAAAATTATTTGTGATATAAAATACAGATCATCCTCTTACAACACGATATCCTACAACACTGTTTTGCTCTAACACAAAAATGAAATTGCGGATACCCTTTTATAACAAGGCAATCTACAACATGGTTTCGCTCTTACACGTTAAGAAAATTACGGAAACCCTTGTACTGAATTGCGAAAATTCTTCTACAACATTAGATAACACGATTTTTATTATAGAAAATATATCAGAATATTATAACATAGTAAAAATTACAAAATAATAAATATTGGATACTAGTCTCACATTGGTTTCACACAATACGATATTTTCTAGGAACCTATCTACCGTGTTATAGGAGGATTACTTGTAATGCAATGGAAAATATTGTTATAATATACATAATTTTTATTATATTACTAAGAAAAAAATAGTTTACTATCATAAATATATGATGAAAAATTGTAATTTGTAACGTTATATTTCGAAATTTAAGTTGTTTACTTATGCATAAGAATAGATAAGAGCCGTAAGTTGAATCTTTGAATGAACAATTATTAAGGAAAATTCTGCTATTTTATACAGATAAAATAAATATATAAATTTAAATATCTACATCAGTAAGATAACTGATATTGATTTATAGTTTATATTCTTTTAAAAATATATCTTTGCTCATTTCTTTTATAAACCTATAATATAATGAAAAGAATAAACAACAAAATCATAATTTTAAAAATATCAAATAAACATAGATAAATAGATAAGTAAAATTAGTATTATCTTTAATTTTTTCTTATTTCTGTAATAAAATGAATTTTATAGATTTATTAGTCAAAATAACGAATAGTTCAAAAATAATAAAGAAAAAAGTAAGTTAAGATTAGAAGGATGAAATAAATATTACAGAAAGATGAGCCAATAGACGAAAGTTAGAAAAAAAGAAATACAATGAAGTCTATCGTATGTAGGAAGGTCGAAATAGCTCAAGGGAATACAGTATATATATATATAAATTCAGGTCAGATAAGGTGTGATAAAATAACAATCTATTTCTTATTTGCACATTTGAAATCTCTCTTTTTCTTTTTATACATTTTAAATCATCCTTCAACACATCCAATTGATAGCAAAATTGTGCTGATATATGACAATATTTATTTTCTTATATACTATTGTAGATATTTATATTATATCTAATATTAAGCAAAATTAAAGTATCTTTAATTACAAATTTGCCAATTTTAATAAATCAATATATTTTATCAATTTTATTTTCTCTATACAATTTTATACATATTTGAATGTATATGTGTATTATTTGAATGTATATGTGTATTTTATACATATTTGAATGTATATATATACATATATATATATATATATATATATATATATATATATATATATATATATAGATAGATAAATGTCGGAAGAAAATACATCTGACAAAAAATACGTCTTTCGAGAAGCACAGATTCCTGGTGACACACTTGTGTAAAAATAGTACCCTATCTCGTAGACATTATTGTTACACAGAGTATCTTTTAATGGACCATTAAGCTGCCCAAAAATCCCAAAGTGGGATTTCCTCTGTGATCGAGTTCGCGTATTTATGACCTACCAACAGCGCGAGTAGACTTTAACGATGTCCGAACGAGACGACGGTCATGATGCACGGTACAACTACAATGGATGTAACCGTTAGCTGAGCGCAGTTTACTAATCAGTCACGCTTGGCTTGCAGAAAAATTTACTATAGAGAAATGTTCGATTTAACGATCAGATACGTCTTTCAACGAACGGATGACAATGCGAACAGTTTTTTTTCTCTAAAAAAATACTAATTGGTGCTGTATCTTTTTCGAAATCGAGATTTATTAAAGCGGTGTACTCTAAATAATGGATTAATTAGCAATTATCTGTTTCGACTGATATTTCGAATTGAAGAGAAAGTTTAAAATATACTTTTTTTTAATTCAGTGTAATCTTTTGGATATTTTAATTGGAAAATACAATTATTTTAAGCTATATTGGCATATAAGTATTAAAAATGTAAAAAAAACATTAGATTTCAATATTTTTTTTTAAGTTGTAAATGTATTTGAGATAAAAAAAATATATTAAATATATTTCATAATATATAATTTATCTATTTCAATGTTAATAATAAAATTTTTCAGATTGATTTTTTTTCTTAAACATTTTATAACATAGCCAAAAATATACAGATGATTCATTTGAATTAATATTGATTTTATTGAGATATATAATCACATGTGACTAAAGCTGATTATAAAACAATCATTTGATTAAATAAGTAAAAAGAAATGTATTTTTGAAAAAAAATCGACTTTGTTTTTTTTGTCGTACCTTAAAATTATGTATTTTAATATACAGAGAGAATTTATTATTGATAACAAAATATGTTCAGTTTAATAAGAAATAATTGAATTTGTATATAGAGACGTTGGTTCCGAGATTAATTTATTATCTATTTGAATTGATTTTTCTGTCTTTGTCATTCTTTTTATAGGTAATATACAGAGAAATATATATCTATATATATATATATATATATATATATATATATATATATATATATATATATATATATATATAGGCAGAGAGAGAATTAAAAATTAAATTAGATTTAATTCTTTGCTGGAAAAATTTAATTAGAAAATTATAAAAGAGCTGATCAGTGAACATTTTATTTTTCATAGGAGTGTTCTTCCTTGAAATGATTTTAATTCCCGTATATTAAATTCATTGTCCTCAGTAGTGAAAACCTTTAAGAATAGATTGTCGAAGAGAATCAGTACAATTTAAAGATGCTTTTTATTGAAACGTTTTTATTAGAATTTTCGAGCTTAATGAATGTTTTACAATTATTAATATAATTATAATTTTTTTTATAAAAATTTCTTTCATTTATTCAAAAAAATAAATATAAGAATATTGGTTTTGCATCTATGAGTTTTTATTTAATAATAAATATATATTGTCATATTATATATATATATATATATATATATATATATTTATATATATTATATAATTAATTATTAAATTTTTCAATTATCTTATCAAATGACCCCTGAATATATATATATATATATATATATATAATCTAAGATGAATATACTTTTATTGTGGTAAGGCCTTTTGTTCAGTATATACATTTATGCGAAAAAACCTTGATATATGTCATGGTCTTCTTCTTTCAAAGAAAAGATATGAGCTCATTTTGTAACGTTTAAATGAACCGGTCGAAATTGTAGCATAGCCAGTGGCTAGTGACAAGATTTAAATAGCTTCAAGGAATTACCCTCGTCTATTTGACACATATTCGATGGCATCATACATTACGAATAGATGTTATAAATTGTTAGAAATTCATTTCATTACGTACGTTTTATAATGAAAATGCATATATACATATACATATATATATATATATATATATATATATATATATATATGTGTATGTGTGTGTGTATGTATGTGTGTTTTAAAAGATTATAATTATATTATATTATAATTGTAATAGACTAAAAATAAATTGTATCAAAAAATTAATTGTAATCAAAAAATGTTAAATAACGTCTAATATATATTTTAATAGTTGTATAAACTATAAAATAAAAATAAAAAGTCAAGAAGGTATATCTATATTAATATAAATAGTTAATATAACTCTATTTTTTATTTTAAATCTAAATTGTTATTAAAAATAATTTTATTTAAAATAAACAAAAATGATTACTTATTATTCTCAATAGAAAATAGTTATCTTAAATAAATGTATTGCGTGAAGTTGGATAAACAGTGATTACATAAAAAATAAAAATCACGTTTTTTCTAAATAGATTATTTTCATAAAAACCTCATATATCATAAAAAAAATAAATTGCAAATAAAATTAATATTTCCAATTTTTTAAGTGTTATAAATTTTTAATGTAAATTTAAAAGTATTGTATAATAATTTAATACTTGAAGTTTGAAAATGTTTCTTATAATTTTCGTAACAAAAATGATTTGAAATGATGCACTTTAGAAAATAAAAAATGTTTAATCCATAAAAACTTTTTATAGGAACATAATCAAATTTTGTACGATGTCAAGTACATGTATTAAATATAATTTATTTAGTACATTGTATGTATATGAAAACTCAAAATAAATTATATGAAAAACAGAGATTTTTGAATTATGTGTACAAATGGTAAATAATTTAATTTATTTGTATACATGAAATTTTATAAATATTATTTACGTGTATATATATATATATATATATATATATATATATATATATATATATGTATGTGTGTATGTATATACAAAAACCACAATTTTAATTTTACAGATTTCATTAATACTGGATTAATTAAAAAAATCAGTTTATTTTTCTAGCCATCCAATAACAATGAGGAAAATTACATATTTAAAGAGGATTATCCTTTCTGTCCCTTATTTTTATACGAAAAGTATACATCTATTTTATTTGTTTTGTCGAAAACGATCCTCACGAGCGAATAAAAACAACTAAGGATTTATTAACACTTCATTATCATTTGGTTTGAAATAAGAAAATTTAGAACATTAAGGAAAAAGTTCATAAAAATGTTGATGAAGAAAATAAATTTCAAAAGATGTAATGAGATGAAAAAAGAAGCAGAAAAAATATAGTCGATAATAATATAACAAAATAAAAAACTATTTTATTAAGGTTATAAATTTCCACCTATTAAGTGTTTTATAAAAGAGAAATAAAAAAAGAAACGAATAATAAAACACGATTAATAAAATATGGTATTTGTAATGAGTTTTCTGTAAATATTAATTCGTAGGTAAAAATAAAAATATTTCAATATAATATTATCATTATTAGAGATTATACTAGCTCACTGTACGTAGACAAAAACCTTATGAAGTATTACCGGCTTTTATTAAATGTTTTCTTGAGACATTTTCAATTTTTCTTGTTTTTTGTTAATTTCTTCTAACCCTTGCCTTATCTATGATTTATAATTTTGTTCCATTATCTTTGATTAGGTGTTTTTCGTCTCATTTTATTATTTGGTCTCTTTTCATGATAATCTTTGTTTACTTATTGTCTTTTTTCTACGTGCTCTATTTATATATATATTTCAGTAATTTTACTTGTTCTATTATATTTGTACTTTTGTCTATTGTTGTGGCCATTTATAGATTTTATGATCACGTTTAGAAATTTCTAACATTATTCTTTCCATGCTTTGTCGGTCTGTCAAAATTTTTTGTTTCATATTTGCGTTATGTACAAGTTTCTGGGCCTTAAGTGTAAACAGGTAACATACATTAGTTATAAGCTGTCCACTTCAGGTTAATTGATATTTTGCTTTTTGTTGTATTACTTACTATTCCAAATGCTACACATTATGCTCTGATTCTCAACTTAATCTAGGTCAGCATCACATCGTATAATTTTTTTCCAGGTATCTATTTTACTCTATCAACTTGTTTCAAATACTTGTCCTCTAAATGTATATATTTTTTTCTATAGATTTTATTATATATATATATATATATATATATATATATATATATATATAATGTTTTACTACGTAAAATAAAAGTGTATGCGTATTTCTTCGACGTAAATATTATCCAACAAAAAAAATAATTCGCTTGTCAAACGTCAATGATCGTTGCGATCAAACATGAAGCCACGTTCATTTTCTTAATCGCGTGACTTCATTGTTCATCGTCTTCCGTCTAAATCACTTTCATTCTCTTCTGATTTTCCCATTTTCTCGACAAGCGCTTGTACTATTCATCATGTATAGATGCCAGCTGCATACCCTCTTGTCTCGCACGACGACAAATCTCAACGAGATCACATCAAATGAATGCGGTCCGATGACGATTACATGGCAACGAGATGAGATGAAATGAAATTCTAACACGATGTTGTTGATTTCTACGCTTGTTTCAAATATACAAATGTGATTAGATTTGTTTTCGATCTAGAAATTAAACTGTGATGTTTTACTGAACTTCGAGATATAATACGATTCAATTTTAACGGTTTCAATTTTCAAGATGATCCGTGGATTTGTTATTATTATTTTGATTGATGTATTATAGAAATGTATTGTTTTATATAATGCTTTATATTTAGGAAATAATTTTGTGGTTTACAAAGATATTCATATTTCATATTTACTGAAAATAATTATATCAAAATGTTAAACTTGGATAATAATATTCATTAAAAATAATAATACATTAATAATTCCTAACAAGAAATTAATTTAAGTTATAATTATAATACAATTATAAGGAAAATAATTTAAATATATATAAAAAACTCGAAAAACTAAATTTTTAGTTAATTTAATATAAAACATAAATTTTAATTGGAATTATTTAATGCACATGCTTCCAGTTTATTTTTAAAATCCAACGTTAATTATGTTTAAAAATTAACCACTTTTCTAATAATTAATATTCACTTGATTTGGGAATGTAAATATAATTTTGTTAAGAAAATGTAAATAAATTGTGATTGTTATATAAAAACTATTTTTAAATTTTTTATGTCGAAGTTTATTATTAAATTTTAGATAACTAACATTTTTTTAATAAATTGATAATATTATATTTTAATTAGCTACTTATTTTTTAAATTACATATTTCATATTTATGCTGTCTAATGGAAATCTGTTTCATTAGAGATTTAATGAACGTAAATAAAAAAAATAACGAAAATTTGACGAGTAATTTAAATTTTCTGCCCGACAAGTTAAATAGACCTTTCGTTGAAAACTAATCAGTATGAAATTAAAGTGACGGTAGTTTATTATTATATATAAAATGTATAGCTGATACTGCTATGAAATTAGATTAATCTATCTCATGTTTTTAGATTGTCATCCAAAATGTGTTTCTTTGTTGACTAATTCTTTTTATTTTGAATATTTTACAGTAATTAATTGGTAGATGTTCTAGATTATTTTTATTACACAGAATATAATAATAGTTTTATATAATATTTATACAATATTTTTTTTCATTATTATTATTTTTGAAAACAGTTTTTTACACAACAATATAAACTAATTTTATAAAATAAATTTTAATAAATAAAAGTTGTTATTCTTTAAAATTTTATATATATATATATATATATATATATATATATATATATATATATAAAAGCAAAATAATATATCTATAAAATAATTATCGATTTATTTTAATCGTAATTATTTTACATATTTATTTTTAATTATTGAGAAATTAATGGACTACATATACTTAGTGGATTATTTATATTACTCATAATATATTTGAAGAAAAGAAATTATTGAAAATAATTAACAATTAAACATTTATTTTGCAAAAAAATAATTATTTTAATTCGATTAATAAGTAAGTAATTAAATATAACAAATAGCAATTTGTCAGAAATAAACTAACAAATATATATATACAATATAATATTGTAAATAACAATATGAAAAATTGTAAAATGTTCTAAGAGTATTTTTTTTTCTATATTATTATTAATTTATTTTGAAGATAAATCTAGTTTAAGCAATGAAAGAATAAAAAAGAATTAGTTTTTCCAATGTATTGTTGTGCAAGTTATGACAGGAAATAGATTTTTATTGTATCAACATTAGATCCCAACTCTTCCGGAATGACACAATCTTCAAGAACTGCATGCAATTTCCGGTCTGTTAGACACAAACTAACCATAGAAACGATCGTAAAAATGAAACTTTCAGAAACGTGTTTAAAATAGATAAACTACAATAATAATAGATAAAAGATTATATATATACATATATATATATATATATATATATATATATATTGTTCCTTTTTGATATCTTTTTTTAAAAGTTTATTTAATAAAATAGGCAATATACAATTTAGAGAAAATTGATTTCTTGTTAAAATAACGTACTTATTTTTATTACATATAATAGATAAAATATCACACGCATTTATAAAAAAAATCTCTATTGGAAGTATCATTTATATATTTTTTATTCAATACATTGATAATTTTATATTTATTCTGTGTTTATTGATATTTATTTTTTAAGTCATGATGTGATATATTAAATGATATAAGTTTTCGTTTCAAAATTATAGATAAATAACTTTTAACTCGAGTCTATGATATAAAACAATAACTATTAATTATATTTTTTAGTTTAAACAGTATTACTGTTTTTAAGATAAAAACAGTAATATATACATGCAATATATTTTTTAAATATATTAATTTAGTTCCTATTATTGTTTTCCTATTATTATTAATCAAAGATTTGCTTTGATTTATTCTGTAACTATATTTTTTCATTAATTTGATTATCGTATCGATATATGTTTCTATAAAATTATCTGCATAAGTGAATTTAAGTGCACAATAAACAAATATTCAAAATGAAAAGTTTATCCATTTGGATTAGTTATTTTTTAATTTTTTGAGGTTAGCAAAATAGAAATTTTTAATCTTGTTTTATTTAATTATTTTGGACACTTTTGATTTTATTTTCAATTTACACACATACACACACACATACAGACACATACACACACACACACACACACATATATATATATATATATATATATATATATATACAGATAGACCCAAATGATAATAAAGGTTTAGACACACATTTAAATATTACATACTTCAGTCTCATGTGTACTACCCTATGCATATAATGATTAGAGTTTTTTAAAGAGTTATTTTTTGATTAAATATTATATTTTTAAAATTATTTCATACTGACTAATGATCCAAATAATTTTCTTTACATTTATTATTAGTTGACATTTTTGATAAAAGAAATTGAAAACATTAAATAAATAAACATTTTTTTTTATCTGGTATATTATATAGAAAAAATATTTTGAGTTGTTTGTTGTTTAATTTTTAATGTAGTTTTCGAACAAGTAAACTTTTTTAACCTTTATTTAGTAACTGGATGATTTTTTAAAAATAATATAAAATATATTTGAAAATAACGCGCATATTACAGATCATGATGTAGACAATAATAAAATTTTAACACTAAACTACTGAAATAGATTTTAAATAATATATAATATAATTTTTTATTTCAATTATTTCGTAGTTTGAAAACAACAATTATTAAACGGTTTCATTAGGACAAATATATATGTTAATAAATAATGTTATTGTGTAAAATGAATATAAAATTCGTAATGTATTGGTATGCACAATAAATGATCTATTTGTGTAAATTATGTGAATACACACACACACACACATATGTGATGTTTCATTTTCATTTTTTTAGATATTATTTTTAAAATAAAATATTGTAGAATTAGTACTTTTTTGCAAATATTTTAGTTTTATGTTCATTTTATTTCAGTTTTGGAAAAACTGATTTGGAATAAATTCATATGCAAATTAAATATTAAAATATTTTATATCAGATTTAAATTTAATACAAACGACTTTAGAATTTGTTAATTATAAATATGCTTTTTTTGAAAACATACTTTATGTCAATTACCGAAAAGATAAGGCAAATTATTTAACTATATAATTAAATGCTATTTTATTAAAATATTTGAAAAGTTTTTTTATCTTTTACGTATAATTAAAAGTGTAAATAATATGATTCCTGTAAATATTAAAAATAATAACATAGTCCATGATGATCGATTATGAAAAAAAAATAACATATTATTAATGTATAAATACAAGTACGGTGCGATACCGCAGTCTCGATAATTTAATACACGTAATATAGAGTAAAACGAGAGAATTATTACATGCTGACCATTATAACTATGAATTATATTAATTGCGTGCTCCGAATATCTGATTTATCGTATGACGATCTATGGTTGTATGCATACAAATGCACATTCGAGGTAAATTTCCAGTTATTATCGCATAATAGCAGGTCGTGCGATTTAATGATGGTTTTGTCGCTTCATGGATGGCAGCAAGATTTGCCGAAGACAATTTTATACCTAAGGTAATTGTGTATCAGAACAATGTTTAGTATGCATTACTATATAGATAAACATTTATGGAATAGTGATACGCTTTAGGGATATTGTAGCTATTGAGATTGAGTATGCAGATAATGAATTATTTCAATCACGTCCTAAATGAGACATTTTCAATGCATAAAGTTAAGTCGTTTAAATATTGAACTAGCATTAAATAAGATCATTTATTAAAAACTAACCGCCAATACAAAAACTCTCATGTACGTTTGTATGTATAGGCATTTCGTATGTTTGGAATGTTCAAACATCGAAAGTGATCATTAGGTTAAAGTTCAATTACCTGTGTTTAATTGACATTTATTAGTCCTTTGACATTTTCGTACCTGGTAATTAGTGATAATTGCACGATATTCGCTAATTGTCTGTAATTTTAGATGCTATTTGTACTTATATGGTAATTAGTTACACATTTGTATGTTTTAATATATATATATATATATATATATATATATATATATATATATATATATATATATAGGAATAATAGATTAAAATAAATTAAAATTAATTTTATCACAAATCAAGAAAAATCGAACAAAATAATTAAATAAATTAAAAAATGCTAGACAGTTATTTATTTATGTATTAAAAATATTTTAATGTCAAAAAACTAGCTTAAATTAATATATAATGAATTTAAATATCTGATATATTTTATGAAATAAATGATTTTTATATAATGAACTATGAATATAAAAATACTGAAAATGAGACAAATTGATTTATAGTTGTAAGACATTAGTATGTTTGGGATTAAAATTTAATTAATAACTAATTGGAAAATATTTATTAATTGTTTATAAATGAAATTATTGAAATAATATTAATATTTGTTTTAAACAGTTTGTAGATGCAATTAGTAATTAAATTTATATTAATGTGATTTCTTTTGAAGTAAAACATATTTTAATTGATATGATTAATATACATATATCTTGTAATAAAAATGTCTAGAACAAATGAAAAAATATTTTTAATAGATGTCAAGTAAATGAAAAAAAATCGATGAATTATATTAATATATAATTTTTAGAAAGGAAGCTTTGTATCAAAAGAAATCGACTACTTTATATATATATATATATATATATATATATATATATATATATATGTATATGTATATTTATATTAAATTTAAAATGTGATTATCTAAATAAAAAATGAATAATTTATAAAAGTAAAAAAATGACCTACTTTAAAAAATGAAAACAATTATTATTTCAGTTTCCAAATACATACGAGTATATAAGTTTTGTGTAAAATAACAAAACTAGAATACAAATTAATTATATGTGCAAGCGGAACCTTTTGAGCTCATTTGAATTCAATGAATTGTTTAAAATAAAGAGATGAACATCTATAAACTTTGCCCTACAACTCAACTAATTAATATTTGAATTAGATTATGTATATTATAGAAACTTTATATATGACATGCGTTTTCATTAATTCATTAGTACTTTATACCTTATTACTCTTTTTTTGAAAGAAGTTTTAATAAATGGTTTCAAACAGATATTTTATATATTTAATAAATGTTTGTCTTTTTTTACGCAGATTAATAAGAGATAATTTTTTCAAAGACAGTTATTTATGACTAAAAATGTGACTTAAAAATATTGAAATTTAAAAAATCTAATTCATCTGTTAAAAATATTTTTTATTATTGTGTAGTTAATGGATTTTATTTACTAATAATTTTTTTTGAGAATAATGAATAGTTTATTAATTGAATTGAATATATGAAAATGATAAAATTTAATTAGTTTTAGGTAATCTAACAATAAATCTTTTAATAAATAACTTTTAAATGTATAATTAATATATATATGTATGTTAAATGTCATATTTATATAATTAAATTATGAAAAATGAATTGAGTACTTATTAAATTTATATAGATATTTTTAAATATCATAAAATATAAGAGAACATTTATTATTTTCATGTGTATATAAATTGACAACATTGTTATATGTGAGATAATAGTAGATATCTATATTTTAAAACGATTTTATTGTAATTCAATCTTGACATATAAAACTAATAAAATATTGGATTTTAAAATGAAGAATGTTTTTCTCTGAAGCAAATTATAATTTTCAAATACACTTAAAAATGATATTTATAATTTAGTAGCTACTCCAAAAATAACATTTAATTCAATATCTTAAAACGGAATAATAGACAAGTGTCTATGTCAATTAGTTTCAACATAAATTCTTAGGTATATGTTTTTTTTAATATATATATATCTTAAATATATACTTTAAAAGGTAAAATCAATTGTAAAAATTATTTTAAATCTAGTAACTTCTCATTTTAAAACTAGTTTTATTTTTTGGGGGTCGATATAAATAAATATTTGAGAGTAAGCAATACAATATATATTTTTTTATTGTTATATAGTCTTCGGTTTTCGTATTGTATAATAAAGATTTTTGAAATCTAAAACAATTATATCAATCTAAATAAAATTAAAATCAAGAGGTAATATTTTAATTATATAAGAACGGTCTATATGTTTAGAAACAATTTTATAAACTTAACTTTGTTTCAAATATAATAAAATATTTATATTCAAATATTTGAATATGTATACTCTGATCTATAACAATGAGTTCAATATTTAAAGGTTGATTTATCTATATTTTAACAAAGGAATATATATATATATATATATATATATATATATATATATATATCTAATTTACATATTATATTATGGACACTATAATTAATATAATCAATTTAGTTGTATTATTTAATTGTTTATTCAATGTTTACTATTGATTTTGAGACATGATTGAATTTATGATATATTTGGACTAGTAATTGTGTTAATATGTAATAGAATATTGAATAAATTATAACGCATAGAACCAACTTTGATTTAATATCTGTTAATTGGTTCATAAAATTTGTTTGTTTATATTTATGTGGTCAAAGAATTTATATTTTTAATGAAACGCTCCATAAACCATTTAAGCTAAAATAAATTTTAATTACTTTATATATTTGTTATTTATGAACTATATTATGTTAATTCATTTTTAATTAGTTAATTATAGTTGTTCATTTTTTTTTAGATTTAAAACAATTATGAGATCTTACTTTTTGGACTTTATGAAAAAAACACACTTTTGTTTAAAACATTAATGATTTGTATCTAATGCGAATAACTTTTTAAATAAAATTCTTCGTGTATCGTCTTGAGTTTATCTTAAGGATATTTTAGCTTTAAGATATTAAAAAGTGTTTTATATAAGTAATATAATATGCTATAGAAAATAAAAAGTAAAACTTTTTTACAACATTATGAGTGAGTTTAACGAACCTAAAGTCGTTATTAACGGTTCTTCTTTCAAGTAGTATAATAGATAGTACTGTCAACACACACGTAGCATACATTGTAATTCCTTACGAGGCTATTCATCAGAAATCTCAGTAAATGCATTTCTCACAGAAAAAGAAAAACTTAACAAGTATGGCTATCAAGACATGAAAACCGCGGAGAGACATATATACAATGAATGAAACCAATATAAAGGTGAAACGAAAAGAAAAAAAAGAATTCGAGAAAAGGTCGGAAGCAATTCGTTTTCCATTAAGTCCACATCTCTGCGTTTATGGTCGTCGACTGAGTACGAGGTTATGTGTTCGCTGCGAGGCTGTAAACGCGATTTCTGGCTACAGCTTCCTGCCACGCCGCTGAATTATTAAACAGATTCCGTGCTGCGTCGCGACGAGCGTGTTAACTGGCATATGTGCACTCTGATACTCGCTTGCTCTTCCTCTTCTTGCCTCTGTCCTTTATTCACGTGTGGGTGTGCGTGTATAAAAGTATGTGCGAATATGTGAATACATGTGTGAGCTTATGTGGGAGAGTGTGCGAGTTTCGTTGCGCGTGATTATATATTCATTACGATATTAAAATCCCGTACGAGTTGCTTTTAGAGTGATACATACTAATATATGTACTCATTTTATTACCGACACGGCTGCCAATATTATACAAGGCTAATATTCGTTATAAGGTGATGGTATAATATATTGCACTGTTGAGTAAATTGACGCTGATACATAGAGGAATGTGTAATTTTCCATGTTCAGCGTGAGATATTTCCGTTAAAATTTTCTAATATATTTTAACGGTTCTTTTAGTACAATTAATTAATATAGAATTAATATCTGCTCTTACAAGATTTGAATTTTTTAATTATAATATTTTCATATACATTCTTTTGAAATACAAATGAAAATAATATATATATATATATATATATATATATATATATATATATAATATAATTCAATAATATAATTGTAATATATTAAGCATTTTCGAAAAAATAAATGAAAAAGATTCATCTTTCAAAGAAAATCACGCAACATTTGTTCGTTCAAATAAAAAAAAATATTGATTTCTATTCAAAACATCATAAGTTATTTATTCGTTTTTTCTTTGTATTTTTTTGTGTTCAGTTTTTTGTATTGTAGAAAACAATAATATTCTTTGTTTTATTTTCTGTTGCTACGTTTTTCTATTAAGTAAGTTATTACTGTAAAACTTTTATAATTTAATTTAATACCAGTATGTATTATATTAAAATGTTTTCTTAATGTATAAATCAATAAATCTACATTACATTTTAAATCAATTACATTATATTATTTTAGTAACATAGTAATTATTATTTATAAAAAGTTTTATTTTGAATCAAAGTTTTGATTAATATTTATATACTTATATCTCATAATATCCATATAAATAATTATTAGGGTGGTTCAAATAATACTGAACGATTTAGACAAATATTTACTCTCTTACTACTATTTTGTTTCATCTGGACCATCCTATATATGTACTTATTTAAAAAAATAGTTTTCATACTATAAATAAAAATAATATTAAGTAATATAAAGAAACTAAAATCGTCTGTTAAATTTTAAAACATAAAATTAAAATCAATAACTAAAATAAACTGAAAAGAGGTTAAAATGAATATCTTAATGAAAAGTTATTTTATTTATATTCATTTTCTAAATTTGTTTTAAATAAATGTAAATTTTTTTAGATAGCAATTTTTTTTATAAATTTAGAGAAAAATTTATATGTAACATATTTTTATCAATTTCATTATAATTGTATTCGTGTTTAAATTCAATTCTTGAAATCTATCATATCTCTTGATGATTGAAATATTGTTTTTAATTATTTTATAAAACATACTGCCAACTTTATTAAAACTAAATTATTTTTTACCTATTAAAGGAACAAAATGTACACATAATTCCTTTTTCAACAGAATAATAATTTATACCTCGACTACAAACTAAATCGAGTCGTTTTCATTTATCAATAAACTTTATCACTTTCATAGCGTACAGTAAACGTTGATGTGAATATAATTTTCTCATTTGTATTGGTCGTCACGTATTATTGACTTGCTTTTTTGATCGTTGAATAATATTTTACTGCCTTATTGATAACATTTTTATCACTTATGATCAAATATTGTGTTCTGTAATATAAAACATATTGTATAAAAATCATAATTTGGATTATTAGTTCA
>CP092089.1:27280125-27307625 GCA_029203775.1 Neoneuromus ignobilis
AGTAATAATAATCCTTACTAAATATTGAAAAGTTAAATATATATTTGAAATTAAACATATGTGCGAATGAAAACTTGCTGCCATTTTTGTAGAAGATGGATTTTTAGAAATTGGCGGTAACTTTTCATTTGCATATTTATTTAATTTTAAATATATTTTCAATCTTTTATATTGTCGTAACATATTCAAGAAAAACAAATAGATAATATACACAAGTGAAAATAGGTCTTAGTTCAATTTATAGCTGTTTTCGTGATAAATCCCTCTATATTAATAAAATTCATAGTTGTATTTACGAGTATACATAATTCTATGTGTATATATTTGTAATCATAATTCATTTTTAGATTCTGTGTTTGTAATTTAGAAAAGATAATTTCTGATTATGAGTTATTTGAATTTAAGCTAAAGTTAAATGTACTTGTTTAATTTAAACGTTATTAAATGAAATTAATATTATTAATTAGTGTACGTGTATACACATACATATATTTTTTTGTATTTTCAATTTTCTCTAAAAGTAATATTATTTCTTTTCTTTACAGATTCCGTTTTCGATTTCGTTACTTTTTTTGCTATTATGTTTTCAAGAGTAATTTTGTTTACTTTTTAACTTTTCATTTTTACTTCTCAATTTTCTTTAAATTAATTTCTAAAATTGTATTTTTTAATACTTGTTTAATTTTCAATTTAATTCAGTTTAAATTTCTTTTATTTTTTTTTAATAAAATAACTTAATTTTGTTCTGATTTTTTTTATAATTTTCTTATTATCTACATTTTTTCTAGTAGTTTTCATTTAATTTTTATTAAAGTGAAGTGAAATATTTAAAGTGTCATTAGTCATCGATGGACAACGAGGGATAATAAAATAAGGCCAGAATATTTTATTTTATTACATTTAAACTGTACACACATCGTAAGTTCTTATCCTCCCAAATATTTAGAATAAGTTTCATCAGAGATATCGTTTTATTTTTGGGCTATTAACTATTAACTCATTTGTTCTTTTTATTAAAACGATGTCATGATGTATATGTTTTATATATATATATATATATATATATATATATATATATATATATTTATTGTAAATTTTTGTACACATTAGGTTGATTCTCAATTAACTGTCTTCGATATATAAGATGTTATATTGATTGATTGTTGATTTTGTTATCAACGCACGGAGTTTTCGTGGTGAATGAAATGCTGTAAAGCGAAGTTGAAGCCTCGACTCCACTATTTTCTTACACATGATTTTCAGGCGTTAGAACAGGCTGCTTTTCAGCAGTGACAGACAGGGACGCATATATTAATCCGCTTCACGGGTTTTATATGTATGTTCACCTTGTAGCAGGTGTAGATAGACGGGATCTCTTCGTTGAGCGAGCGACCTAGCTCTTCGATGAATCCTACAGGATATTTGTTTATTGTACTAATCGATGTTTTTTTATTTCATGATTTTCAGGTTTTTACTTTTGTATTAATTTGAGAGCTTTAAATTTTAAAACTATTTTAAAATTTATTTTTAAAGCATTTTTTTGAATTTAAAATAATGTTATTTTTTAAATTAATAGTTCAATTTGGTTTAATATTAACGTAGTTTATTTTTTTTGTATAAAAATTTAGTAATAATTCGAAAGTAGTTGGATTTGTATTTAGTGTAAATTCAAATCAAATATTTTATCTTCGTCAACTTGAAGACAACGTGATGCAGCTTCTTCAGGGGCAATGGAACAAATAGTACCATTGTCCATTTAATTGTAATTGAAATTGAAGTTATTATTTCATAATTGAACTTGCATATTGAAGGTGTCAATCAAGTTTTTGGAATCTTGTATGTAATGTTCGTTTTGATAATAATAATTTTGATTTTAAAATGTCTCTTTTTGAACTTGCGCTTGTATTGTGTACAGTTTTTTTTATCGCGCTTTGCTAGCGAATACAAGAAATAAGTTTCATCAAATCTGTGAATTTAAATTGTTAAAAATAGTACATTTTTTACTTTATTAATTTCATGAAATTTCAAATATTTTTAAATTTAATCAGTTTTTTAATAAATATAAAATTTTGAGATAGCTCGTGTTTCGTTAATGTTTAATCAAAAAAGTATAAAGTCGTTAAATAGATTAAAGTACTTAATGTATTTTAAAAAAACTTTGAGAATTTTCAATAATTTTTGTTTTTATTAATGATTATATGAAAATCATTTAAACAGAAATAGTTGTTACAATCGTGTGTTTATAAAATTTACTTTATATATATACAGATATATATATATATATATATATATATATATATATATAAATGATAAAAAATAATATTCTAAATATGACAATTTTGAATATAAAATGTTATTTATTTATTTATTAATAAAATAAGTATTCACATATTCACAATTTTAAGATTTTATTGTGTGGATTCATTATTTTATTTGAACAAATATTTTTGAAAATATATTTTTATGCAGATAAAATTTATGTAGATATTTACAATCCATATTGTACTAAAAATAGTTTTAGGGAAACAAATTTAAAAAGTTTCTGTACATTTTGTTTGCCAACTAGTTGAATTGATTGCAAACCGAGTAACTTAACAGGATTAAATCTTAAGAGTTGGGCGAACAATTGTGTGAACTTTAAAGTAGATACATTTTGAACAGATGCCGAATAGAAATTCTTAGCTAATCGTCATTCCATGTTAATTTGTATTAGTAGATTGTTTGTTATATTTGAGATAGTTTGAGTGAATGATAAAGCGTACAAACTTTATTAACTTTCAAATTATAGATATATGAAAATAAATCTTTATAAATAAAGAGAAGATTATAAGTTTAACAGAGTTAAGTAAAGTTAAAATTTAGGATTAAAATATGGTAAATTATGTATATTTCTTGTTCCAGTTTATATTATTACAGTAGTTTTTTAATTCTAAAATAGAATAAACAAGAAGTCTATTACGTACACATATTTTCTGTTATGTTTACATCATTGTACTTCTTTTTTATTTTTTTTTAGACCATCGTTAATGTAGGATGTGTGTATATGTGTATAACTATAATGCTGTTTTTTAATCACAAGACAGAAAAAGAAACGATAAAGGGAAACATATCTGCCTTTTTATTTCTCTTCTGTTGAGTAATACGCGAATCTTGTAGTACAATAACAATAAAACAATTTTTATTGTAGCATGGCTCGTTATATGGTAGTACTTATAAATACACAAGCTGTATTTATCAACGCAAAAGTTTTTATGTTTTCGAGTCATAAGTTCTTTGAAGATATTTTTTCACCTAGTGACGAGGAGAAATAAGAAAAATATATTTTTTTGTTAGTTCACGCTTATGTTCTTTGGCTATATATGTATAAACAGAGTATTTTATGAAAGTTTCCTTTAATTATACGTTTTTATGCATGTGACTTATTTTGATATTATTTAGAGAAACGAATAAAAATATGTTTACTGTAAATATTAAAGTTTAAAAATATTCTACAAAAAATAATTCGATTAAGTAATTAGTACTGAGCTGTTATTATTAATAGTATCGTAATTATAGTATAAAATCCGAACATCAAATATATTGAAAGATAATTTATTAATTTCCATATATATATATATATATATATATATATATATATATATATATATATATATATATATATATATATATATATATTATATAAATATATATTTTATTAATTTAAAAAATGCTTTTTTATAAAACATTTTTATAAAAAGCTATTTACTAATATGAAACACTAATATTTATTTTTTTCTTAAATGAAATATGTTTTATTTAATATATTAAATTATTATTTTTCGTGTAATAACGATATTTAACGTCACACTGAATGTTTTCTAGAAACATTAAATATGTTGACTTGAAGAAAATATAATAAACCATTCATATTCAAAATTTTGGTAAGATTTTTTAAAATTTTATTTTATGTGCATTGAAAACAATACAAGTAATAATTATCAAAATTGAAATTGACATATATATATATATATATATATATATATTAAAAGACCAAATAGATAATAATATATGAACTTTAACCTTTATATCAGTGTTCGCCCTTTCCTCGAATCAATAAATGTATAAATCTAAAAATAAGCTCTATTAATATTATATAAAAACGAAAAATACCTATAATGATCAAGCATTCAGTTAAAAGGAACAAATATTATGAATACGCACTTGTATGTTTTTAATTAAGCATTACGTTAGGAAATTTCGTACAAAACATGAAAACGTAATTGGAATAAATGTTATTTAGAAATTTAATTTCATTAAATTTCTTATTATTGAAAATACCTCAATATTATGAAAATATATGTTACAATTTTGTTATATATATACACACACACACACACACATACATATATACATAACAGTGTGCTTTTATGTATAATTATATTCTTTTCTAGAGCATCTTTATTTTATTTTTGAAACAGTATCTATCTTGGAGAAAAGATTGTAAATATTTTTATAATGAATACAGTAGATAAAAATAAAGACTGGTAAAATATAAAATATTATTAAAATTATTTTATGGTAAACATATATAATTACGTGTATACATTTTTACCACAGTATATAGTAAATATTAATGATCAGTTTTCATCATTATTTATTATTGATAAAAATGCAGTTATATGATTATAATTATATTTATCATTAAATTAATTGTTGTTTTGAAATAATAAATGTTTTTTTCAGAAAGAATTTTTATATAATTTTATATTTTGTATATATATATATATATATATATATGTCAACTGAAATAATTAAATGATCTAGTAAAATTATCAATAAAAAATACTGTTGTAAATATTGATATTAATTCAAGTTTTAAATTAAACTGAAGTATATAATTTATTATATATAATCAGTATTTGTCATAACAAATACGCCACCAATTTATTGAAGAATACATTATCAGATAAGTTTTTTTTTATTCACCCAAAAATTGATTCTTTATCGACAATATTTTTGATTGCATATTTTTATTAAATTATGAAATAAGAATTTAAATTTCTTTAAATAATTTGGTGTGTTAAATTTTGTACAGAAAAATAAATTTTATTTTTTTAATGAATCACTCATTTAATAAATTTTAGTAATAGCTTCTATTTTTGTTATTTCATATATATACATATATATATATATATATATATATATATATATATATATGTATATATCATCAGCCTCTTATCTACTGATAAATAAAGGCTCTTCTAAAACTTTCACGATCCAACGCCCCTCTTTTCCATTTCTTATATAAGAATTTTCTTAAGTCTTCATCCCGTCTATTCACGTGCCTCTCTTTTTGAGCTGCTTCATATCTCTAGGTTTTTAATCAAAAATTTCTCTTGTCTATAAACGATTTTTTGCAATATAACCAGATCAATTCCAATTTAAAATTTCCATTTTTTTTATAACGTGCGTAACTATGTTTTCTTTCAAATTCACTCATTTCTCTTTCGGTTCTTCTTGGTGTTATCTGTAGCCACTGTATTATTATATCATTTAAGACCCATGTGCTATTGCCTTAAACAAGAACAGGTAAAATGTATTGATCAAAATTTTTTCCAAACATTTTTTGCGAATTGATACCATCTCATATTTTTATTTTCCTATTCACTTCATTTATAAATGTTATTTTTGTGTTAATAATTATACTAATATACATTTTTTTTTAATTCCTAATCCTTTTAATTTTCTTCTGATTAACAAATTCATTGTACATTTCTCTTGCCTTGATTTGGTTTATTATTTGACCAAATTTTTGACTTACTATGTCTAATTCTTCCATTCTCTTTTTATACATACATACATATATACATATATATATATATATATATATATATATATATATATATATATACATACACATATACTATTTACATAATTTATATAGATAATATTACTAAAATGACATCGATATAGTTTAATTCATGAATATAATAATGAAAATTGATTAAGGTGTTCAATTATTGACACAACAGTGAAATAATATCGTTCATTATTAATAAGTATTATAATATAATAATTGAACGACCGATGGCATAGTGGTATGTATCACCGCTTACCATGCGGGAAATTGCGTTTGATACACGGGTGTAGAGTTCACTAAGTTGAGGGTTAGGCATGAGGTTGACAACCTTATCTTGTAAAAAACATAGCTGTGACGGAATTATGATAATAACTTCGCTATTGGGCTAGAATTACTAGAGAAGCCAAGGCTCTACAAAGGCTGTAGCGCAGAAGAGTATTAGTAATTGAAATAATAATTAAAATAATATAGATTTTTTTTAAATAGTAAACTTATTAATACATATTAAGCAGATTATATAATTATAATACGTAAATTAGATAAATTAGTTTGTATGTAAAAATTATTACAAATTTTAATTATTTTTTTCTATTCTTTAATATATATATATATATATATGAACATCACATAATTAATTATATACATGGTGCATATTGTTAATGAAGATTTAGTGAACAGTGTGCATAAAAATAAATATTATTGAACTATACATAGATTCAACTTAAAGTAAAATGATCATTGTTCGAACAAAACAACTACTAGAAAAGTTTTAACAGATCATTATATATTCAAGATCTTCCTTTTGTCAATATTTTAACAGTTGTCGGATGACTGTTCACTCAATACGTGAGCACTCTACTCGAAACAGATAACATGATTCCAATACACATCCTTGTAAAACATTCATTTCAGTTCTTTTTCAACTTGAATCGTTCATATCGTACTGAACATAGTGACTATTATTGCGTAATTTTTTATTATTACAAACTTTTATTATAAGTAGTATATCTTTTTTTACAAATCATACGCTCAATTGAGTACAATGAACTGTACCTTGTTGATAATTAATGTGTATTATTAAAAAATACATAATGTTGTTTAATAATGTTTTTAGTAAAAAATATCTATTTTAGAATAGAATTCATTGACTAAGAATGATAAAGGATACACGTAAATAAAAAATAATTTATTAATGGAAATTTTGAAAAAATAAAATTTTGTTATTTGAAAAATTATTAAATATAAACAATATTTTAAAAATGTGTGTTTTAATTTTTTTATGCATCTATAAATATGTGTTTACTGATATTAATTTCGTAACTTCAAAGAAAATTTATTTACAATGTATACCCTTGTTTATGAAAATGTACTATGATATATAATAGTTGTATCGGATATTAATAAACTGGAAGAAATACATATTTTTATATGTATTTTAATTTCCGGATTTCATAAATTGTTAAAGATATCGTAAAATTTATATGATTTTCTATACACATAGAGTTGAAATTTCCACTATATATATATATATATATATATATATATATATATATATATATATATATATATATATATATATATATAAGTATGTATGTATGTATGTATGTATGTGTATGTGACGAAGTTTAGAGAATTGTCTTTGTTTGAGATACTAGGAAATTAAATGGCACTAATTTATACGTTTCCAGGTCAACGTTTGTAAATTGTAATTGGGATGAGCGCAGTTGAACGAGCGTGGCTTATATGTTCGTCAAGCGACTTTGTTGCTTGTTTATTCTCAAAATATTTAAACGCAATTTACGTGATCTGAAAGTTAAACTTGTATTGTTTATGTATGAAAGATCAACAGTTCAACATAACAGTGGGAATGTTTGTTAGAGTAAAAATCAATTTGCTTCGTTTGATTCCGATGACATAGCTATGAATATTTAAGATATTCCCAGAATAGATTTTAATTAAATATTTTTAAGAGTATTAAACAATTAACGGTAAAGTCGTTCAAGTTTGAAGAACAGAGATGATTATTTTATTAATGAATAATATTTGTGGAATAATAGTAGACTGAAAGTTTTGCAGATTCAATTTTTAATAGCAGTATGGAAGAACATTTTAATATTAGTTTGTGATTTAACATTTAATAAATTGTTTATAATCTTTTTTTACCTTTGGATTTGAACAATATATAAATATATTTAGTATTCTACTGATATAAAATTAAAAAATATTGTTTTTAATTGTAATAAAATGATTTTTTTCGAAGAATTTATTAGAAATCACTTTATTACTGTTGAGTAAATATAATATTGAATATATAATGCTAGAAACCAAATTACTTCATATAAATGATAGAAAAATACTAATGAAAGATTTTTTTTACTTTTTAAATATTTAAATAAAAGATTAATGTATGTATATATATATATATATATATATATATATATATATATATATATATATATATATATATATACACATTTGTATTTATGTATAAAGTAGGAGTTTTAAGAGTACTTGCTTTTATTTGATGTTTTAAAATATAAAACTTTACATATTACATCTCCTAACGAAGTAAAAGCTTTGTTAAAATATGTACTTAAATTCTAAAGAACGCAATTTTGGCGCAGTGCAGAATTGCATTAAAAGATATTTTGTAGGTAAATATAATTAATGGTTTACTAACATGCATACCAACAGTCTGTTCTTGATGTTTTTATAATAAATTTTTATAATTATAGTCGGGAAAATTTACAACACCTTATGAATTTTACGAAAAAGTTGTTTAACGTAAAAAAGATATAATTATAGTGACTTTATACATGTATATATATATATATATATATATATATATATATATATATATATATATATAATTATATTATTTAAAGAGTACTTAACATATTTTTATAATACGATAAACTACCTATTTTATATGTACTAATTTAGTCCTAATTAAAATGTTTAGATAAAATTATATATTAATAGATTGTTTTATTTTACTTCTATATTTTTTGACGTAAAATTTTTAAAAAAATCTTTTCATATGAGTTTATCATATGAACTATAAATGATTTATTTAAATGTATTAAGATATATATATATATATATATATATATATATATATACCTGATTCATGATTTGAGGGTTGGTTCCGTTCATGAATATCAAATAGGACTTATAGTGGCAAGTGCATAAGACTAGAACGTTAAAGATGCTTTCAACTATGTATATAAAAATTCAAGAGGCTTTTAGCTGCCGTTTCCGTATTTATATAGTTCTCAATTTTCATTCGTTTTGCAACAGATAGTGAATTTACACTATATAACGGTATCTATTGAAAAATTACTATTTCGTTTTAAGGATAATTTTACTATATCATAAAAAACAAATTAAATTAATAAAATGTGTTATTAAATAAGAAACATATTGAATTTTTCACATGATTTTGTCATTATTATACTATATTTAAGTAAGTTTTCTCTTTCTTTCTCTCTATATAAACTTATATATCAAAAATTTATAGTCAAATTTACCTTAGAAATTAATTTTTAAAACAATTCAGATACACGTAAAAGTTATAAGTATACGTAATATATTTTTAATTAATATTAGAAGAGTATAAGGTCATCCAAATGCCACGCTTATATTTTTGTTTGATTAAAAAGAAACATGTGTATAGTTTCGTTTCAATAAAACACAAATCTTGGTGTCGTATTTGGATGACCCTATATATTTATAAATTAGGTATACAAAATATGTGTATATATATATATATATATATATATATGTATATGTTTGTGTGTATTACTTACGTTCATAATTGTATTTAAATGCAGTAAAAAATCCTAAAGAAAAAAATACATTAACATTCATTTTATCAATATTATTTATTGATTTTCTATTATTGAACTAAAATATTTTATTGTTTGATATATATATATATATATATATATATATATATATATATATATATATATATATATTGGCAGAGCAAAGTATTGTCATAAAATTATATTATTATAGAATAAATTTATTTATTATAAATTACTTAAAAATATACATTTAATGAAAGCAAGCAAATAATTAATGAGTTATATTTATGAATTAAAAATAATCATAAATAAATCAAATATTAAAAAAAAACTTTAAAAAGTATTATATTTTATTCGTATATGTTTATTTATTAACTTAAATATGAAAAAAACGATAATTTCAAAAAATAAATGGAATAAAAAGCGAGCGAAAATAATAAAAACGTCTACTGATCAACGTTTTCGGTGCACAGAGAGACGTTGACCCCACAGCTTCACGGCACCACCACCACTGCCACCATCTCTAGATGAATCTCACATGAGCAACACCGGATGACGAAATCCAGCCCCAGAGGTGAGAGACGCTCAGACACCCGAAAGAGGGTCGACGTCACCGTTACACTGTATTGTAAATAAATATTTGATAAGTTGGCGAGCTCATCAAGCGACGCTACAAATTACGTAATCAATACTTTACATCTGCCATGTCATGCCCATTGCCTGCTTTTGTATATATAATAGACGGAATCTGAATGTTTTATTTTGATCGGATTTTATATATATATATATATATATATATATATATAATCTTCATGAGCTATATTCTTCTTGTTATATTTACAACAACTGAATGATTATTCCTACATAAGTGTTGAGAAACTGAATATTAAGGGCACGTATACTGAAGGCACAAAATTAAACTGAGAGAAATTTCGGGTGCGATAGTACTGTTTAAGTAGTATATTTGTGTTGTCGGGAACACGATGTTTGTTACATGTAATTTGTACTCATTAGTGAGGGTAAAAATTGACGGAGACTGAGCACGTGCATACTGCAATGCGGCTCGTTTATAAGCAAGATTTGTTACAGGTAACTGAATCATTTCATTCATGTATAACACAATGTATTATATATGAAATTATCGTATGGACACTCAGTAGAGTTCTCATTTACGTTCAATGTCTGTTTTACGGTTTTACATGTTATATTTAAAATTCAATTTAAATTGAAAATCGTATTGAATATAAACGTCTCCACTCTTGAAATTTTCAAAAGTATTTTATTATTTAGAGGGCAATTAAACTGCCGCAAATATAAAAATATAGATATTATTTTTATATATTTCTCTCTTTCTGTGTATATATATATATATATATATATATATATATATATATATATATATATATATATTGTTTGTATAAAGTTTAAAGTTAAAAATAAAGAATATTTTTTGATAATTTATATCATGTAGTGAATTTATTTAACAATTTATATTGTTCTTATTGACTATCAAAATTTGAAGTAAAATAATAAAGTATATTAAACATAACATTAAGCATTTTAGTAACAACTTTTATTTTTAATTCTATGCTTACATACAGTTGCAACATAATGAATGTATGAAAATACGCATTAACATATCGAATTAATAAATTATTATAAGATATATATATATATATATATATATATATATATATATATATATATATATATATATATATGAGGGTCGTTTGATAAGTATGGTCAATTTACTGTTTAATTTAATTAATTAATTAAATTAAATTTTTCTTACTTTTTTACCACACTTATCAAACGACCCTCATGTATATGTATTCATGTATATATATATATATATCTGTATGGAAGTATCATGTGATTTCTGTATGGTTGAATTTAAAATAGTGGGGAACAGAAAAGAATCTAATGGGGCAAAAATATTTTTTTTAATTCCAACAGAAAAGAGAAAAAAGTAAAATTGTTTATTAATTAATTTAATTGAACATATATAATATATATATATATATATATATATATATATATATATATATATATATTATGTTGTCAAGTATCTCCCTTCCGCTTTTTTTTTTTTTTTGTACATAGCCGCGAAATTCGGAAAAGCGGAAGGCGGAAGGGAGATATTTGACAACCTAATATATATATATATATTATCTGCATGGAGATATCATGTGATTTTTGTATGATTGGATTTCAAATACTAGGAAACAGAAAATAATTTAAGGGGGAAAACATTTTCTTTAATTCTAACAGAAATTAAAAAAAATCTTTTATCCATTAAACATATATATATATATATATATATATATATATACGAGTATATATGTAAAATGTGAGTATTTTGAATAAAGAATAAGTGTGGTATTTAGGGTAGTAATGTGTCTGTAAATGTGGATTTAACCTGAATTTAATTTTCACAAAAAATTCAACCTTAAATCTTAAAACACTTTAAAGTTTGTTTTAAAATATAACTTTTTACTATGCAGTAATAATTATTTACTTTTATTTCATTTTTAGCGATTAAAAATAAAATATCAACTGTGCTTATACCTTTTTATACTGTTTTACGAAATTAAACAATTTAACAATAAATCGTCTATCAAAAAGATTTATTTTATATTTTATACAGATACACAACATTTGTATGTACATACAACATTAATTAAATTTAAATTTTAAAATAAACAACTTTTTTTTGAAAAAAATGTAGATTTTAATAAAAAAAGGTTTTAAAAACAATATTTTTAAAACAAACTGAATAGTTTGTACAGTTTTCATTTTTAGGTTTATTTTGTGAATTTTTTATCAATTCTATTTATATAAAAAAAACAAATCTATGCTCTATAGAACTATAATAAAAATATCCCAGCTGTAGACTTTCTGGTAATAGAATCAATAATATTTGAATGCATGCTATAACATATGAACACACAGATTTTATATATATATATATATATATATATATATATATATATATATATATATATATATTTGTGTATATATCTATGTATAACACATAAACATAGTACATATGTTGTGTGTAGATATATTGTCTTCTACAGTAATATTCATAAATAACGATTTTCAGCGGACGTTTGACTATGTTTGAAATTTCAAGAGACAATATTACAAAGCAGACACAATGGCGTGTATATGTATACATATGCTTAGTGGATCATCGTGTATAGCTTGTTCGAGACTGGCACAAATGTTGTTCACACAAAAATTTGGTTTTAAGTCTGTACGGTTTTGTGTATATGTATAGTTATACATATGTACAAGAATGTATATATGTGTGCTTTAAAATCAATTAACATATAAAATAAATAGAAACAACATAGAAAATGTTGAGATACAGTGTTTATTCAGTCAGAATTCAATTTTTTTAAAGAATATTGTTCACTATGCTTGTTCACTTGACTATTTTATATATGTTATGTTTAAGATGAAAAACTATATCTGTGCTTTTAAAAGTGTATATCTTTAGTACGTTATGGTTTTTATTTAAAGTTATGACATGTTTAATTTTTGTAATATATCTATATTTATCAGTCAATTTCTCTCTTTCTCTTTCTATATATATATATATATATATATATATATATATATATATATATATATATACATATACATATGGTCATTTAAATGTGATGCCTAGATTTGTGTTTTATTAAAAAAAAACTATATACATATTTCTTTTTAATAAAACACAAATCTATGCTTCACATTTGGATGATACTTTATATATATATATATATATATATATATATATATATATAGTCATCATCAGTCTCTTTTTATCTAAAAAATGCTGGATCAAAGCTGTTCCTAAAATTTTCCACTTCGACCAAACCAATGTCTTTCTTTTCCAGTCCATTTCGACGATTTTTTTATATTTCTTTTTCATTTATTCATGGGTCTCTTTCTGGAGTTTCTTATATATCTAAGTTCTGAATCAAAATTTATGTTGTGTATCGGTGATCCCCATTTTCTTGTTATATGACTTTCCCATTTTCATTTTAAACTTCTTACTTTTGCTACAACACTTATATATATATATATATATATATATATATATATATATATATAATTTTATTGTTATCTTAAAATAGTTTTATACGGTTTTTTTTCTAATGTACATATTATTTTTAAAAAATATAATTTGATTTCATTTCAAAATTTTAATTAACTTCTTAAATGTGATAACAATGTAATTGAAGACTACATTAAAGAAATAAATAATTTAAGAAATTAATAAAAAAAATTGTAAGGAAGTTAAAAATACTGTAATACACTCTCATGAAATATGACATCTATAAATAAAACGAATAAATTCATAAAACTAAATTTTGTAATTGCAATTTTTATTATTCTCTTATAGTTTATTATTGTTTTTTTTGGAATATAAAAGAATATTTTTTTCAATTACAATATTTACTTGTAAATATTATTATAATTTGAATTTTTAATGAAATATTGTAAAACAATTTAATCGAAATGCGTATCAGCGAATAAAGTGACAATAAATGCTACTTGAGCTTTATAAAATTTTGTGGTGTTCGAATAAACGATTTTTTTAATGGAATTAGAGCAGTGTGTTATTATTTATCATAATAAGTACATTGTATTTTTAATAATTATAAAATGTAATTCATTATTAAAAATAATATCAACTTTCTCTAATTGCAGTGAAAAATATATTATGTTTTAATTTAAAACCAGATGATATTTTTATATGAATAGTCCAAGTACCACTGTTGTAGATTTTAAGGATTCATAAATATTTAAAAATATATACTAATTTAAAAATTTAAGTATAATTTTGTTTTAATGCAAAACGAATAGATCATTAAGAAACACTTTTCTATTTTGATTAAAAATTATATAACTGTTATGTTTTTAATATAAATATTATTTTTCTAAATACATAATCATGTATAAAATATAGTGAAATAAGCTTTTGTTCTAACATTAAAAAAATCCTTGATATCTAACATCACAATATTATATAAAAGTGTTCAATAATCATTTATTATTTATTTTATTTTCTAATGTGCATTTCGACTGTCATAGTATCATCATCAAAATATTGTATTATTAAATTTTTAGATTTTAAGGTTTTATAATCAAACATTTTGATGATAATAAGGACATAAAAATGTATATCAGTGAATGAAATGAACGATAAGTGATTATACAAATAGAACACAATTACAAAATTTTGTGTTAAGATTCATTTGTATTGAAGTGAATTTGTCATAGCGCTAAAATAATTAGAAATGTTTTTGTATGTTTTTAATTACGTAAACTGATTTTTATATTTTGGAAGTTAGTTCATTCGCAATCATTTGAATTTTTTTATATACCGTGTCTTTTTTTTATTAGAATTTATTAACTTGTTCATAAAGAACTATTTCTATAAGAAAATAAATATAATGAATATTATTGGTTTTAACTGTATTATTTCTTGAAATATTGCTAACCAATAACTGTGTTATAATGTTTTTAACGTATATATATATATATATATATATATATATATATATATATATATGTATTTCACCAGTTCAATACGTTTCAACACGTATGTAGCTTTCACTAGCGATTGGTCACGATGAAGTGGTTGGTAAAAGCGGGCCGGTGTATTGATGCCGATGACAAAAGAAATGATCGGGGATGTTGGGTGTGTACGCAGTACCCACTTGATCATCTAGTTGCTTGTGTAGTGTTTGCGGGGGTTAAGTGATACGGCGACCTTCTATCAGAGACTACCTCATGAGTTTCAACATTGGTGACGGGGCGTACAACAGCGGGAAGTACAAATGAGATGAAGCCATCAATGCCAGTGTCAGACGTTCCTGTCTGGATCATTTTAAACGATACTCAATATGAAACCTATATTGAGTGGGTTGTTCATTGGACGATGGTAGATTTATTAGAACGGACCGATCGATATATTGTATAAGGTTTCGTGCGATTTCGATATTATTGCGTTTTGGTTTGTTTGATGAAATGTTTTTGATACAAATATATATATGTATATATATATATATAATGAAAAAAAAAACACTTTTTTTTTGAACAGCTATATAGAAACAAATTTTAAAAATGTTTGAGGAAATAATTCTCTTTCGAAAGATATATAATTGATAACGAGAATCTATCATTTATTAAATAAATATTAAATTTTACATAGAAATAATAATACTGATTACAATTAAATCTTTTTAATAAACTGATTCGATGAAAATAAATATATTAAAAATTAGGCATTAATAATATTTGTGTATAGGAAAAATATGTTCTTTTATTTGATATCTTTATTAAAATGTTTGCAAATGAAATTGATTTTTGTTTACTTTATAAGTGAAAGATTAAGAAAATTGAATTTTAATATTAATATTATTTGGATTCAAGAACACGGTGAATAAGTTTCGAATTTTCTGAAAAGTGTTAACAAATAATATTTAATGAAAAGACTTGAGTATATCGAATTTTCATTTGATTTCTAAATTAAAGTATATAAAATGAGTTGCTACTCTAAATAATGTTTGATCTTATTAAAAGTTATTTGTTTTTAAATTCAGGACTTTAAATTAAGACAAATCCTTTTTGACTTTTCGTAAATTAATATTCAGTTATAGTTTTTTATATTTTACTATTAACATTTTTGTATATAAAAATGTATAACTAAAAATATGTAAAATATGTAAAAAATATGTAATAATATGTAACTAAAAATATATAAAATCAAGTCAATATTTTTTTTTGGAAAAAATCATACAAAATATAAAATGTAAGTAATTAATTTTGTTGATGAGATTTTAATGAAATACAATACATAGGACAAATTGACATAGAAAGTAATTAAACCTACAAATATATGATTTAGAGTAAATAGTTTTAAGATATATTTAAAAAATAATCTTGAAAAATAAAGTATTTTCATAAATTAAATTAATAATAAAATATATTACATAATTTATGTGTGAATGACAAATGTGTCCTTTTAAAGAAAATTATTTTTATACGTTTAATAATTGAAAAAGAAGTTAAAAAATATCAAATGTTATATTTTAATTTCTCTAAAATGATTATAAAATATTTGATATAAAATATACATTTAATGAAAATAAGTTATTTGTAATGATATTCTGATTCAAAAGAATCCTAAATGAATAAATAAATGCGATGTAAATAAATTTTAAAAAATATTGAATCAGTGAAACTGGAGAAAGTTAATATAACATTGTTTCAAAATTTCATTTAATGAAAAACGTTTCATATACGATATTCATAACAAATAAGCGTACATTCGCTAGAGTAGTTTTTATGAGATAACTGTAGAGTAGAAGAAATTGGGATGTTCTTCGCAGAAAGGAAATGATACACACGAATGTAATATTTATTTCAAACGAGATTTCGGTTCCGTTTGATTTACTTTAATACATTGAAACGTATGAAAAAGGATGAGAGAGAGAGGAAATAATATAAATAAGAATAATGTCTCGAGGATAACGCCGACATAACGTCTCGACGATGATATTATACATTCAACGAAGAAAGAAAATATTCAAGAAATTTCACTGATAATACAAGAAAATGTCGCACGAAAGAAGAATGTCTGCCTTTTGATCTCGGATCTGAATCATGAATGCAATAAAGATTCATGAGATCAGATCAGTGTTTCGGTTACTCTATGTCATGCGTATGCATACTTCGATGTACACAGTTGTGTCGTTGAAGAAACACTCAATATGTGGATATTGTTGCATATGTATGTGTGTGTGGTCTAGTTGTATGTATTATGGATATCAAACGTGTAGCGATTTAAAAAAAAAATAAAAAAATCGTATTTTTTTCAGTCGAGTTTTATCAACATTTTTTAAAATTCGCATATCTTTTTAGTGCTCTGCACGGCTATAAATGTGATTCTAGAATTTTTTAAATAATTTATAGATTTTAAACATTGTATATATATATATATATATATATATATATATATATATGTATATATATATTAGATTATGAAAAATCCTTTGAGTTAGTTAATACGTTAGCGATATTAAATGCGTTGAAGAATCCAGGAATTGTAGAGGTATATATATTTAGCTCTTGGAAAAAATTTATAGAAATGCTTCATCTTCCGTACAAGAACACGAAAAAATAGAGTAATTTAAAATTATGAATGGGGTCGCCTTCAAACAGAAGTGAATTGAGAGGAGCTGATGATGATTATTATTATTGTTCTTATGGATGATTTTAAATAATTTGGATGTTCAGTGAAATATATAAAAAATTGGAAAATATTGTTTTTAATAATGTAAATTGAATAGAAATAAAAACACACCAATATATAATCTGTATTTATTTAGGAACATTGGTATTGGTTTAAATCAAAATTTCATTTTAACTTCACCAATAGATGATGCTAGAAAGTACATTCAAAATCGACTTTAAATGATTTTCTTTACTTTTAAGTATTTACAAATCGTACTGAAATAAATTTAAAAATAAAACACACTAAGGAGTTTTTTTGTCGTCTTATGTTCTTTTATTACTGAAGAGATAAGAAGAAAAAATGTTTGTGGTGCATATAGAGATGTTGTGAATAATCGAATAAACTAGAAAATGTTAACGAAATTTCGAAACAAGTATTTGTTTCTAAAGTATATAAAACGATCAAAAATTCCCTATATAGTTAACAACATTGAAAATAAATTGTCAGATCAATTTAAATGGAAAAATGTAACATAGAAATAAAGATTTATAAGAAATTCAAAATATCACAGACTTTAGTTAAAAGTTATTTGGTGAGTTAAGTAAAGTCTGATTACTTGAATCGGTTTGATATATGTATGCTATATCATTTGAGCAAAAAATTTAATGGACTGAATTTTTTGTTTGAAAATGCAACAAAAAATATTTATTTTTATAGTAGTCAATGACAGGCAATGAAAAATAAATCTTTAATAACATCGAATGAAAAATTTTCTAGAATGAGGAAAGCAAACTGTAATTCAAGGTCAGTGTATACGTCCCGAATATCATATTTGTATTTGCAGAGATTGAAAAGAAATCATAAAGTGTAGGTTCTTATTAAGCTATTAAATATTGATATGTATTGCTTACAATTGAATTGGCTGAATACCCAGATCGATAAAACAAGTCTGATATTTGAGAAATAGAGTGGAATTGTATTTCATCATGACAAAAGGATACGACATATGTTTTTTGCTTTTGAAAAAGCGTTGCTACAGATAGAATGTATTATACTATCTATCATATTTGCTTGGTGTACTATTTTCAGATTGCTATTTATTTCGATTTGTTCAAAAGAGTTTGAAAGATAGTTTCAATTTTTGAAGGTTATCAAAAAGCTTCTTGAAATATTCTCGAATAAAAAAAAATAGATTTTACACTGAAATGCTATTAAAATAACCAATTGATTTACAAAATATTCTAAAATATTTAAGAAAGAATAAATATATTATTTAATTTAACTAGTTAATATTTATTTGAAGTTTTTTTTTATAAAATTTAAGATTATTTTGTAGTCCTATATTGGGATTAATTATTCTTGACTATCATTAAAAATAAATTTTAATTTTATATACGAATGACTAAAAGTAAATAAATTTAGTAATTAAATAAACTAAAATTATGGAAATGTTATATTTAATATAAAAAATATTTAATAATTACTATAATATTTATATTTATTATATGACAATTTTAAAAAATATGACATTAAATAAATATTATTTAAAAATAGATACTTTCAAGGTTCACTAATTTTTGATATTTCAATTTTAGCTCGAACATATTACAATTAAAATGGATCGTTTGGGTACGTAGTATATTTTAAAAATAAGGAATTTTATATACCATTTAATAGTTGAATAATTTTTACAACATATAAAAGATAAGTTTTAAATAAAAAAATAGTAATTACAATAAATCTTCAACAATTGTTAAAATAATTATTAAAAGATTTAATTTTGTTCATTGTCATTAATTAAATGTATTTAAGATTTATTTAATTAAATTTTGGTTTGTTCACTGATCAATTTTTAAAACAACTTACACAAAACTTTCAATTTGTTTCATGTAAAGTTCTATTTAATAATTTTCTTATTATACTTGAATTTGAGTAAAACTTTATATTGAATCTGTATTGTACTGGTAATTTTGTAAAGTACAAGCACTATAAACTTAAATTAGTTCTTTTGTTTAAATTATCTATATAGTATTGTATTTTATTTAATAATAGATAACATTTTATTAATTCAGATAGAGCTAAACTCAAACTTTATATTTTCTATGTACTAGTAAAAAGCTACATTCAAATATAGATAGATATTTACAAACTATTCTAAATGTAGAATTACATCTTTTAATATATGTTTAAAATAACTATTTTTTAAAAAAGTGAATATATTTTAAACTTCAGACATTAATAATACTGTAGAAAATAAAATAATGATAACAATACAAAATTCACATGTTTTACTTATTAAAATGAAGTAATTTAACTTACATTTAAAAATATAATATAGATAGTTTCAAAGAGACTAAAGAATATAACATTTAGTCCCGGTTTACATCCTTCAGTCTCATTTGGGTTAACTTGTTTTATCTTAAAATCTGAATTTTCAAATAATAAATATGTACTTCAACCTAAACTAAAATAAAAATGCGACTATTTAATTGTTAATAGTTGTTATTATCTATTAACATCGAAAAAAATATTTGTTAAATTAGGAAATATTTATTTTTGTAGAGAATATTCTATTTTTTAATTATATCTGAATTGCATATATTTGATAATTTGTACGATAAAAAATGATTGAAACGGATTAATCCTACAATGGGCAATTTTTTATTTTAAAAAATAAACTAGGTATATTATTAAAAAAATGGCTAAAAATAAGAAAAATAATATTTTTTAGATTTTTATTTTGTTTTCTTGAAAAGAAAACAATGCTGTCCAGTATTTTTCACAAACTACATATTTTTGGGTTATATAATAAAATTCTTACATTTTAATAGAATGGAGTTCCAAATTGGAAAATTGTTTTTATTACATAATCGTACATTTTGTAGAGGGAGTGGAGTCACATTATATTTTTTCTTTTTAAATTATTCCATAATAAAACAGAACGAAATCACTTCTAACGCTAGTCTGACGAAATGTTAATACACACTGTTAATTTGTAAATTTTAACAGAAATAGTATATTTTATGAATACGTTTTTAAAATGTTTAATACGAAGTTACTAAAAAACATATTATATTAATGGTTCATATATGAATTTTAGCGCATTGTATGGTTAATTTACATTATTAAAAAACTTAATCAATAATCAATTAAAAGTATTTTTGAATTTGCATTCTGTGCATTTAAATTCGATCAAATTATGTTTAAAAAAATATATCATGCGATTAAGTATAGAAAAAAGAACTAAATAATTAAACTATTACTAAAACCGAATAGAATATTAGTGGTATATATTTTATAATTAGTTTTGGATCATCAGAATACTTGAAAAATAATAAGTACTTAACTTTCTCTGATTTTATTTTCTGTTTTCGAGACATGATATTGACTAAAATATTTATACGAAACTAGTCCAAGTCAAATATAGAACAGGAACACGTTGATCTAGTCAATGCAATATATAAAATGATATTGAACACGGAGGCTCGTGAAAATAGCATCGTCGTCTGAGAAATTCGGTGAACGTGGTCTGTGGATAAAAAAGGGCGTATCTTTCTATGTATATAGCAAAAAGATTGAATGTTTTCGTATCCTAGCAGAAGAAGTAGTAGTATGTAAAATGGATTTTTATGACGCGAACATATAAAATAGCTGAGACAGATGACAAAGTATGCGCTTTAGCACTTCGAGATTACTTGTTTTGTGAGGTGTGATTATTTAGCACTTGAGGGCTTTTTCACGATGTTGTAACACATTGAACAAATGAGTTTTTTGTATAAATACATACAAGAAGTCTGTTCGATTTTAATGTGTCGTTTATTTTTTAAAATTGTATATAAAAATGAATAGGGATTAAAAGTTAAAAAGATATTGATTATCATTGTATTTCAATATATAAAAATATATATAAAATTTAAATAAATTAACATTTTTATTTATTATGTTGAATTGAAGTTCAAATAGGTTATTTTAATATTAACAGTAAAAAAATTCAACTTTAATAGACTATTTGTTTAAAAAGGTGTTATAAAATTCATTGAACTTTTTTTTTACACAAATGAATTTTCACCCCTACACCACAATGTTTTTAAGTTTTGTTTTTTATAATTATATAATTTATAATTACATAATTATATCGGCTGATGCATTTCGATGGCGATGCCATCATTGTCAAAGCCTTTCTGGCATCGCCATCGAAATGCATCAGCCGATATAATTATGTAATTATAAATTATATAATTATAAAAAACAAGTGAACAATAAGTGATTATTGAACACTTAAAAACATTGTGGTGTAGGGGTGAAAATTCATTTGTGTAAAGTGAATCAGCCACAGTTCCAAAACAACTAATAACTTTTTTTTTATAAAGATATAGGAGAAAAAAAATTGTTAACTTGTTTTCATCCCGATTATGGAATACTCAGATATCATAATTTTGTTGAGACATTTGATTAGCAGTGTGTATTAATTTATCGCTTTTCTTGATTTAACTCAAAATATTTTTTCAATTTTTACTGTTAAAACATGAATTGTTCTTTATTCAAATTTCTCATGTGTAAGAGAATATATTTTCTGTGGCAAACAAAATTGAAGTTCTATTTTAAAGTACTCAATTACGCAGACACAAACATATAATATATATACACAATATATTATAAAATTGACATCAATTTGAATTAATAAAAAAATAATAAATTGACAACAAATTGAAGAAGAAAATGAAAATAGTACTTAAGTGCAAAATTAAATACGGAATTGACTGATAATAAATTTACTACACTTGTTACCAATAACAAGTCAATATAATCAATATTCAGTGTCAACAGCCAATCTAGCTTAATTAAGGAATATTGTTTGGAAATAAATGTTTGTTTATTAAGTGGTAAATAATTTTTTGAAATTTAATGGATACTTAAAAACAATTTATGTTGAAAAATACAATTATGTAAATTGATTTTTATATTCGATGTGTTTTCATTTCATATATGTATGTATATATATATATATATATATATATATATATATATATATATATATATTGATAATTTTTTTATAATTTACTAATACGTTAAGTTAGAAATTACCAGAAAAAATGTAAAATAGGTCAATATATTTATTGTATGTATATTTCAGTTATATTTATTTGAAATCAAGAAACATTTCAAATTATTGAATGTTTTACATTTTAATAGGCAAGTATTTTATTTGTAAAATATTTTATTTTATATGTTGTATATGGGTTGAATTTTTAGGTATTTATGATATTCATACTATCTGTTTTGTAATTTACAAACTATTCACAAACATTCAATGAGTTTAATAATAAGTTCTTTTACATTTTTTTTCATTTAAGATTTTTTTTTAAAAATAAATAAGATATTTCAGAATTAAATCAATAGTAACTGGGTTATATGGTCTATTTTAATACCTACTTCTAGATGAAGATCTTTTCCAAAAATTTCTCAATTCCTGAAATCTAGTGCTTTTCTCTTTCATTTTATGCTGACGTATATTCTCAAATATCTATCCTGTTTATTCATAAGTCTCTTCTTAGACTTTTAATATTTTTGGGCTCTAAATAAATAATTTTTCTTATCCATTGGTGGGGTTTTCTTCTTTTTATATATCTGACACAATTCCATTTCAAATTTATATGTATTCAAAAGATACAAATACTTGTATGTACTGAAAGCTTTAATGTATTTCAGACAATTACACATGTCAATATCCCTGTTATAACAAGATTGAGATTGACTTTGTTAAAAATAAAACGAATTTATCTTTCAAATATACTCCTGTATATTATTATTCGCGGTTCAAAACCGTAAGATGGTTTTCATATCATATATCAACGTACTTCAAACGATCATATATATGAAATACGAGACATCGCCATGGTAATAAATTAATTACACGGTACATTAAGTACTTAATACTTAGCGGAATCTTGACACGCCTAAATCATTTATATGTCATCATTACATATAGATATGTCTATATACATTCATATATATATATATATATATAATTTGACATATGTGTATAAGCGATATTCTTCGTTATAGCTTTGCTCATTTGTGACATAATGATTAAATATGAACTGTGTGAGTATCTACTAAATAAGGTATAAATCATATTCTACGCATACGTTATCTAGAAACTTAGATTGCAGATGTGCCGGAAACGAGTCTCTTGAGAAAATTTCCAAACATTTGTGTTTATTTTTGTTGATGCATGTGTGGAGAAGAAAGAGAATTAATTCGCTTACTTACGATTTTCTCTACGTTAGGGCAATTAAAAATACATTTAACTTCCTGATACAGCGCTATTATAGTTTTAATTCTCTTGATTAATTTTTATTACCGACATGTTTGAAGCTAATAAAATTTTAACAATTATAGCACCAGAGTCATATTTTTTGTTAATATTACTAAAATGAAATTTATACGGCAACAGTAATGTATTATCACAGTCATAAATAAGATGTAACTGTGTGGTAACATAAATTTCATTAAATATTTAATTAAGAACAATAAATTTGATTAAATCGCAGCTGTTACTTTTTAATAAAGTGATTAAAGTATATATAAAAATGTTATTTTATTTTTAATATAAATATTAATAAATGAAAAAAAATAATTAAGATATCAAGTACGTATTAAATTAGAAATCATTTTAAAATATATAATTTGTAATTTCATTAATAATATATATATATATATATATTCATAAATAAATTATTATTAAACAAAATTATTTTTTTATGTGTAAGTATTTCGTTGGAGATTTTATTATTTTTGAAGTACCGGAAATTAAAATCACAATTCTTAATAGAATCTTTCATTTCGTACAAATATTTGTATTCTTATTTATAATTCGATTTATCTAATAAGTTATTAAATGTTAAGATAACTGTAACAAAATTGTTAAATGACGATATAAGAAAAAAAAACTTTTTAAACATCTAGGAAATAAATTAAGTAATTTCCTATACACATTTTAAAAAATTCAAATAGTTGAATACTATTTATATATATATATTTTTTAAAATAGTTTGAAGCTCTAAGTGAAATGTATATATATATATATATATATATATATATATATATATATATATATATATATATATATATATATATGAAGTTGAAATAGAATTTATGTAGCTGAAATAACAATACAAGAAATTGGAACTGATTAAGGAAGGACTGGATATTTTTTTTATGAATATATTAATTAAATCTTTTTTTAATCAAGCGAATAAATCTTCATTTTCTAAATAAAATGAATAATTAATATTGTAATTGTATAATAGAAAAGAAATGATTCATTTAATAATTTGCTCAATTTTTACAATATATTGTTATCCTTCATGTAAAATATTTTATGAAAGAAGTAAACATCTTTTTTAATTTATTTTAATACTAACAATGGCAACTGACAGTTAAAAAACAATAAGTTTAATATATTTATTATACGCTTCATTCTTCTTATATGAATATTTGTTAATCAATAAAAATATTTTGAATATTATTTTATATAAATTAATGAGTGTCACAATCATTTTCAATATTAAATCAGTTTATTCAGAACCATTATAATTAGTGAAATAATATGATATTAGAATCTATGGATAATAATTGAGTACATTTAAAACTTCTTGGTAATATTGATTATTCATTCTTAAATGTTTAAGTTATAAAGTATTAATAATTACTCTAAATGAATTAAAATTTGAATAAAATATATTGTAAATTTATTAAAATATAGGTTTTGATATAGCCATTAAATAAATGTATGCATTATAACATATATATATATATATATATATATATATATATATATATATATATATATATATATATATATATTATATTTATAACTATAAATCTATTATATATATTTAATATTCTTAATTTATAACTGAAATCTATTATGAATGAAATAAATAAAATTATGTACAAATAACATAAGGTCGTATCAGTGTCATTTATGACTTACTGTAAAATTGGTTGAACTTTGTATTCATTGAAAAATGTGAGTCAATAATGTGTAAATGAAAATGACTGAAGTTAAACCGAACTCAATTTTCAATAATGATATTTTCAGACGAACGAGTATAATGGTATGTGCATGGCCTTACATTATGGATAAAATGAAGACGTTAAAAGAAAATACGGAAAAATAATATCACAAGTATTATATGAAAGTGAAAAAAAAGTTATCTTGCGGTGTCAGACAGAACGTCAAAGTATATAAATACGTGGCGGAAAAATATATCCGCGTAGAAATATTATAGTTTGTTATTTTGTCGACTTCGCAACGAGTCTTATAATACTCATGTATTCACAGAGCAGCTTAGAAGCATGTCAAACTTTTCGCAGCCATTCAATTACGAATGATTTCATAATTGTATTAGGAGTACAGCATGTCTTTTAACTGAACCAATTACATTATTGTAGTAATAATATAATGTTCTATCTATTATTAAAGAGAAACACTATATACTTCAAAATCAATAGAGTGTCCTTGCTTCAGTAAAGGGTTATTATTTTTTTCATTTGTTGACTCAAGTATAACATTATATATATATATATATATATATATATATATATATATATATATATATATATATATATATATATATATATATAGAGAGAGAGAGAGAGAGAGAGAAAGGTGATCTAAAAAGACGATATTAATGAACAGTAAATGATAATAAATAAGTAAATGTATGTCTGAATCCTTTGGGCCTCCTTATACTAGTGTAAATGTTAGATTTTGTATTTATTGTGTATGTAGTTAAACCTTTTTATTATATATATATATATATATATATATATATATATATATATATATATATATATATATATATATATTAAGATTTTTTGAAAAAATATAGTTGCAGAATTTTTAATTTACATTTGTAATGAATAACTTTTATTTTAGCTGTAAAAATTGTAATGACAACTATTAATATATATTAAGATTTTTTGGAAAAAATATGATTTTTAAAAACAGTATTAATTAAAAATGTTAAAATATATTTTATTACATGAAGTAGAAAAATCTAGAAATTAGGTTGAAGAAACACATATTTTTTTTAGTGATTTATAAAATTATATTTTAGGTAATAACAAAACCATACATATATATATATATATATATATATACACTATCAACTGACCGTAGGGTCTATATATATATCTATATATATATATATATATATATATATATATATATATATATATATATATACATACATATCTATATATATCATCATCATCAATAATATCATTATCAGAATAATCATTATCATAAACAGCCTTTTTCTATTCAGTGCTGGATGAAGGTTTTTACCAAAACAATCTAATTCTAATCATCCGATCCTTTTCTCTTTCATTTTACACCAACAAATATTCTTGTCTCTATATTGTTTATTTATGAGTCTGTTTTTAGACGTTTTTATATTTCTGTGTTAAGAGTTAATGATTGTTGTTTCCTTAGATGGTCTTCTGTTATTGCTATATGACCTATTCATTTCCATTTTGAACTTTTCACTCTTATAATAATATTCATAATTTGTATTTTTTTTCGAATCAAGTTGTGATATGT
>CP092089.1:27312625-27345125 GCA_029203775.1 Neoneuromus ignobilis
TCAAACGATTTTCTTTTCATTTTAAATTAAAAAAAATCATATATATATATATACATGTAATTATGTACATATATGTACACATGTGATCATACACATATATAATTTACATCAAAGCAACCGTAAAAAAATCTGACTGATTATTGTGAGACAAAACAATTAAAAGACTGACAATGTATAGAACTGTCTATTCCGATAAACATGAGTGTGTCTTTTATGAAGATAATAGAGGTTTACCTAAATTATATCCAGGTGCAACATATTCACAAAAATGTGTAAGATTTATTAAAAATTGGGTTGTCATATCTTGTAAGTAATTTTATATTATTTTTTCTTTTTTTTTAAAAAAATACTAAAAATCATATATATATTAGTTATTTTGGAACTGTGGCTGATTCACTTTACACAAATGAATTTTCACCCCAACACCACAATAATTTAAATTATTGTGGTGTTGGGATGAAAATTCATTTGTGTAAAATCATATATATATATATATATATGATTACATAATTGTATACATAATTTTACGAATAGATATTTTTAGCTGATCATGTTATGACAAAATGGTACGTTAGAACCAAATCTGATGAAAGAAAGGAACGAATAAGACATGCTAATTCTAAATATTGGTTTATGATACATCCATTTAGCAAATTGCGGTAATTTTATCTCAATATAAAAATTGTAAATTTTTTATATACTTCTTAAATATTAGGTTGGCAAATATCTCCCTTCCGCCTTCTGGTCTTTTGAATTTCGCGGCTATGTACAAAAAAAAAGCGGAAGGGAGATACTTGCCAACCTAATATGTATATTCGTGTATATATTATTTGGTATATATTTGTTGTGATTTTCTTTTCTCTCTTTTTTTTAAAAAATACAATAATTGTACAGTTTTCTTTTTAATCGTAGGATTTATTTTGATAAATTTGATTTATTTGGAACTTTAGGAATATTTTTAAATAGGCCATTATATTTGGCATTTCATGATTTACATGAAGAACAAGATAAATACTATTATTGGGATTTGTATACGTATTTATTACAAATATTGATAACAATGAAAATGATTGGAGGATTCGTCACAGGTTATTTAGATCATAAAACAGGGAAATTTGTTTTAGAACCGATGGAGTGTATTAAGTAAGTAAATGTGTGATAAATAGATTTTTTTGGGCAAAAATATATATTTTTATATTAATTATATAGTATATTTATTGAATTTTTGTAGTATCAAAGCTCGTTTAAACAATTGTTTTGATTCATAGTGGTGATACAAAATTAGAATATAATTCAATGAAGAATTTATGATACTTAATTTTAATATAAATACCTGTCTTTATATATATATATATAAATTAAAAAAAATGCTTTTAATTCTAAACAGTTTGATTAAAATTTAATAATATTTAACATTAGTCAAAAGATATGTTCATGTCAAGTTACATATATGTTTGTATTAATTAATTGAATTTATAAATTTATCCTTTGAAAATTCTTAAAATAAATTATTTTATTGATTATATTTTTTAAACAAAAATGGAGTTTTTTAATACATTATAATTAAATCTAGAGTACTATATATATATATATATATATATATATATATATATATATATATATATATATATGTTTTTTATTTTTATTTGTTTTTGTAGGAATTATTTGAAATTTGGTTTTATTATTGACATTATAACTTCGATACCATTTATGATTTTGTTACTTATGATACGACTTGTAGAAGTGGATAAAATGTTTTTAATATTTCTTCTTACTTACATAGGTTCATTTTTAGTAATCCTACGAATTTTTCAACTTAAACAATTCCGGTTTTATTTGTATGTGTGGACACAGGTTATTTTTTTATTTTAAAGTTTATATATTATAGATACGTTCGAATTATATTGTTTTTTTAAATGATAATAATTTAAGTTTCCTTATTTTAAAATGTAATTAACTACCATAGTTAGTATTTATTGATTAATAATTACTAGTAGTAAATATTATATTTTAATAAATTAATATTACTTTTTTTATTAATGGTAAATTTAAATTTAAATTTTTGTTTGCAATTTTTCTAGTGTAATACGGAATTATCTATATAAATGTAACTATAATAGACAATTGAATATTATCCTTTAAGAAAACCATTTTTGTAACCGATTTAATTAACTTGAAAAAATATAGTGATATTTAATTCAAATATAATTTTAATATTAATTTAATAGAAAAAATATTTAGTGACAATTTTTTTTAATGATGAATAATTCAGCTTTAAAATTCAACGTTATATACGAGGGCGGTTTGATAAGTATGGTAAATTTATTTATTGTTTAATTTAATTAAATTTTTCAATTTAGTTTTTCTTATTTCTTTACCATACTTACCATAAGACCCTCGTATTGTGAGAGAATTAGATGTTTTCTTGTAAAATATACAAGTTATATATTATTAATAAAATTAAAAAATAATATTACAATTTTTGAAAAATTTGAATGTTATATTTAATACGAATTGAAAATGAGTGATTTTAATGAGTTTTAAAAAGAACTATAAGAAAAAAATCACTAAATTAAAATAACTGACATTTACATCTGAATCATATAAAATATTGTATTTTAAAATAGAATAAACGCAATGGTTTATGAATTATTACATATTGTACTATAAATCTCATATGGGTATTTTAATTATTTTCAATTTATATTTACTTATTTAGAAATCATTTGGATTAAGTGAAACATCATTTGCAATTATTATCTTAACAATACTGGAATTATGTAGCATACACTTTGCCGCTTGCATATTGTGTATTTCTCCAAAAATGAGACAAACGTTCTTCGAATTACCGAATGATTCGTGGGTAGTACAAGCTCATATTCATACAAATGAAACAAGTATAAGTACAAAATATATAATTGCTCTTTATGAAGCTTGTTCTTTGATATTAGGTAAACATATATATGTATATATATATATATATATATATATATATATATATATATATATATATTAGTTAATTACTAATTTATAATGTTATTAATTATTTACCTTTGTAAAATTCCTTTTAAATCGAAAATTATGCATTACTACTCACTAAATTTTCAAATTTATAGGAGTTGACATTTCTCGATATAAAGCAATTACAATAGATGATTGTATAAATCGTTATATAATATTACTGTTTGGATTATTTTTACAAATGTATATTATATGTAAGTATAAATTAAAATCTGGCAACATTATGTTAAATGCACAAAAACTTCTCACCAAATAATATTTCTTTGCTATAAAGATATGAAATTATAATTACTTTATTATTTTTGTAGTTATATAATTCTTTTAATTAAATTCCTACGATCAATTCTTTTATTGTATTAGATACTTCAGTAATTTTGATTAAAGTGACGAAATTAACTGTAGTAAGATATGTCAAAATTAAATACTCTAATATCTTAAAAGAACTAAATATTTGATAAATTGTCTGATACGATCGGTTTTTATATCGTGCTATTTTTATCAGTAAAATAATGCAGTGAATAATTCAATAAAAAACCCAGTGATTATAAATTGAATATATGACAACATAAATGATCTATTTTTCAATGATCATTGATGTTATTTTGTAGCTATATCAATTTTTATATTTTATAGACTTTAATAATAATATTGAATTTGAAATATATAAATGTATTTAATAAATAAAGAAAACCAACTTTTTATTAACTTTTTGTGAGACTAATTACATTGGTATTTGTTTTCATTATTTTAATAAATTACTATTTTAAATTTAGAATGAATTTAAGTAGAACATTTAATAAAAAAAAATATTTTATACAATTTTAGCAGGCTTTATTCGACTAATAAGGAGAATATATACATCAGAAATAAAATATGATAGAAAGATTGATAAATCAAAAATATTACTTATGAGTAAAAAATTACCATTTGTAATCGAGCAAAAATTACAATTATTCTTTTTAAATGAGTTCAAAGGACATTATTTCAAAAAATCTTATATTGAAGGAATACTATCAGGTATTTATCCAAATTAAACTAAATAATTAAACAAATTAAAAATTATAATCAAGGACTTAATTAAAAATAAATTCAAAGTATTTTTTTAAAAATGTCAAGAACATATCGACATATATTTTTTGAGTGAATAGGTATTTCACTACAAAAAAAGAAAATATTTTTTTCCGAAATTAATTGTAAACATAACTTATCTTTACGATTATAGATCTATTGAAAAAGGAAATTTCTTTAGTAAATACTATAGATTTAATTCAAAACGTGACTATTTTTCAAGATATTTCACCGAGTCTAATTGGTTTAATTATTAGTTTTTTACAAAGAGAAATATTTTTACCTGGTGATATTATTTTACACGCTGATGATGTCAATCATGATTTGTTTTTTATCAAAACTGGTGTAGTTTCTATAGTGACGCCATGTGGAAGACAAGTAAAGTTTTGTATTTTTCATAAATTAATATATCTTAAAATAACAATTATAATATACAAGGTTTTAACTTTTTTTTCATGATTATAAACATATTTCTTTCTAAGGAAAATATATTTATTTAATTACTGAATCCATAGTTTTAAAAAGTAAATAACATTTTTATCGTTAGTTGAACATTCTTAATAATATTATATATTAATTATTCTAGAATTACTGCGATTTTATTATCTATACATTTTTTATCCTGTAAGTTTGTATATATATACATATATATATATATATATATATATATATACATATACATATATATATATATATATATATATATATATATATATATATACATATATATATATATATATATATATATATATATATATATATATATATATATATATATATATATATATATATATATATATATATATATATAATATATATATATATATATATATATATATATATATATATATGTATATAAATGTGTATGAAATTATATTAATTGTTTACTGAAGAATATTACTTGCTTTTAAATTGAAATTTGAATATTTACTTATAGAAAATTTTATTACACGACTGTGACTGTTTTGGGTTGGTGAGTTCAATATTACGTCATAAAACAATAATGAATATTATTGCTGAAAGTTTTTGTGTAATATACAAACTGAATCACAGATATATTCGAGCATATATCCGATCGTGTCCAGAATTGATTAAACGAATAAAAAATCTCGCAGAGAGTAGATACCAACTTTATACAAAACTTATGAACTTTCAACGTGACGTTATTGATAACGAGTAAATAATATTAGTTTATATTTTTAAAAAATCATTCTTTTCTGTTATTTAATGAATAATTTATAATGTTTATAATGTTTGATGATAGTAAAATTTTTGATGATATAATGTTTATAATGTTTGATGATAGTAAAATATTAATTATTAATATATTGAATTTGGTATAAAATGTAATAATAAAATAAAAAGTTACTCAAAAATCTGAACTTATTCGTTTAAAATGTTTTATTTTAAAATATACACATTTATATAATTATTACTTTGTTGTAAAATAATTTAAAATATCGTAGTGATATTTTGAAAAAGTACGTTTAATAATTGATTTTAGTTAAATTAAACTATTTTTAGTACTAAAATTACTCTTTGTTTAATAAATTCCATTGCATAAATTATAAGTGAGTATTAAAATCTGAACAATATTTAAAATACGAAATACATTAGGTGCAAATAGAAAGTAATCAGATTCAAGTTTATGTATGTTATACAAGTACCATCCATCATAATATAATTTCGAAGTTGTATTCACTAAAATATAAACAGCATATCCAAAAAGTTTTAAATTACTAAAAATTCAGTACTTGATAAAAAACAGCTTCAATTAGACTATTTATTTATTATTTTTCTATTTGGTGTAATAAAAAAATTATGAATATTGCAACGATATAAAATTAATATCTAATTTTTAGTAGAATTGAGAAAAAAATCTTTCTTTACTACAATAAGTTTATGCAGATTTTTGTATGAGGTATTTTGGTTCATAAAAGACTCGATGAGGGTAGGAAAAACAAGTGTTAAGGAATGATTTAGTTTCTTTTTTTTAAATCTATACCAGTTTCGTATAGATTTTAATAATTATAGTACAATTTTTGGAAAAGGTAATTTTTGTTACATTTTATTTGTTATTGTCTAATTATATATATATATATATATATATATATATATATATATATATACTGTACTTTTTCATTAAAGAAAAATGTACTGATTAAAATTTAAATATTGATAAAAATATAATTAATAATAAATACTGATTTTTATTGCAATTTTAGTTATTATAGATCATTTTGAAATACTATCAATATCAAGTTTGCTCAATGTTTAACTAAATCATTTTATTATCAAGAAATTCCATTTGTTAAGAAATTAAATTTACATTGAAATAATTAGTCTTTAGTACAAACACGAATTTCTCTTATTCAATATAAACTTATATTAAAATAAATTGAAAACATTGCAACAGGTTCTAAAATATTATTAAAAAATCAATAATTCGCTAAATATACATTTTAATTTAATATAATCTGTTGATAATATATTTCTTCTTTATTGAATTATATAATAAAAAAACTTAATTTTAAATATTTGTACTTGTACACGTTTTTAAATTAATAATTTATTATAATATTAATTTGAATTATGTTTAAGTATAAATTCTTATTATGAATATCTTAGACATTCAGAAATATATTTTCTAGATTAAAAACTTACTTCAAACAGACTCAGGTGTTTTACATGATATTTTTTTAATTAAAAGTATTGCAATTATAAGAGTACTTACTTTTAAATGACGTAGTAAATTTTAAATATAGCTATAACATTTAATAGCAATGTAATCATTTTAAAAGTTTTTTGAATATTTTACAAAATATATTATTATTTTTCACAGAATAAGGGTATTTGTTATTTTTTCAATTTTTGTCACAGAAAATTTATTTAGGTCAATTTTGTTATAATTAGAAAAATTATTTAATTCCTTAAAATAGATTTACTTAGTAATGTATAATCTGCAATATTTTATTTAAAGACTACTATTATATTGTGAAATAAATATTTAAAAAATATAATAAATATTAGGTTCTTGGAAATTTTTTTCAGTTTTATTCTTAAAGCTAAAATAATTAAAGTTTATTAATTGTTATTGAATCTCAGTTATAAAATAATCTATGTGTTATGATGAATCATTTTTAATAGAATATTGAAATATTTTTGCTTTAAGAAATATAATATCAATTTAATACTTGTAGAGTAAGGAAATAGTATCTGGTAAAATGTATTTTTAGTTCTTAATGTTGTAAAAGTTAAAAGAAGTGTCAGCCCAGTAAGTTATTCCAGAAATATTTGAAATTTAGAAGTGATGTAGTTACTAAATGCTTAGGTCGTTTGGTTTCAAAATTCCGTTTTGGCATTTTTTATTTAAGTGATAAACTTCCTTGTGGAATATATTTATTTTTTGATTATGATATTCTAAATCAAACGGTATCCAGAAATTTATGAGAAACTTCATAAGAACTAATAGTTAAACTCAAAGTTCATCATTTGATAGTTTTATATCATTTAAAAAATTAATCAAATTTTAAAAAAATGATATTTAGATGCCATACGAATTAATGGAAATAAATTTAATACAAAGATTTATGACTCGTACAATTTTGCTTTCTCGTTAAGTAAATGAATCACTTTTAAATCGAATTTTGACTAAAGATGAAAAATGGATTCTGTAAAATAGTATAGTGAAGAAGATACAGGTATTCAAAATATAAAATTTCATTAGCGATTTATACGGACGAATTACGCTAAAATAATATGTTTTTCTGATCGTGGGACTGCAGAGGTATGTGTACTTTGTATTTTGAAAATTCAATAAAATCATTAATTTGCACCGCTACTGTCAATAAATGACTGGAGTGAATAAAGCATTGTATTTTGAAAATTTAATAAAATCATTGATTTACATCGCTACTGTCAATAAATGACTGGTGTGAGTAAAGCATTGTACATAAAAAGATTAGATTTGATGAACAGAAAGAATATCTCTCACTAAGATAATGCAAGACCATGTGTGGTTACTAGCAGTAAAAAAAGTTAAATAATCTTGGTTGAAAAACGGTGACACATTTTCCATATTTACCTGATTTGACATATTTTGATTACAGTTTATTTTGATCTTTATTGAATTTTATTAATAGAAAAAAATTAATTCATATGAAAAAATAAAATTATGTATCAAGGATTTTTTTTCATTCAAACATATTATTTTTCAAGAATGAATTAAATAAATTTATTAAAAGATGAAAAATAGTAATAAGAAATAAGAAATATTACAAAATCGATTCAATAAAAATATTTTTATTTCATAACTTTAAATAAAAAATGCTTTTCATTAACTACATATGTAATTTTAATCAAGTGAAAAAGATGTTAAAAAATTATACAAATTTAAAATTAAAAATAAAATAGAAATTTATAAAATTTCAATCTTTTAATATAAATAAAAAGAACATTTTTTTTATAGTTAATACACATTCTTTTAAAAATTTTAAAATTGAAATACGAAAACTATTAACTTATTTATAAGGCTGTTGAGTTGAAGGTTCATTAAACGTTGTTTTTATAGAAGAAAATAGTTATTTTATTAATAAACCATTTTACAAACCATAAATGCTACATGTAAGAATATAATGTTTTATTTTTTTAAAAAAATGAACTGTTCTTTAAATCTAGTGTATTAAAATTACTTATTTTAAATTTAATTCAAATTTATACATATATGTATTTTGTATTATTTGATAAATAAGTGATTTGATATATAAAATGGCGAGTGAATGCAATTATAATAATTAGAAATGACACTTAAAAGAAAAATAAATTATTAAATTATATAAATATATAAATTACTAAATTATTGAAATATATAATTAGAAAAGTACAATAAATAAATGACAATTTGTAAAAACATTGAAATAATAATGAAATTGTTTATTATAAAAATGTGAATAATACTTTTGATATTAAATGTGATGTAAAGTAAAATTAATGTAGCTTATAAAAAAATATAAATTAAAACTGAATATATTTAAATCAAAAAAATATTAACAGTTGTTAATTATATATTGTAGTTGTATAATATTTATAAATTAAAAACAATCATTACTTTATAAATATTAAACAATTACAATATATAATTAACATTATTGTCAGCTATTTATTAATACTGGTGTAGAAACTAAGTACTTTTATGAGTGAATGTTGAGCAAATAAAAATGATTAAAAATAAATAAAAAGAGAGTAATGTATGTAGTTACGATTTAATTAAATAAAATTAGATATATTTTTATACAAATAACATTTTCACAAACTATATATATATATATATATATATATATATATATATATATATATATATATATATATTATGAACATAATTTTTATTTTCCATTTGTTAGTTATAAAACCGAATGAGTTAATCTGATAATATACTCAACTTAATCTCATAAAACACATTTTCATTATTTTATTATTTAGTCTCTTATTTTAGCGAACATAAAACATATATTTCATTTCTTCACATTATACGATTTATAACGTATATTACGCCCACAACTATGATGTTGAACCTTTTTGGATACATTCATACACGACGCTTTTTCAAATGTTAATTTCGTTCCTTTTATTTCTTTAATGTATTTATCATCCTTTTCATGAAATTTAATAAAAAAACAACAACATTGGAAATATATTTTACTTATGGAATGGAGAATTCTATTGTTCGTACTGTAATATTTTTATTTTCGTTTTCTCTCTCATTAAGACATACACACACATACATACATGCATATATATATATATATATATATAAACAAACAAACTTACATAAAATCTTTTTCATTTTAAACATGAATTATATTCTAGGAAAATAAACTAAAAAAATGCATTATAAAAATAGAATGTATAGAATGTTTTTATGCTATTGTTGATGGTATTATTCTTAATAATTAGAAAGCATCGTATTGTTTGGTTTAATTTTTCATTGTAATTCGTGAAATCTAAATGTATATACAGTAGGTAAAATAGAATACGATATTATAAATAGAGAATTATCTAGAGAATAATAATGTGCATACTTTTAAATAATAAAATATTTTAAGAATTGTATTAAAAGAAACATTTATATCTCTAAAAAAATGTATGCATTAAACTTATTTACATTATACGATAAATTTGTAAATGTTATTAATATTATACTATACGAAAGATAACATATACAATGAATTAAAAATAAATTAAAATTTCAAAAATATTAGAGATATGCTCTGAAAAGAAAACAAAAATCTTTAATAACTTCCAACAAATATGAAAAGGATATTAAAATATTTTTCTTCATTTCCCATGTCTTTTTCCATCTTTCTTCTAAAAGATGGATAGTCTACGTTGAAAAAAAAGACTTGAGTTATGATATGATTAAATTATCTATCCATTTTCCAAAGTGTGTGTGTTCTAAATCTTGTTGAATCAATATAAACAGATGGTAGTCGTAAGGCACAATATCTGACGACTAAGAGAAATGAGGAAAGATTTCCTATTTTAACTTTAACAATGTGTCTTTGGTCGTCTTAACAATAGGTCTGACATTGTTACAAAGCAGGATAACCCTCTTTAATGACTATGAACGATTATTTTACATACAATGAATATTTTAATTTATATAATTATTGATTGTATTTATTGATTATGGCTCTTATAGAGAACTCATCAGATACACAGTAAAATCTATAGATTGTTGATGTTTCGTTTAAGAGTTAATGTGGATAATTAGATACGAACAATTTTTCTTTCCTTGTTTAGAAAACAGCGAAATATATAGAACGGTTCAATATGTTTTATTCTGTCAATTCGTTTGAGATTTATCCATCTTTGTGTAACTTTCCCACATAAACGTCGATGGACAGTAGGCTGATTAAATTCTAGTGCTTTTTCAAGATCAGTAATCGATTAAGTTAAATTGTTTTATTCAGACTGTTCCTTATCTTCCATATCAAATTAATTATTTCAATTTGAAAATTATTTAAAATTCAAAAATACTAATGGATATATAAATTTCCTTATTAGTCTCACAAATTGTTTTATGTATTTCTACAGCACTTTATTTTGATTAAAAATGAAAAGTAAAATGTGTCGAATGTGGTCTTTAATATATTATATTTTTATCAGACTAAAATAACACTACATTTGTATCAATTTGTGAGTTTTGTTTTTAAAGCACACCCATAATATTTCTTATTAATTTTCAATATTTATACTATAATAGAGACGTGATTTGTATTGATTTGTGATTTTGTTTATTTGTATTTTTGTGAACATTTCTATAATTTTTAATTGTAAAAATTGAAATATGTTCATGGAAGAAATTTTAAATGTATTCTTTTTAATTAGGATTCTTTCTAGTTTTTGTATACAGATCACGAAAAACTTTTAAATATCAAACATATATCAAAAATATTTTTAGGCAATTTACATGGTAAATATTCTTTAATTTTTTGTATAAAAAAATAATATATTTTTTTATACAAATATGAATAATATTTATAAAATTAAGCATTTAGTTACGACTATCTTGACATTTGTTATCTTTAAATACCTTTTTATTATTGAATGTATTATTAAAATTAAAATAAATTTAATTAAGAATGATTTTAAATGAATTTTTAAATTTTATATTAATGTTTATTTGTGGCTTTGATTTTAGTTTTATTTTAATTTTTGCCTTTTTATAAGTACATTAATGTACATAGTTGTTATATAGAACGAATATGATTATTTTCATTGATAATTTATAATTTTTAAATTTTCACTTTATAATTGTCGGTTTTTAACAGCTGAATAATTTTAAATTTTATATTTATTTAAAACGTACAATTTTACAATTCTATTTAATTGCATGTTTATGTAATTAGTTAATGAGCGTGTATTAGATACTGTTTTTGTGTATTTTTGGTAGTTTGGTTAGTGTGAGTAATTTGGAATTTGTGTTTAAAAATTTACATTTAATACTTGTTGATTGCATTTTAATGCAAATTTTTACTGTTCAAAATACCTTTTTGATAATTATGACTTGGACTGGTATTCATTTTTTGTCATTATTGTCTAGGAATTAATTGGTTTTTTAATAAAATCATATTATTTCTATTTGTTTTAAAGTTCTTTATAATTAATATATTATTTATTCCTTAGTGTTTTAATTGATTTTTATTTTTAAAAGTTATTTATCTGTTGAACTTCAATTTCATAATAGTACTTCATTACATTTTTGAGATAGTTAGATTAAAATATTTATTAGCCAAAAATGAATCTTGAGCTGTTGGGAATGATTCCTTTTGTTTAGTTTGTAAAATTATGTATGTTTTTAGCAACAGTATTTTATTGATAAATATATATTTATTAAAGTTTTTTTCTTTGTTGTAGGTTACTAAATATTATGTTTTAATTATTTGCTTATATTTTTTCTTTAAAAAAACTAACAATGTATTTTAAATACTTTATACAGAATTTTTGATATATTTCAAATATTTCGAATATTTAACATATAAAAATTAACTGTCTATAAGGTTTTAAAATAAAATAAAACAATTTTCAAATAGAAAAAATATTAACTATTATATTGACAATTCTAAAATAAATGATAATACTTATAACATGAGAAATTTTAAATTTCATAAAAATTCAAATAAAATATCTAGATCAATTTATAAAATATCGTTTTGGGTTTTCTAGATTGGAGCGTACGTTTTTACACATAGATGCACATGTGCGCGGAAGGGTTAAAATATGCATCTAGTATTACCAGATTTTTAACTATTGGTAAATAGTTGCATATTAAAGTTTAAAATACTTTTTTTTCAAATAATAGTTATAAGAAAAAATATGGATTGTATTATATAAATAAATCAATGACAATATATTAAATAAATATATATTTTATATATTCATATTTTGGAATTTATAATTGTATGTGGTTAATTTATAGATTGTAGTAATTTTTTGTCAAAATTATTTTTTTTAAATTATATTGTATGAAAGAAACATAACAAAATATGAGTATTTATTTATATCTAAAATAACATCTATTGTTCTTATTTTTTTGTTAATGATCTTTGCTGTTATTTTCCAGCATAATTTATTTATTTGTATGTGTACAATATTAATTTATAAAAGCAAATAGAAAAAAATCTATTTTTATACCTTATATTAGATACAATATTTTGAATGTATAAATTAAATATTTTTATTAACAGTATAATATGAAAATATTTTATTTTGAAGTAAATAATCTGGTAATAATTTATTTATTATATATATATATATAATGAAGAATATTCTAGAAAATTTGAAAACATATTAAGATGTTTTCATATTTTTCAATTTCAGTTAAATGAAATTGTTGAGAACGAAATTAAATTTAATGATTATGTTGCACTATAAATAGAACTTGCATGATTGTTCAAGTTCCTTTTGCTCTACAATTGTTGTGCTCGAAAACTGCTTTTCGAACAACTACGCTAACTTTGATTATCATTTGTGCATGACTGGTAAATGAAATTCTTGTTCAACTTGGTTTATGCTTTTTATTTATTCAATTTTTAGTTCTAAGTATTATTCGAGAAAATATTTTATAGTATATATATATATATATATATATATATATATATATATATGTATATGTATATGTATATATATATAAACAATTTTATGTAAGTTGGGTAACTTAAAAATGTGTTTTAAATATTTTGATATGAAATCAAATCAAGATATATTTTTACTACTAATTTCATATTTGCAATTATGTTTATGTTAAATACTATAACGACAAAGTGATGATTATAATTTACTATTTTGTTTATATATTTTTATGTCAACTAAAATCTGGAATATAGTACATAAATGTTTGAATTTTGTCATTAGTGTTATTTTATATAAACATACTGATATATTTGAAAAAAAATGATTTAAATTTAAATGTTGTTCTTAAAATGTTACATTTATTAAACAATTATCTTTGGAATTGAATTTTTAAAACTATTTAATTTTTATCTCAAATAATATTTCAATAATCGCATGAAAATTAAACAGTTTGAATTATATATTGTTGTTATACTATTTACTTTACATGCCAAGTGACTGAAATAATCTTAATTAATATAATCAAACTACTGACATAATTCAATTTCCTGAAAGACTTATAAAATTTATATAATATAATATAATGTTGAAATCAAATTTAAAAACTATTTTTTTATGTATTATATATTTCTACATTCTTTCTTATATTGATTTCACTTGTAAGTGATAATAATTTAACATTCTTTTAACATGAAAAATATTAATTAGAAATTATATTCAACTATATTATTGCATTATTGCAATAAATATTAGAAATCAAATTGCATTTAATCTCAAACAGATTTTATTTAAAGGTTTTATGTATATGTGTTTGTATATATACGATATTAGATATATATATATATATATATATATATATATATATATATATATGTATGTATGTATGTATGTGTGTTTGTGTTTATTTTATATAGAAAAAACATAGAAATATCTTCAATTTTTAATAAACGATTGGAAATATTTTTATTAAGTATAATTGAACTACAAGTAATGACAAAGTGCTTAAAATTTAGTATTATGATATTACATTAAAACTGAGATAGTAACATCAAGAACATTGACAGAGTTAATTATTAATAGATGTATAAGTTCTAATTGTCGAAAAAACATAATTTATTACATAAACGTATGGTAAACAAAAATAAAATTTACATTTTTGCTTGCATTACTTTTTTTAATAAACGTATAAGTATATATATATATATATATATATATATATATATATACATATATAGTTTATGCTGGTATGTATATTTTTTTAAAAAAGAAAATAAATAATGTACATACGGGATATATATATATATATATATATATATATATATATATATAATATACATTGTTTTATCCGGTTACGGATACAATAAATAAAGCTCAGATAAACTCTATGTTTCGATTTTACGACAAGCGACTAGGGGTGGCTAGAGCCATATTCAAGTAGAAATGGGCGGACAGAAATGATCGACAAAAACAGGTACCCATGAAAATAGAGCAAAAGTAGGTCATGGAGGTTTTATGGAGGTTATATTTTATACCTTCCGAAGCAAAATTTGTTTTGCACGATATTGCCATACTCTTTTAATATTAGCATTTAAAAAATTATCTGTTAATTTCTAAAAGTATTTATATAAATAGGAATTATTTAATTTTAGAATTAATATTAATGCTCATTCAAATATATTTATAATTATTTGTGAATTGAAATGTTAATATATAATTTAAAATTCATTAAATACAAATTATATGAAAAATAGAGAATACTTATCTCGTTTTTAAATGTACATATATTGAAACGTACCCTTGCTTTAATTTTATTGAAAGAATAAATATTTTTTGATTTAAAATTCTGATAAATTCAACAAAAATCTAATGTTTATAAATATATATATATATATATATATAATGTGGGTGTAATGCGAGTAATATGTGTTCGTATATGAAACGATTTTTTTTATATTAAAATAATATGTGAAAAAATATTCTTTTAGTAAAATGTTACTTTTTGCTCTCATATTTTCATGAAAGTGTTTAAAATATATATAAATAAATTTTGAATCATTCAATATAAAATGAAGGAAAAAATGATTACATTTGATTTTTAAACTACTATAGACTCATAAATATTAAGTCTATAATTAATTTTTACTATATTTATATTTTCCACAAACGACTTTGTAAATATGTATTTTGAATATTTAACTTTTATTATTTAACTGCTACAAATACTCGAAAAAAATTAATCGAACTATATTTTTAACTAAAAAAAATTGTAATATTTTTCTTTTGGTTTTTATTGCGGGAAAAAAGGTCAAATAATAATTTAATATACTTGATATACAATATGTTAGTGAATAATATATATATATATATATATATATATATATATATATATATATATATATATATATATAATTATTAATTAATGAAATATATTCGATTAAAGGATGAATTTACCGACTGTGTGATTTTAATTGCTTGGTAATTAGTTGTTAATGTATCAATAGATAATGTTTGATACTTGAAATGAAGTCGAAATTGATTTAAAGTTCCGACCTCACCAATGACTACAAGAACATCGATTTACCGAAACGACTTAACGTTCGAACTTCACAAATAGTGTGCGCGTTAACACATAGTTCAATAATTTTCCATGTATTTTGACGAAATCTCGCATAATCCACGCTTGTACGACTGCATGCATAGAAACATAAATAACGTTGAGTGTGTCGACACGCACGACATAACATGTCAGACGAAGGTGCAGATTGGACCCGGGATCGATAACCGTATACATACATACATATTCGGGGCTTCGGGTAGTTGTATAGTATAAACATGCGTGCATATCCTTCCTGTCGTACGTGGCGTTTCCTGCCCGCACCGGCTATACGCTACCACCTGTCGGCCGGCCTTTTGCCGCGTCGCCCCAATTTCCAACGCAATGAGCGACTACCAAAACGACGCACCAACCCTAACGCACAACGACCGACCTCAAACAAGTAATCGATACGTGTGCGCGTAAAAGCGCTTGACGGTCGCATAACATTAACGTTTACGGTAACGTCTATGGAATAGAGAAAAAAAAATATAAAGCTCGACGATTTGTTATTCGTGCGGATTAAGGATTAAGATTTAGGTGTGCGTCGAACAAAAACGTATATTTGTACATGAAATGTGTAAGTAGACGAAGTTGGAGTTTGTAATGGAAGCCAGTTTCAGATTTACTGAAAATATTTACATAACGACAAACGAGATGTTATAAACATATACCTATATACATATATATATATATATATATATATATATATATATATATATAAAAGTTTAAAATACAAAAATATACCATTAAACAAATTGATCAATATAAGTACCGGTATAAAACTTTAAATTTTAAACTTTGTACAGTTATACATTCTTGACAACATTTTTAAAGCTTATAAGTAGCTTAGCGTTTTTATGAATAACGTTAAGGAATGAAATTTAAAATTGAAGTATACAATTTTTTTGCAGATTAAATTATTTTGAAATAATTTAAGTTTCTTTAATATTTTAAATCTTATGTTTTATATGTGTATGATATTTAAATAAAGAAGATACTAAATGAAATTTGTTCGTTTAAAATGATAATAAATAGACTTCTAATATTTTTTACTTGAAACATGTTAATATATGTATTTGAAATAATTAGAATTTAAGTTGTATTAACTGTATTTGATGAGATTAGAAGAGATTGATTGTGTAAAAAATATGTAAAAAAATTAAAATATTAATAATTGTACATAATACATTTTATCTAACATATTATAAATCAGAATATTAAAAAGAATTTTCTTTAAATATTCATATGAATTTTTCTGGCATATAAAAGTGAAATATGGAATTTGTGAGAGTAAAGTAAAAAAACGATTGGAAGTAAAAGTGGATACTTGAATTATAATAAAAATAATTTATTCAGATATCTTTAATTGGCATATTTCGAAGAGTGTATAAAAAAATGTGTTGATATATTAAAAAAAATCAATATGTGATTTTTTTATAAATGATATAGATTTAACAAATATTTTGAACGAATAATATTTGAGAAAAAGGTATGAGAAAAGATTGAGCTACATGTTTTTTGATACGATAATTATGAAAATAATTTCAAGATATTAGAATAAAAAGAGAACGAGAAATATCACTTCATGGTTGGAGTAATAAAAAAATATTTAGATTATTGACAGTTATAAATCAACAATTTAAATTTATTTTTTGATTGTATGATATATATTAAAATGTATACAATTGTATTGTTGTAATATCATTTTAAAAATCAATTGATTTTGAATTTGTACTTTTTGGGACAATATCATTTATTTGTAAACCTTGACACAATAGTAGATCTGCTACAACAGCGTAAAATGCTATTTGTTTACTCGTGAATTTGTGTGTAGTTGATTTTATTGTTCAGTGTACATCATTGATATTACATACATTATATAAAATTGTAATTAATTAGTTATTCATTCATATCTAAAGTTAATATTAATATAAAGTAGTTGTTTTTATTGAACTTTTTGAAAAGGAAATCTATATAATTGGTTTTATTGTGAAATTATTTCTTTTTTTTAAAATAATTATCATTTAACACTAAATTGTATATATTTTATTGAATTTTGTATTAAATTTGTTCTCATTTTATTATTTCTTAAGAGCAATATATTATTAGAAATAATACATTGTTACAACATAGTAAAAGCAGCAAAGATAGTTTCATATGAATTGTTGAAAGTTTTGAATCTACAAAATTCATAAAATTCTCAAGGTATATTATTTATATTCCAAAAATATTCTTTTTGATTATTTGACAATTTTTCAATTAGAAAATAAAGAAGCAATAATGTAAATTATCTAAATTATAAATGATTTTAAATATATTTCAAGAGCTTTATATTAATTAAAGCATTATATTGTATTTCTCTAGATTTATTAAAAAATAGACGTTTGAATTTTATCAGTTTGTCATTATTTTAAATTATCGTTATTAGGTGTTTTCATTATATTTTATAATACAAAATTTATATTTTACACAAATGAATGATCACTCCAATACCAAAATATATTAGAAAGTGTTCAATAATTACTTGCTGTTCACTTTGTTTGTTTACAACAACGATATATTGATTTGTGTGAAAGTGAATTTGCAGTTTCAAAAATAAATAACAGTACGTATAATGCTGATTTTTTTATTCAAATTTTATAATGTTTCGCTTTGGTGATAACGGAATGGTTATAGAAACGTACATCATCTAAAATTAGTAAATAAATTGACTATAAACAATAAGTGATTACTGAAAACGTTGATAAAATCCTGTAATGTTAAAGTAATTTATTTATTTGTGTGAACATTCTATAGTATTAAGATAAATAATAATCGTATTGGTTATAAAATAAAATATTTAATTATTTACTAACTAGAAGAATAAATATTTTTTTTAAGAAAATATATCTATTTTGTTTTAATTTATATATAATTCCTAATTATAATATTGAAGTAAAAAGTCAATAAAATAAATATGTGACAACTCATTTCAGTTATAAAATAAGTTACAAACATGCAATTGAAAATATTTATAAAAAATAGTTTATATTTAAATTCATTTAAATCTATTCTACGAAATGTATTTTACTTGTAATAAAATGAATATTTTTTGATAATATATGAAACAAGAATTTATTTTTTGTTAAATGTATAAATCGAAAATTCAAATTGATAAATCGTTAAATTTACAAAAGCTTTTCGACTTTTTACTAACAATAGTTTATTGCAAATAAATCAGAAAACTAATATTAAAAAAAAGCTATCAAATAGATTGTGATGGTGAATGATCAAAAAATATATGAATATGTAGCTATTTTGAATGTGTATGCAAATCTGAGTGAATAGTAGATGTTTTGAATACGGACGAATATATAATACCTCAACTGTGGAACAAAAGACGGACGAATGGCATTCACTGATAAGCAATAATACAACCACTAAATGTACGGAACTTGTTGAGGTGGTCAAACCATTATCTGACCACGAATATGGGTTGGAATAATAGAGTGATATAATGAATAAATTAGTTAAACATCCAACACATAATTGAGAAATTGTGATCGTTTCTCGAATATGTTACATTCAGATATTAATTTGTAGCTTGAGCTAGAACGATATCATTGTGTTGAGATGTACTAGTCGAATACGTTTAAATTTATACTATAATCGAATCTGTGTAAATTTTAATTAACATATTACACCTATAGTTTATTTATATAAAGTTAAGATGGTTTTTATAATAAAAACAAATCATTACAACTATTTTCAATTAAATGGCAATATAACATTTAGAATAACAAATCATTAATAGCATTTTTTTCTAGAAAACTAAATCAAAATAAATACCTCTCTTTTAAAACAAACGCGAAGGATTTTATCTACGATTTTAACTTAAAATATCACTATTATTCTTTATAAAAGAACAGATTCAGTGCAGAAACATTTGAAACAACTGACCCTCTAAAACACTATTTCTTGTTATAAAAATCTAACAGATGTGTATAATGGTTTAAAACTATATACTAACATTCCATATATATATATATATATATATATATATATATGTATGTATATATATACAGAGAGAGAGAGAGAGAAAGAATGAAAAAGGGAGTGATAAGCATTAGTTTTTAAAAAATTAATTAACGAACAATATAATTAAAATATTTAAAGAGCTAAACTAAAAGACCTTTGTAATTTATTTTGCAATTGTAGAAAACTAGAAAGCTGCTTTATAAACAATAAAATTGAAAATAAACTTAAAAACTTTTCAGTGTTTACAAATTAAAAATGAAAAGATTTAAAAATTTAATATTATGATGTGTACATATTAGTTATTATTTTTTAATCATTACTAAATGTGAATAAAAAATACCTTTTCTAAAACATGATAATATCAGAATATTTATTTAATTCGAGTTGTATAATAAAAGTAAAAATTACTAAGTTATAACTATAAATTTTAGATGAAGTTCAATTTTTTCTTAGGTTTAAAAATGAGTACATTCTTTTAACTTTTATTTGTATGGATGCTTCCTACTTATTAACAATATTTTATATATGAAATAAATTTTACTTTTATTTTAGTAGGACGATTAGTCTATTGAAAAAAATTATAAAAATCATTCTATTGTATTTGTAATTGTAAAGTTTGTCTAACTTATTAAATTCTCTCTCTCTCTCTCTCTCTCTCTCTCTCTCTCTATATATATATATATATATATATATATATATATAAATATATATATATATATATAATCAGTTTCTCTCTAGCACTATAAAATAATGGCTTAACCCAAGAAAGAATGACAGTTTTTTTTACTTCAGAGATTCTTAATACTCTTTGTCCTCTTGTTTGTACGTTGTCATACTTAGGCACAGTTAGGCTTCCGAAAAATAAGTAATATTTTATGCTTAGATATACATTTGAGTAGTTTTTTGTGATTGTGAATTACCACCTTGACCAACTTTGCGTGTGCTATTTTTTTATTTTGATAAGATTTTTTTATGATTTTTTTTGCATGGCTAAATTTAGTAATGTTTAAAGAATTTATGTATATATATATTAAATTTAAAAGTTTTATTTGTGCATAATTAATTTATTTCTTTGTTTTTTGAAATATAAATTAATGTTTATAATTTAATTCTTAATGAAAATTTAATAAAATTTTCATATTTATAAATAACTTTATAATTTTTTTTTAAAATTTATTAGTTTTACACACACACACACACACATATATATATATATATATATATATATATATGTATGTATAATAATACATTATAACTGTTAAAATTAAAAAATGAATAAAAATAAATTTAATTTAATATTTTCTAAAATAATATTTAGTGTTTAAATATATATATATATATATATATATATATATATATATATATATATATATATATATATATATATATATATATATATATATATATATATATATATATATATATATATATATATATATATATATATATATATATATATTATATATATATATATATATATATATATATAGCAATTTTATTTAATAGGTAAATTGATATTTTTTTTCTATAAAAATACAACTAATTTTGAAATTATATTCAATAAAAATATATTTAATACTTAGATTATTCACTAATAATTTAAACAGATTTTTTTCTAAAATTTGTTTTGAGTATCTAATAAAATACAAATGTTTGTTGAAGATTTTTAATGATATATTTTAAGTGACTTAAAATCATTGTTTATTATTTCATATTCTGATGAGTTTCTGATATACTTGGTTAATTAATAATAATGTATATTACTAAACACATATAATAAATTTTATACTCTTTAAGGTACGAAAAATAAATTAATATTAATATAATAGTTCCTCATAACGTTAATGTATACATTCAATAAAGTGTTTCGCATTCTTGAACAAGTTATCCTGTGGTTGTGTTTTGTATTATGGTATGTATGGTTATTATTATTTTAATCAATATAAGAGCGTATATGTGTTAGTTGATAATGTGTATAGTTAAATGGAAATAAACTCCTACCTTGGGTATATTTTAATAATTATTAGAATTTTATTACTGTTTGAAGAATAAAAAAATTGGAAATAAGAAATTGATAAATGTTTTATTAAATATTAATGTAAAAAAAACTATTTGTTTATTTTAATTATTTTATTCATCATGGAGTTTGGTATAGTTAAATAATTTAATGGAAAATGTGTAGAGTTAAATTTAATACATACATACACACACACATATATATATATATACATATATATATATATATATATATATATATATATATATATATATATATATATATATATACTATGACAGTGGACGAAATTAATATGTGATTATAAGTTATTGATTTTATATTTTAGAAAGTAATATCTTAAGCCATGCAATTTACATTGTTCAATAGGAAAAACATTTTAAATGGAATTGAATTGAATATATAAACTTATTTTTTTTTAATAACATTTTCTTGAATAATAATTGTAAAATTAAAAATAGTCTTGAATAAAACAGATTTTTTTTACTTTAATGAAATAATAATTTAATTTTTTTTACAAGAAGAACGCGTTTCCTAATATAGTCAATAAAATGAGTGAAAATGTAATTTATTTCTTTAATGTGTGTCGACATGAAAGCTATTTTATAAGATAAAAGTGATTTTTCATTTTCATTTAATTGAAAATAAAAATCTGTCATACTTTGTATTTCATTTCTGTTTTATTCTTTCCAAAGATTCTAATAATACCGTATGTATGTATGTATGTATGTATGTATGTATGTATATATGTATATATATATATATATATATATATATGTATATATATATATGTTATATTAGGTGTATTTTTGATTAAATATACTAGGAGTCATTACAATAATATAATAAGATTCAAGTTGTAATTGTTTTACTTTTCTATATTTGAGTATAAAAAGATAATTGAATTTTCATACAGTATTGAAATTTATTTCAAAATAGTACTGTTTATCTTTTTTAAGTAAGTTATGGACAGAGATAAATGATTACAAAATTATTGTTTAGTTTTATATATAAATAAGAAAATAAATTTGTAAATATATATAAGTTATTTAAAGGATCCATTAATGAAAAATAAAGAATAAAAGATACAATATATAATATTCATGAAATGTTTTGAAATTTCATATTAGATATGGAATATAATTTTATATAAAAAATAAATACAATAAAACGTAAGAGAGATTGGTGTTACAAACGACTAAGATTTAAAAATATATAATAAAGTTTCAAGTGTCGAACTATCTGCAATGTAGCTTTGATTTATCTATATATAATTACATTACATTGAAATAAAAAAAATATATTTTAGTTTGACAATGTAGTGAATAAAAATGTATTTTTTTTTAAAAAAAAAACAGAAGGGAAAATGTATAAAATTTTACAGATAAATCGGCTGAGTGCATTCAACAGATGTATTCAATCGATTATAAATACATACAAAATACAAGAGATATACACAAAAAATAATGTTTGTTTGATTTCAATATATATATATATATATATATATATATATATATATATATATATATATATATGATGTTCCATCAGGAACGCAAAACTTAATTTTTAAATAAAATGTATTTTTTTTTAGTAAGTAATGCTGTTTTTTGAGCGATAATGGTGTGTGCTTCTGATGAGACACCCTACATATCATATGTAATATAAATTTAAGTTTTATAATAAATATAAAACAAAAGTACTAATGTTTTTTTTTCTCTACACTTATATTATTATGAATAGAAAACATATAAATAAAATAATTTTAATATTAAATGAGTTGTGGTATTAACTTACATGAATTATAACTATTACGTAGAGAATATTTAAATTACTGTATTATTTAGAAATCCAGTACGGAAAATATCTGTAGTTAGTATCTAATGGTTAGATTTTAATGTCTGAAACTGGGCTATTATTAGTTTCATGTTGTTTTCCAGACGGCATCTTTAATAATGAACGACATCCGTTTTCGCTGCTATAATAGCTTTCCGGATGCTATGTTTTGTATTATCTAGTTTTCTAGAATTTTAGTCACATGGAATGAATATCACTACTGTATTTAATCTATGTATGTATGTATATATATATATATATATATATATATATATATATATATATATATATATATATGTTATTATGAAGACTAAGTTCAATTTTAATAGAAAAATACAATAACAATAAAATGTATTTTTTTCTATATAAAATAATTTTATAGTTTATATATTTTAAATAACAAAATTATAGATTTATATATTTTAGTTGTATAATTCTGTGTATTTATAAACATGAATACAAATATATTATTAATTAAAAATATTAAATTTAAAGACTTTAATTTTTAATCCCTGTAATTTTCTATAATAATATTAAAATAGAAGTAAAATATGTTTTTGATATAATTTGACTTCTAAAATATTTACATTATTGTTGAAATGTATAACATTTTGTATTTTTATTAAGTATAATATATTTAATTATATATATATATATATATATATATATATATATATATATATATATATGCGTGTGTGTGAGTGTGTTTTTCTATTAAAAATAGTTTTCATTCAATTACTGATTTGATTTTTTACGATATTAAAATTCTGTTTATATAAATATTTAAAATGGAATTCTTCTAAAATATAAGTTAATAAATAAATATTATTACTTTAGGAGTTACAAAAATAATAAAATTACTTTTAATTAAATGAGTATAAAGTAAACAAATAATACAAAGGCATTAAGTTATTATGACAAATATATTTATTTAAAAATATTTAATTCTCAAAGAGAGTGTTTTATTCATAATTAAACAATTAATATACTGTAAATTAAACAGTATCTCAAAATGTAATTTTCTAAAATAAATACATAAACACTCTCACAATACCCGTGTAATTTCCTTTTATAGAATTTAGAAAATTCAATTAGCTTTGTAATGTTTCAAAAATATGTACATGCTGTAAAATATTCCAAGTCTAGTTTTAGAACTTCTACCTTTTGTTCCTTACGGCCGGAAGCGAAACAAACGCTCTGCGGCGTACTTCCGGCTACACCGAAATGCGCAACTCTATGTGCGAGTAATGGTTGCAACGAAATATAAGGGGTTAAAACAGTATCTCTTTTAAATATTTTAATATTAACTTTGATACGAGTTTTCGGTTACGCAAAAAAAATATTTTTGAGGATTGAAACTATTTTTAATCAAAAAATATTATATGGTATTTTTCTGCATTTCATCGAGAAATGATCAAAAATATAAGAACATTTTTTGATTTAATTAATCGAATCAGACATTAATAGCACTTTTTGTCTTTTTTTAGTTCTTTGGAGTAATGTTAAACTTCAAGTCTTTCTTTATTTATATGGATATCTTTTTTTGACAAACGAATATAAAGTCTGAAGGTATAAGGACCGAGTACGATTGTAAAAATAACAATAACACACTTTTTTTAAAACTAAAAATCCTGTAGCAGGAGTTTTTATTTTGAAAAGTCCTTCAATCTCTAATCCCTTCTCTTCCTTAATTTGATTTTTAGAAATCTTACGTAAAGAAGACGTTATTTTAAAAATATTGGAATGAAAAGCATTCCAGTTCAGCACTTGTAGAAAATTAAACTTTTTTCAATTGCTTTTTTTGAATTTCCCATTTTCAACGCATGACTAATAATGTCATATTAAGGAGAAAAAGTTATTCTTTGATTAAAAACCTGGCAGATCTAATATTCCATAAAAGTTTTGAATATATAAATTAAATTCGTGGGTTTCTGCCTGCTTTCCAAACTCTCTCATTCGGGCTGTTTATCATTTCATTAAAATTATTTATTTGGACGTGTATTTCAGCTCATTTCGTGCTATTTAACATAAAACGAGCAGTCTTTCTTTGAATTATTTATGTTTTGGGTTTTTATTATTGAATGCTGATTCCACACACTCCCACAGTACTCAAGCAAAGATCCACTAATGTTATTTTATATTTAAACATTTTTTTTATTTATGTATATTTTTTAACGACTGTACTATATCTCTTAATTTTATTTTTTACAAATTTAAGTTTTTAAGAGCGTTGTTAATAATACTTTAAATATGTTCATTCCATGATAAAGATGATTATTACGTGATCATGAGTTATTTACATGAATCAAATGCTATAATTTATACTTCATCGATAAGGTAGTATGAATAGATAAAGTTTCTTCTATTAATAAATCAAACAAAAAATTTTATAACTGATTTAATAAAAACCGTTATACTTCGTCTAATTAATATATTTATTTACATTAAAGTACAAATGTTTATCGTCAGTCTTAGAAACAGTTTCTTGTAAATAACGCAGTTGTCGTTAAAAAGGATAATTTTTAATTTTTCAATTTCATTATTTACAAAAATGATAAATAGAAGAGCAATTACATACTTTGAGATACATTGGATGTTATTGATATTTGAAAATAAGTTTTTAGTTCTAACTCTTTAATTTTTATTTTACACGTGTGTTTGAATTTATCAAATTGCTTTATTAATAACACTAAAAAGCAATTATCATAGAGATTACATTATGTGGAACTATCAAAATTTTAGAAAAGTACAGAAACATTACATATGTTTTGTCTTATCTATTGAGAAGGTCTAATTAAACCTCAACTATATTTTAATACTCATGAAAATCTCAGCTTTAATAGCTGTGATTTGCATGAGTATTGAAATTTAACCCCATTAATATGCAAAATGAAAAAAACAGCTAAAGGTTAGAATTCAAAAAAATCTAAACAAGTGTATAGATTTAGAGGAATAAAAAAATATTATGTACTGCTACTATTTAATTTCTATACGTGATATACTCCTATTATTGAATAATTTCTACGTGAATTATATATTGTACGAAATGAAAAATCAAATGTGTTTGCAATACGCACATACATTAAGGACATTTCAATGCCCCCCTGTAATTTAGGAACATCAATTCAAAATGAATTGTATCAATTAACCAGTACGAAAAAAAACGAACGAATGTTTAAAAATGTTACGTTTTCAAATCACTGTTTTTGAAATTCAGTTGCGATGTCCGACTACTACCAGGAGCATACGTTCGAAGTGCTTAATCAGAATGAAAACAATGACGGTTTCTCTTTCCCTACATTTGTGAGTATGTACACATATATTTTTAATTTCGAACATACGCGTTTATAAAAATGGAAACGTTTAATGAAATTTATCGTATATTTGGAACTCTGGGTTTTTATTTCGTATGCGAATTTTAAATTGTATATTTTATATGCTTTTTTTGTATTTATTTCTGAACATGTGTGTTGTTCAATTGAATTTTCAAATGGGAGTTTATCTTTTTGCGTTTTTTATTATATTTATTGTGTTTTTTTCGAATAATTTAATATGACTTATTAAATAATAAATGTTAAGACTGAAATTTGGTTTTGAACTTTTATTAATTTATATATATATATATATATATATATATATATATATGTATATATGTGTATATATGTATATATGTGTATATATGTATATATGTGTATATATGTATATATGTGTATATGTATTTATGTATATGTATGTATTAGATCGTGTAATATGAAATGTCAGGTTATCGTATCAGAAATAAAATAAAAATTCGACATTTCATATTATATGACCTAATATATAATCATGTATGTAAATATGAATTCTTTGAAAAGTAAAATTTTACATTAAAAAAAATATAAATAAATTATTAATACTGAAACATAAAACAAAATTTCTCTAAAATATAAATAATTTTTAGAACTACACTAATAAATCTCGAGCAATTTTCAAATCATTGAAAAATCTGCCACATCTTAATCGTAAAACTTTCAGTATTTATTACCGTATCCTTGCTCACCTTTTAGACGTGTTTATAGCAGAAGTTCCGAAATGTAAATAAAAATGATTTATTTTCTTGGAACGAATATATTTTTTATAAACTAATCATAAATGTAAATAGAAAATACAATATGAAATAAAGAAACATATATTAAATACATGAAAAAATAATTCTCTTTTTTCCACTCGTCCAAACTTTCTTTTAAATATGCCTTACTTATAAAGAAATGAATTTAAATAAAGTAATCATAATTATTATTTTTTTGTAAAAATGTTAAATGTTACTCAAATAAATTATATACTGATTATTTTAATAACAAAAGTAAATAAATCCGTTTAAGATAAATGTAATTCGATATAGAGAACTAAGTTTGAATAAATAAAAAGAGTAACAGGTATTTCCTGTGAAAATATCAAATTGTTGGTCTTGTATTTTTCGTCATGAAGAAAAACAAACGTGTGACTATTTATGCAAACGCACATATTTACGATTAACGCGTATTCAAATGAGTTGAAAAGCTTACACGTAAACAAACAGGAAACATAAATAATATAAATTTATGGGTTAAGACATAAATCACATATATACATATACATGTGTATGTATGTATATATATATATATATATATATATATATATATATAATAAATTTAAAGATGTATATTAAAATTTCAATAAAAATTATACAAGACCAATTTCTTATAAATACGAAAATTCTAAAAAACAGTTTGATTCAAAAATACTTAAAAAGATTTTATATTGTAAGTCATTAATGGAGTTATTGAATTTTGATTTATTAATAAATTTTGTTTACATATAAATTGAAAAATATAATCTATTATTTTAATTTATTTATTTTATTTTTTTAGAAAACGATTTATTCATAAAATAAGAGAAATAATCAGGTAGTCGGTTACTGCCCAAGAATTAGTATCTGAATAATCCAACAATAAGCACCTTTATATGTGACTGATAAATCACATTACAATGATATTGACGTGCATATCAAGAATTAATTAAGTTTGGTAATAGATTATTTGAATTAATTTTAAGATTGAAGTAGAATTTTGACACATTTTTAAAAAGTATTGATATTATCAAGTAATTTTTTATGATATTTAAGCAATCTTTATATTTTAATATTACTAAATTTATATCCTCAATAATAAACGATATTTGTGATTATTTTTTAATAATAGTTTGAAAAACAATTTAGGTATAAAAATTAATTATTAATTATGACATTTTTTTACACACAATTAGGTTTGCTATGCATTGAAATGAAATTTCATAAATCTTTCAAAATTTTTATTTAAAAATACTATCAAGTATTAAATAATAAAAATTCTTATTTTTGTTATTTTATATTAAAAAGAATAATATGGAAATTAAAATCATATTTGAAATAAATGCCGATACTGTTAAAAAATATAATTTATTTAAGATGTAATGAAAATATAATTTATTTATTATGATGCTACTTTTTTAAGTATTATAATTATGAAAAAATATATTTATATAAAAATACATATATACATACATACATACATACACACATACACACACACACACACACACACACACACACACACACACACACATATATATATATATATATATATATATATTTATATTATAACTTCATATGGATTTATAATTTAAAAAAATAAAATAAATGAATTACTGTTATCGTGTTTAATCTGTGGAAAAATGCAACCTTCCAAGAAACAAACATTTTATTGCAATTTAATCGATTATTCAATTAATTTACATGAGTTTATATTCAATGACCGAATATTTCGGAACATAAATTATTTTATAAAATATACTCTATAATAAATCAAACAGGTGAATAATTTGATCATTTGCTAATTGAAATAGTTTTGAATTGTGAAAATTACCAAACCAATAAATTCAACCACGAAATAATTCATTTGCGTTCTTGCACAAATTATCCCAGTTGTATTTTAGAACAGTAAAACTTGCATCGAACTTTTATACCACAAAAAACTATTCAAATAAATTTCAGTTAAATATTGTTAACTTTGTAGAAAGAGTTATGTGCGTTGTAAGTTTTGTGGTTGAAAACGTTGTTGTTTGTGACTTGTTTGTAATGAATGTAAGTGTATATATACATATATAAATATATACATATTATATATATATATATATATATATATATATATATATATACATACATACACACACACAAATATATATATATATATATATATATATATATATATATATATATGTGCATGTAAGTTTTAGCAGATGAATATTAGGTATTTAACGTAATTGAACGTAAATTGTGGTAGTAACAGAACTACAGTAATAAATGTGTTATTGTACATAAATTTATGTCTATACACATGATACAATAATATGTAGTTAAAGAAATATTGTAAATTTTTAATTCTATCTTAAAATAACATTGTTAAAAAGATTATTAGCAATAATATGTAGTCAAATTAATGTTATGTATATATATATATATATATATATATATATATATATATATATATATATATATATATGTATTATTTAGTCATCTAAAATCTATCATCCACAATTATTTTCTCAACAAGCTTCTAAAGATCGAATTGAAAAAAATAAAAACAGAAGTTAAAACTGCGTATTTATAATAATCTTATTAACACAAAAAATGATTATTAATGAAATAATCAGGGGGACAAAAATGAGATAATATAAATTTAGAATAACTTTCTACATTAATAAGATAAATAATCTTTTATATTCGAAGAAACATTTTTTCATCTATGCATTCTATTTAATCTCACTTATGGTAGTAGAACAAAAATCATGAATGTTACAATAATTCAGTGAGTTCTGATAACATAGAGATGTATGGAAAGATGTATGTTAGACATAACATATTATGATAAGAAGAAAAATGTGTGGATTCGAAAGAAAATAAAAATTACAGATGTTATAATAAAAATGAAAAAACATGGTATTGGGTTACAGACATAACAAGAAAAATATCAGTGACAGATAATAGGAATTATTGATTGGAAACTTAGAAATATAAATATATCAGAGGATATTTGTGGGCAGATGGAATAGAGACATGAGAAAATTCGTTTGTATAGATGGAAAGGAAATGTATTAGATAATTGGAAGTAGAAATTTTTGAGAAAATTGACATACAATTGTGGATAAAAAGTGGATGCTGCTCCTGATTTATATATATATATATATATATATATATATATATATATATATATATAACAATATTGTGAATATGTGTTATTTCTATAGTACATTGAATGTGAATAGAAATTTAATTTGATATCAAATATTTAAAAAATCATAATAAAATTCAAAAAAACTTTAAAAATGTAATAAAGAAATGAATACTTGAAAAATAATATTTTATGAAAATAAAAATTAAAATGCTTTTAATAATAAAAAATATTGGCTTTTCTTGTCGGTTGAAATGAAATTATATTGTTTTTTCTACAAGATAATACTATATTAAGAACTTAATTAACTTGCTATCCGGAAATTTCTTCGTAAAATATTTTGAAACGTTTCATAGTTAACGCTCAACTTCTGCACAAATCGATACCGATATTATAGAAGTCATTAAGTGGAAGTTTGACACTTATGAACAGAAATAACAGTTCAGTGACAACATCTGTGCTGCAGGAACAGGTTTTGCAGTTCCGCCACAATTTAAATTATACGTTTTTTATGTGAAAAGTAATTACATTTTAGTTATTTTGGTTTGATTTATAAATGTTTAATTTGTTATATATACATATACACTACATATATATTATTTTTTGATTACTTTTATAAATGAATGATATAGTATTTTAATTAATTTTATATTTTTACTTAATTGATTTTTAATTTAAAAATCTGATAGATCTAAATAATAATTGTAGAAGAAGAGTAGTGCTCAAATTTATTAATGAAAAAATCATTTATTTTTGAATATTGAAGTTGAATTTAATTTTTGGTAAAACTTAGCATCGATCTAATACATCACGCAGATTCATTTTAACTAAAATAATTAATGAAGGTTAAAATACGCACAATAAAGGTGACGTATATGCTGCGCAGTGAAATTAACGTGATTAACGAGCTTTTATTCAATGACATGTCATGGATTAATCAAATGGAGCGATAGCGTACGTGTGTCCAAATTCGAGTACTGATATTTTACGTATGTATGTCTTTAGAGGCGCTATTACGTTTCATACGTTCAGAATAAATTACAGACTTCAATACAAAAATATTAACACAAAACAAAACTACTCATTAATAATGTA
>CP092089.1:27347625-27357625 GCA_029203775.1 Neoneuromus ignobilis
TTTTTCCTATTCCCCCATATGAAAAAATTCGTCAAAGGTCGACATTTTGACTCCGTTGAAGATATCCAAGAATCTGTGACGAGGGTACTCGGAGAGGTCCCACAAGAAGTGTTCCAGAATTGTTACGAAAACTGGAAAACTCGCTGGAATAAGTGTATAGATGCGGGAGGGGACTACTTTGAAGGGGATCGCAGCGATGTACCTTAATTTTTAAATATACTCGATTTTTGAATTTTGTCACATTACTTAATTGTCTGACCTCGTATATGTAGGTTACATACTGACGTATAGATATAATTGGATTCTAATTATTGCTTTATTTTTTCTGACTAATTGGACAAGAGTAGACAAATATATGAAATTAACAAAGATTAAATAAATGATACCAAAATGTCTATATAATTGCTTCTTTTTACTTATTATCAACGAATATTTTATAAATATTCGTTTATAAATATTTTGTTATCCTGTATAATTTTTTATATTTATCAGATTTTATGGTAGTATATATATATATATATATATATATATATATATATATATATATATATATATATATATATAAATATACACGAGTATATTTGTATGTTTTCATGTATGTCTATGATAAATATGTTTGAAGTATTCGTCAAATTTCTAAAATACTAAATTCAATTTTTAAATTTGTCACATAAAAAAAGTAATTTATCATAAATTAATTAAAGAAAAGTGTTTATATTATACCATTTTAAAAAATTGAATAAATAAACATTTTTAATTATAATTTATTTAAAAAATATTTGTTATTAATAAAAAATTTTTTTTAATACATTGATTTTTAATTTGAAGTAAATATTTGTTTACTTTTATTATCGTTAGTTCTAGTTATTGAACTATTTATTATTATAGTAATAAATTTGTTGAATAATAATCAAAAATTAAACAGAAGTGATGTTTTCAAAATAAGTTTAAAAAGAAGAAAATATTATATATAGGTATCTTGTTATTACATTAAAAAAGACTATAATATGATTGAGAGTGAATGAAAATTATTTGTATATTAAATATACATACATACGTATATATATATATATATATATATATATATATATATATATATATATATATATACAAAACCACTATATTTTTTATTCTTTAAAAAAACTGAATGTTCAAAATTCTATACCATCGAAATGTAATGTCTCTACCATCTGTACAGTAATGAAAATCGAGAAAAAATGGTCGAGTTGAATAAAACACAACAGTTGAAATATATATATATATATGTAGTAAATAAAATACTTGTGATATTTATAGGTTATAGATTTACGTTTCCAAACATTTCAAAACTAACAATCTGGAATAAGAAAACTTCCTAAAAAGATTATGAAAATGGTCTATAATAGAATATAAAATATGTGGCAATTATTTCATATTCTATTTTTGAAAAATATTCACATTTTAGTGAATATAAATTAACAAAATTCAATACAAAATGTAATTACATAAAAATGGAATGAATGTTTGTAAATCAATTGATTGGAAATTTTAAAAATGTACTATTAATTAAGAGTAAACATTTTTTATTTTGTTTGTAAAATTATATACATGTAGTTTTTTATGAAATGTTATATGGAAATGAAAATTCTCTCTCTAACTCTGTCTTTCATTTTCTGTCTAATCCTGTCACTCTATCTCTCTGTTTCTATATATATATATATATATATATATATATATATATATATATATATATATATATATATTTACATATATGTATTATATATATTGTATATATATAAAAAAAGAGAGAGATGTATGTTTGTGTTATAAAATGAATTTTAAAACGAAGTAAATTCTTTAATGAATGCGTTTTTTAAATTAAAATTATAATTAAGATTCCAACAAATTTTTCTTGTCTGTTTTGATCGCAAAGATTTGGCTGAATTTGCATTATATAAATATCTCATGATGGGACTGAAGAAACAGCGAGAGAAACTGATAAAGTATCCATAAGATTCAACAAGAAGTTTAAGGAAACGAATTACGAAAGGGTGAACTTCGTCTTAATGAAATACTTGTTTTTATACGATATTTCGATACAAACGATAATAAAAAACTTTTCAATTAAAACGCGTGTTCATTTTAAAAATATAAATTGCAAGTATGTTAGATAAAATCGTTTATATATTTATTGTAAACAAGTAGATATTACTTTTCTATTGATCATAGAGGAATATTTTTATTGATATATTTTTTAATGTTTAAGGAAGTTAAATATAATTACAATTTGTATAAATATTGTAAAGGTGATTGTTTTAGTCGTTTTCGAGTTTATAAATTTCATTGTAATATTGTTGTACCATTGAAATGTTTGTAATTACTTAGAGTATCGAATTCTATCATTAGGAATGCAAATATAAATGATTCGAAGTTAACTTCAATTTATCTAACATTCGAAAATAATTAAATACTTTTACATTTATATTTTACCTTATTTATCAAGAATTGTAAATTTGAACAGAAAAATAATCATTGAAATCTTGTAATAAAAGATATTGAAAATATCATTACGTTAAAATATCTTATAAAAAGGAAATAAATACTTTTATAAGAAATCTAAAAGCGTGTTTCTCATAAAGCTTTTTACATTATAAATTGTTCAGAAAACAATCATTATAATAACAGTATTTTTCATCTGTAAATGTTATGTTAGACGCTTTCAATAATGTACAACGATTATTTAATATGAAAATAAAATCTCTTGAATCAATTTAATGATACTACACATTTTATTGAGTTGAGAAATTTTAATAAACATTATGAATTTTATTGAAAATATCGATTTTAATTGCTTATGAAAACTCTGTGACGAGATAAATATTAAAAACGACAGCAAATTAAAATATTAACATTCGATATTAAATTCATTTTGATATATTTGAACAAAGTTTTAATGAACTAACTTTGTATATATATATATATATATATATATATATATATATATATATATGTGTGTGTGTGTGTGTGTGTGTGTGTGTGTGTGTGTATGATAATTATTAGATTAAATTTATTTTGTATTTTTTAATTTCTACATTATTTTTTTATTATTACTATCATAAACAGTTTAAAATATAAAAATCTACATAAAAAAGGCTGCTTTTTTAAAAAAAACATATTTTAAAAATGTATTTTAAATATCTGTACTGAAAATAAATATATAGTGAATTAAATATAAATTAATTTTGAAATTCTTTTTTGAAAATATGTTGATACAGTATTTGTAGGTTAGTTAATTTTAACTTCTTTGATATGATGAAATTTTTATACATAATGTTCTTTATTATTTGTACGCACATACATGCATAAACATATATATATATATATATATATATATATATATATATATATATATATATATATATGTCATCCAAAAAAGGGCCTTCATGTTTCATATGCTTATATCTAGGTGTCACATTCGGATGATGCTATATAAAAAAATATTCATAATTAACATTTTAAAACTTTCTTAAAACTGAACCTAAACTGAATATATTCTTCATATAAATACGTTATTTTATTTTGAACCTAAATAATTTAATAACATAATGTATAGTGCCATTCAAATGTGAACCTAGATTTGTGTTTCATTAAAAGAAACATGTGTATAGGGCGATGTATAAGGAAATATGTGTATAGTTTCTTTTGTATTCTTTTAATAAAATACAAATCTAGGCGTCATATTTAGATGACCCTCTATTTTTTTGATTTATAACGTTATTTCTATTTATCTTTTCTATAAAGTTCTCATTGGTTTTAAATGTGTTTTTCTGGTAATAAACTCATTGATTTATATAAATACATAATTACTTTAAAAAGAAATTAAAAATTATACATTTATAATATATATATATATATCATATATATATATATATATATATATATATATATATATATATATATATATATATATATATATATATATATATATATATATATATATATATATATATATATATATATATATGATCATATATTTGAAAGAATGTTTAGGAAGATTATTATCATTGGGCAATTAATGTTAGAGTGTGTTGCATAAATAAATTCGTCAAATAAAAATGAGAGAAAACCATGATTTACATTTTTTTTTTGTATTTCAATAGAGAGATAATTGCTGACCATTAAAAACGAATTAATAACGTACTATTTACAAAATTTGTGAAATGTGTTTCAACACTCCGTTATCAAACGCGAGCGCGCGAGCAGGTGTGGGCGAACACAGGTGTTCTAGGTGTTCTTTTTCTGCCTGTATTATTGATTCTTGTACATGCTAGAACTGAGTGAGAGTTTCGCTTGCCAGCTAGCCAGCCAGCCAGCCAACCAGCCATCCAGCCAACCAGCGAACCATTCAGCCAGCCAGCCATACAGCCAACGAACAACTTGACGCTATACAGTGTGTATTGTTATAAACGCGTATACAAGCAAAGTGCTTCCTTTGAAACTAGCATCGGATAAAATAACTTAAATCGTTCCACTCTCCGTACTTTCTGTTCATATAAAATATGTACGTCACACCAAGTGCAAAATCAATAGAAAACCAGGTACAAAGTTAAAAATATACAGATTTTTCCTCTTGTTTTGATCAATGTAGTAAAACGTGTATGTTTAAGGAAGCATTGTACTCGTTTCATTGCTTGACGTGTGTATTTCAACGAGGATGCTACGGTAATGTACATTGATGTAAGACGTTAGGTATACACGTGTATTTATTTGTACTATGTGCACGTGGTTCTAAATGAATATTTTTTATAATTGCATATTTTAATATTGAACAAAAAAAGATAAGTTTTAATTGAACTCGTAAGTTAAAAATTGTATATCTTAAAAATTGGAATAGAATTTTTAAAATAAATATAATTAGTAAAAAAACTTATTTATTATTCATTATATTTTTTATAATTTTCCTGAAGAATTTCATTGATAAGAATAATAAAGATAATTTATTGTAATAAACATAATATATTACTTTAACAGGAAGAAATCACTTAGCTTCAAAATTTAATATATTGATAAAATTTCATAAAAACTCTAATTATTTCCTATTGCTCATTATGTGTGTTTAAAAATGAACGCTGAATCATAAATTTTATAATGGGATGCTTTGATAGTAATGGCATACTATCGAAATGTGCATAATTATTTAAACAAATCAAATAAATAATAAGTGACTATTATATTTTTATAAAATATTGTAGTGATAGGGGTTAGTGGTGATTCGTGTTAAGTGAATTTGGCATAGTACTAAAACGAATAATAATAATATATTAAGTTAAATAAAATACTACTATAACTGAATTTTAGTGTAAATTATTTTACATTTCCAAAAAAATTAAAATTACTATTTTAAAAATACTACTTGTTTATAAGTTTATTTTGTTATTTATTCTACTATAGAATTATAATACATAATACTACAAATGCTTCTTTACAATGTATTATTAAATAAAATCGATATGACGTATTTAATTCTCTATTAATGTAACTAATAATCACTAAAATTGAATACAAGAAAAAAAATAATTTTTTAACAGAATTATTTCCTAAGGGTATTAATAAATAATTGCACTCAATTTGTATATCAAATTGAAGTTAGATATAATTCAAGTTTTTTTATTAACAATTGGGTTATAAATTGTTATTTTTATCAATTGGTGTTACAAAAAAAATAATATATTTATTACATTATATAAAACAGATATAGAAAAGAGTATAAAAATATTTTTTCTTTCCACAATACGCTAATAAACTTTTATAAAGTGCCAATTTTTGCAATTTGTGTGAAATAATGCTCCTTTTTAATTTGACTACAAATGAGTTAAAAAAATTGTTTTATAAGAAGAGTATAATTGCACTTTTTATTATAAAACATATTTTTGATATGGAGATAATTTTATTTTTTAGTAATATGCAAGAAATGAGAATTCTATTTCTGGATCTGCGTGTCCGTACATACACACACACACATACATACATACATACATACATACATACATACATATATATATATATATATATATATATATATATATATATATATATCAAGATTGCAAAAATGTAAGAAGTAAATGGATGTCTTGAAGCATAAAGTTTTTATGTTATAATTCACACATTGATTTATAATTGAAAGAAAGTGGAAATTAAAACGTATAGCACATGTTCGTGAACACAAGATTGTATATATATATATATATATATATATATATATATATATATATATATATAGATGTGTATAGATATAAAGCAATCCACGCCAAGTCTTGTAATTTACCGGATACTATTAATCCATCAGTCTTTGACTTGGACAGGAACGGTCAGTCTAAAAGCAGTTTTCATTCCACCGTACCAATTTATCTCCGTTCTGTATCTCATTTCCGTCATATTGGTTTCAGTAACTTGGAACACATATCAACCTATTCCCCATCTTATCAAGAAACCTACCACTCTTATATTCTCTATCCGAAACGGAATCGTTCGTATGCGAAGAAACAATTTAAAACGGAAGATATATACCTTAATTGATGTCGATTCCAATATTAATTAAAAAGTATAACTTACTACGTATCGATGTAATTGAAATGAATGTATGTCTGTGCTTGAAGTAATTATATATTGTAAGAAAAATTAAATCATTTATAATTAAAATCAATATATATATATATATATATATATATATATATATATATATATATACTCGTATATGGATAAAAACTATTTTTTTTATATTTACTTTTTTGCTAGTATTGATCATTTAATAACACGTCTGTAAATTTTGTGACAAGAGTTTTCATTTCAGAAAAATATTTTCATTAATATATTTTACTTTTTCTAATCTGATTTTAAAATAGCTTAACAGAAGGAAGTAATGTTTTGAAAATACTGAAATGAAGAGCATTTCAAACTTAAGCACGTTAAAAAATAGAACATTCTCAAATTTGGTTTTTGTAATTTTCTAGTTTAATTTTCATCGTTTGGTGATATCTATTTTAGCAAGAAAGAGAAATTATTCTCTGATTAAAATTTATTAACCCTTTAACTGTTTAATTTTGTTTCGAAAAACTTTTTCTGCCTGCTTAATTATTTTCCAGCAAAGACGAGTATACTCGACATAAACAGAGTAAAATGTTTCTGCCTATAAAAGTAGGCAATTATGATTAAAAATCAAAAGTTGCGTGTTGGTTTTTTAGAAAATATATATTTTTATTCGTTGTTAACAAACAAAATTTATTTCATTGATAAAAAAAATCGTTTGTAACAGTACTTCCCCAGAATTTGTTATTTCAGCTTAATACAAGCTATTGTGTATTAAAATAAATAAGGTTGCCAGACTAACGAATATTCTAAAATGTACATTTTTTAAAAGATCTTTATTTGCTCTTTTTCAGGGAAAAAAATTACAGTTGATTCGTTTAATAATAATACGAATGCGATTTTTTTTATCTTCACGACGAGTATACTCGACATTATGCGAAAAATTTTCGTTTCGCTCTGACGAGTATACTCGGCATAAACAGTTAAAGGGTTAAGAATATATGTTACATAAAAACTTACTGCAAAGTCCTGAGAGTTTGTCTACATTTTAAACTCTTTCACTTGAGTTGATGAATCATTTCACTAGAACTATATATATATATATATATATATATATATATATATATATATATATATATATATATTCAATATATATATATTCAATATATATATATTCAATATATATATATATATATATATATATATATATATATATATATATATATATTGAAGTATGTATTTAAGATAAAATAAGTAGTATTTCTGTTTTGTATTTTTATTATTCAATGCGGATCCTATATAATCCCATAGTATTCAAACAAAAGATTAATCAATATCAAGTACCCTTTTTTCATTGTCATCTGTATTACATCCCTTAATTGTCCTTTTTATAATTTTTAGTTTTTTTACAATATTTGAAATATTTTAAAAAATATAAAAAAGAAGTATTTTGATATTTGATAACAAAATTTGAAATCAATTTTGATATTTGATAAGTAATTGGTATTGATCAACACACTGTTACAATATTTTCCAGAAATTTAGTATTGAATTTTGAAATGATTTTAATTTTTTATAAATGATTTAAAAAGATATCATTTCGATTTAATATGTAAAATTTTTGTTAAAATAATTAATTTTTGAAACTTATTTGAAATCATACATAATATAATTTATATAATATTAGGAAAATAATAAAAATGGAAGATAAAGAATAAAATTATACATATTATGTTAAAAATCTATAAATATATAAAAACAAAAATAGAGAATTTAGTAAAAAAAAATCAATTGAAAATTATATATTTTATGTATTAAAAATAAATCATATTTTATAGAAAATCAAATATAATTTTCTGTTTTCCAAAATTTCGATATCAATCTATTTGGAATTTATATAAGTACTAAAATAAGTGGTAATAAAATTAATCAACAGTAATGTAGCAGTAAATATTAGAAGTTGACAAACAAACAAATAAGAACATAATAAAAAAAATATTTTGTAAGGACAAAAACTTTTTAGTCACTCTCTCTATCTTTATCTGTATATATATATATATATATATATATATATATATATATATATATATATATATACATTAAAATTTTAGCACAAGACACATAATTTAATAGTTTCGATAAAAAAAATACAGAATAAAAGTTTATTTTTAGAAAATATTTTTTCTATTAAATTTGTACAAGTATTGATTATTTTATGTATTAAAATATATTACTTTTTAATTACACTACATTTTTTTAAAAACTTATGAAAACAATTATATTTATTATAAAAGTAATAATATGTTTATTTGAGGATTTTTTTAATGTATTTGTATATACTCTGATGTTGTAATTAATTTGTATTCGGGTGTACAATTATCGTTAATCTCGGGACTTTACAGTATACACTTTATCATTTCGGAGCGTAATAATAATCATTACACTAGGCCAGTTCGGACTAAAGTTAATATAGTATTATTATGCATCTATATTTGTCACTTCAGTTAAAAGTTCGAATTGCTACCATAAAGTTTTTAATTAAAATTCAGTCTATATAAACAATGTCCATTGAGTATTATTTTGTTGAAACAAACGACTTAACCGCAACCACTGAAAGGATTATGTGAAAGTATTTGTAGGAATCTACTAAAATACATCGTACAGTAAATAATATCTAGTTCCGAAATAAAAATATGGTTTAGTTCATAAGCTTCACTTGTATCATTCATACGCTTAATTTTACTTATTTAACTATGTTTTTAAAAACAGTTATTTTTTTATGAAATATACAATTTACATTAAAAATTATAAATTAAATGTATTTTAAAGTATAAAAAATTATATTTGAGTTTTAAATAATATCTCGATTGTATCCTTAGAAATATAATATTTTAAAATTCCTTTTTTCAAAAATTTTCTTATTGTAATTGACATTTTATTATACAATGTAAATTACTAAATTTTTGATTTCATTATATTATTATCATCTTACTTTTGAAAGCAATGTTACGCTTATATCAGTCATTATCAGATTTTTAAACTTTTATATATTCTTATTTTAAGAGTATGATAAAAATACTCATTTTCTAATAATTTAACCCAAAAATACTAAGCGTAAACTAAATCAACAGACAAATCATTAAAGATTATTTTAAAATCTAAATTATGAATATTACATGCATTTAATTTTAATTGGCACTTTTTTAATATTAAATATTTCAATTTGATTATTATGTGCTTTAGAGAGATGAAAGTTACTACTATGGCTGCTTTAATAGAGAAAATTTTCAAAGGTTTCGCTGACACTTTCCATGCTTTCAGCACTGTTGACTACGATGCGAGCATCAGAGCGACAAATGTGTACAAAAAGTTTTTGATAGAATAGTAACGCTAGCTTTTTCAATCTCATGCCCGAGTTCTTACAGTTTAGTTGAAT
>CP092089.1:27362625-27382625 GCA_029203775.1 Neoneuromus ignobilis
GTCTGGAGTTAATACATTATTCTGGCATAATACTCATGTTTCATTGTCATAGGTGAAAACAGATAGGATACATTGATTAAAAACTTTTTTTAAACAAAGAGGAATATTCGACTTAATAATACAATTTTTTCCAAATTGATACCATCTCATTTTTATTCTTCTGTTTACTTCATCTATAAATGTTTTTTAGTATTATTAAGTTGTACTAAATATACAGAGCTTTCAACATATATTTTTCTCCTTTTTGGTTCTGTTCTTCTTTGATTTGAAAATTCATTGAATATTCCTTTTGTCTTATTAAAGTTTATTACAACACCTAATTTTTGACTTGCTTTATTAAATTCTTCTATTCTTTTTCAAATTCATCTAAGTTTGTCAAGAAAATAATAATGCCATCAGCAAATCTTAACTTACTAATCATCTTTCCTTTCTTCAGATTCCTAGTTTAGTCTCTTAAATAGTTTTGGTGAAATGCATAGCTCTATCTTACTCATTTCATAATTTAAAATTTTCTTGTTTCTTCGTGTACTAGTACGGGGAATGCAGTATTTCTACAAATATTTTCTAAGAGATCAACAAATACCACTTCAATTCCTAATTATTTAATATTTCTGATTTAAGATTTTTCATAATCTATAAATTCAAAGTAGAATTTGTTACTCGTTCCATCAACTAATAACTTTTCTTATTTCTTGAATATATATATATATATATATATATATATATATATATATATATGTATATATATATATATATATATATATATATATATATATATATATAGTTTATAAATTGCATATCTTGACTGCAAAGACGACTAATGTGCATAATTAATATATTTAGTGAGAGTACAATGGTGAATTGTGGTAGACAAAATATGAGGTTCAAATGAATAATTACGTGAATAATGAACGAGAAACGAGTACAAATAATAAAGGTACAAAACATATAATATACGTGCGCTGTACTTAGCACATCTACGTACAGTACGTCATCGTCGTGATGTTTATAATACAATTATCACAACACCAAAAGCACATTACAGAGCGAATCTGAAATGTAATCCTACGTAGATTCATGAGCAGTGCATGACGCGTGAGCACGTATTCGTACACGAGATCATGCAGAAGTGATTTCATCAGTACTAACCATTACTACTATAATGCTATACGAGTAAGCACGTTTCGAACTGAAATTCGTTTAAGTCTGTTTCATAAAACGAAATATGTTCAACTACGCACAATTAGTAGTTGACATGTGTTCATATTATGAATGTGTTTTACAAAATTGGCCATTGATATTATATTAAAACATCAAACTCAAATAAGTTGAGTTGTAGAGTAATTTAAAACGATTTTTCATTATTTATTAGTAAGAACTACGTTTTATAAATACACATAAATTTCCAAATATTTCTAAATGTTATAAAAATTATAAATAGCTTTAATCTCTAAATGGATGGATATATATATATATATATATATATATATATATATATATATAATACAATATAATGTAATATAAATATACTACGTGCTTTTTTGTTTACATTAGTTTTATATTGATTTTATAATCAACATCAAAGCTCATTAAGCATTTGAGACAATAGTTTTTATTATGAAAATGACAAATGGTATAAACTTGTATTATACCATATACTATATATAGTCTATATTTTTTACTTGTTTCATATTTCTTATTATTTGTTTTGAAATATTTTCAGATACAAGTTTATTCGATATTGAAAAAATTGTATTAAAACATTAAAAATAAATTCATATTTAATAACTGTAGAACCACAAGATCAAATTAAATATATTATTTGTCTATTCAAAATATTACTTATTAACTAAAAAAAAAATTTGTTAGAATAATATTTGTTATATTATTAGATAATTGGTTGTTTTTTTTATTTCATATAATTTTCATTTCGGTATTAAAAATCTTATTTATTGCCTTTTATAATTTCTACAAAAAATATTATCGAATACAAGAGACAATTTAGATTTAATTTTAATAATTTATAATTACCGAAAATAGATGTATAAAATAAATATAATTATCATTTTGTTAGATTTAATAAAATTCTTTAAATAAATACTAAACATTATGAATAAATGACTATTTTATTAGTTTATAATTTCTAAAGTCATATAAAAGTATCTGATATAAAAGTTATTATTTGAAATTATTTAAATATTGCCTATTTTCTTAGTTCGGAAGAAAAGTTTCTATTAATCAAAATTATTAAAATATATACGTGATAATTATTCAATCATTGATATATTTCGAAATAAGATTTTGTACATATTTCTTAATGTACACTAAAACACGTTTTTTTAACAAGTATTTAATATTGTATATATATATTATTATTTTTTTTAATTACATGTAATATACATTAAAAATGTAAATTATACGAATTAAATATTATTAACACACAGATACATTGTAAAATTCCAAATGTTAGTTCCAACGTTAAGTGTTTTAATTCCTGTTTATTTTTAACCTTAAAGATAAATACGACAAGAATAAATTTAATTGACATGTGAAATTAAAAAAAATATATATACTTTTAAAATCTTTTGAATATTTAAATTGAAAAAATAAAGAATATATAAAAAAATAAGTCTCACATCTAATTAAATTTTTTTCCAAAAATATACTACATGTAATGTAAATAATTTAAAATTAAATTTGGAATGAAATATAATTTCAAAAAATATAAATACAAATGCTGTAAAAATTCCTTTTGAACAAACATTTTACATATAAAAGAATATTATATATATATATATATATATATATATATATATATATATATATATATATATATATATATATATATGGTGTGTGTGTATTTTGATTATACATCTAAGTATACATATAAAGTGAAATTACATCATGTTTCATTTGTACTTTTATCCCAAACGTTGCTTTAAAACATTTATTGAAATATTACTCTTTTTTAATTAACGCATAATTAATATACATTTATTCGGAAAAAACACTTACTTATGAACGAAATTTGAAAATGAAACAAACAGAAATGTATTTATATTCAAATGATATATTTTCGTTCGCCAACAGATATTATCATAAAATTACATCGAGTTACAGCATAAACAAAATTATATTTCACGGTCAACTTCGCAATTTTTATAATGTACATGAAATATCCGGTTTGAAAATATCACCGGATCAACTGAAATTTAAATCTTGTACACAAAACAAACGCTAGTATAAAAAGTACGTGAATGTATGTATGTGCATGTACATAAGTATATATAAATATATATATATTCACACACACATACATATATACATACATACATGTTCAGGAAGCTTATTGCTGATATGTAACAGAATTTACAGTGCTTGTTTGTTGTCCGCAGTGATACTACATACATTCATACATTTATATATATATATATATATATATATATATATATATATATATATATATATATAAACGCAGGAATCTGCGGACAAAGTCGTAAGATTTATGCGCCAATGATATATATATACACGCACACATTCATGCACTTGTATGGATAAACGTACATACATTTTTATTTATACGTACGCATTACAATGCATTGAATCGTAGACATATTTTCGATATTTTTGTCAAATATAAAAATGTTTGTTTCAAGGTAGTTTTTCTTTATTTGGCTATGATATATGGATGAATCGAACCGCCTATAAATCAATACTAAGATAAGGTTAATAGGAAATATTTAGTCACTGAAAACGTATATCTGTTTTGGAACAAATTAGTTGTTTCAGATATAATTCGTATTTTATGTTCGAATGTTTTTGAATCAATATTGCTTCATTGAGTATTTTAAAGTAAAATATTTTCACTGTCGTATGTGAATTATATACTTTTTGAAAGAATTTTTTTTAGAATAAAATTTAAATTGTAAGAAAACAAATTGGTTTAGAGTAAAAGATAGTTGAAGTTTTATTTTCCATACTTCTAAAAAAATTGAAAATGGAAAAGTACTATATTTTATCTTAACAAGATATCGTAGTAATTTTTTTGGGAATTTTTACATAGTAAGTTAGATGCTATTTGTGATATATTGATGATTCTTTTTATTATTATTTTATTGAATAGCATATATGTTTTGACCTATATTTACTTAATTCTTAGAATAAGAATAATATACTTTTCATATTACTGACATTAAAAAAAATACAAAATATTTTTCTATAATTGAATTTCCATGAAATTCAGTATAAAATATTTTTCTTTAAAATTGCTATCAATTTACATGTAATTTATAGGAAACATACATAGATTTAAAAATAATGATGATAAATTAACACCAATAAAAAGTATGTATAAAACTTGTGATCTTTGGATAATTTTTATTTGTTAAAAAAAATTAAAAACGAGTATATAATTAAAAAATAAGTTTAAATTTTAATTTTATGAAATAAGTAATTAAAATATTATTAATTTCATAATATTTAGTAGAAATTAGGTAAATTAATTTAAATAATTTTATCTTATGGATATGTACAGATTATTAATTATTGTCAAAAGTTATAATAATTATCAACATATTTACAAAAACAATATTTGACGAAGGCATTTGATTAATAACTAATTTCCTGTTCGAAAACTTTGCCACATTATTATAATTATTTCGCATCATTAGTTGTAATATTTTCACTGGTATTCATACATACACACACACACACACACACACACACATATATATATATATATATATATATATATATATTAATGATAAAATCGTGTATTTAATGAACAAGAGAGAGCTAGCTATAATGAACAAGTTATGAAAAAATACTTAATTATACTCTTTAGAACTTTAAATAAAAATTTTAATTTTTATATTTTTTCTTTTAAGTATTTTTTACGAATACAAAAAGAATCTGAACTTCGTAAAGTTTTCTGTATATATATATGTACAGAGTGGCCCAAACGAGACTATAGGTTTAGACATACATTTAATTCCTTTTATCAATTACTGCCATTCACTATCCTTCAGCCTCCTTTGAGCTATCCTATTATTGAATACTTTTTAATTTTTATAATTTTTCTAATTGCTAATATTCTTCGGTTTAATGTCTAATGACATTTTAAAAATACTGAGTACTCCATTTACGTTTATGTAAAAATGCATATAAATTATAACATAAATAAAAATTCTAACATTGGTAAATATTCTAATAAGGACTAATGATATATATCTTACTGATTTATGATTTTATAATATAAGTTACTAAAAGTATAATGAAATATATTTTTTTCTTTAACGTATAGTCTTTTTATTAAGGATTTAATTATTGAAAATTTAATTAAATATGAATAATTGTAATAAAATAAATCAATTCTATTTTCTAAGAACGTCGGATAAATTAAAATAAAAACTTATAAAAAATTTATATTAAATTTAATTTTAAAGATTTATTTCTAATATCAATAAAAATTATATATATGTATATGTATTTAAATTCTGTACAAACATAATGTGATAATAGTAATTGAAATCAATCATATGTTTTCTTCTTTATTAAATAATAATTGTAGATTCCTTATATAATTTTTTAATAGAGTGGTTCACCATTCACAAGTTATTTTTCCTCAAACCAAAACTATTTCATTTTATGTATGCAGGTGTTAAACGAAATGTGCAGTGTAGCATTTGCTTGATTGCGGATTCCGTTAAACGGATTTGGTTAGTACTGCGCATTGCACACCTTTCAATATTCCTTGTATGATTTACGTTTACGTAAATCTGCTTGACTGCGGTGAAATATTTGCATTGAGGTCGTTCCATGTTACGCCCATAGAATATTAAAATGTATACGTGATAATTATTCAATCATTGATATATTTCGAAATAAGATTTTGTACATATTTCTTTATTTAAAAATAATTTTATTTTCATTCGTTTATTTATTTTATGTGATATATATATATATAAGAGAAAATGAAGTTTTTTCTTATTTTTAAAAGTGTTGATATTTGTAGAAATAAATCTGAAATAAGTAGAGAAAGATTTAGTTCTTTTTTTATAAATATTTATGTTTGTTTGGAATAAGAACAGAAAAACAAATCTAGATAAAAACAAACTATGTCACAAATATCGATTAAGAAAACTATCTAAAATAAATGAAATATCAAAACTGATGATAAACTTTAATAAAACTAAAGCCATGTTCAACTACTTGACAAGAAAAATATTAAGACAAACAATACAGATTTAGAAGTACAAGCTATATATAACATACAAAAACATACACACATGTATACAAACATACAAACATATATATATATATATATATATATATATATATATATATATATATATATATGTATGTAAGTATGTATGTATATATGTATGTATGTTTGTGCACATGTATGTACGTATGTATGTAAGTATTCACATCAATTATTGACCTAGAAAAACATTTTCTCATTTCAAATAATGGTACAAAATAATAAGAAGCGAAGAATATTAAAAACCATAGATACAGAAAGAAAGAATAATGAAAAGTCATACATTTCAATTTTTGAAATTTTAATTTACTTTAAAATATAGAAAAATATCAATAATATTGATAAATTGTAAATAATTTATATTTTTATAATTTTTTCGATAAAACAATGATACTTTTTTAATATTTAGAAGGGTTGTTTTATATTTCTTTAATAGAAATAAAATATTCAATAGAGTTCTTTAATATAAAATGATTAATGAAAGTAACAAATATTTTTTATTATTTTTAAAATATTTTTTTTAAATTAGCTTATCTGTCATACTTTTTCAATTCACTCTGTAATTTTTACTTCTTCAATAAATATTTTTTTCAGGTTCGAAATTAATTTCTATATAATGATAACATTGATTTGTTTAGATTGAAACTTATTTTTTAACAGAAAAATTCGAAATTAAAAATATATTTATATGGAATTAAATAAATAATATATTTTTTGGTTTATTTTAAATATAAAAGATGTATATATTTTTTAAGATGTATATTATTAATGTTATTAAAATTAGGTTTATTAGATATATTTTATCATTTTACAATCATTTTTTCTTAAACAATTAATTATAGTATAACATCATTTAACCTATAATAATAAATAGTTAACACATAAAAATATAAATCTATTATATGATTAATATGTATATATAAACTAAAAAAACATAAAAAATTCTTTATCATAAATACAGATATGTTTCATTATATTATATTTAATAAAACAAAATAAGACTAGAGTTTTTTCTATTTATATATTTTTTTATAATAAAACATTTTGAGTGATAAAGTTATTTCAATAAATTTGTGTTCTTTTTTTAAAACTAAAAAAACTATACTGAATTATAAATTCACACACACACACACACACACCCACATACATACATATATATATATATATATATATATATATATATATATATAATTGAGAAATTAATGTTTTTATATAATTAGTGTTAATAAATTATAATATGGCGTGTTATGTCATTTAGTGAAATATTGTGATAAAGCTAGATGTTTTATGAAAGAAAATTCCTATTATATTGAATGCATGATATATGATGCAGCAATAATTTAAAAGCATTACCTATTTATTGAAGAAGTGATGTCTATATTAAAGTAATATTTTATTAATACAAAGACAAATTACTTAATACTCTCAATTTGGCAATTAATAATTAAAATTACTTTTTACACACACAAATAATTTATCGTTATAATATACAGTTATATACATAATTAATGATATTGATGTATTATATTTGTTTATTGCCATTTAAGAAAAAAAATTGTCTAGTGACAGAAATTTGATATGTGTTGAAAATTTGAAAAGATTATTAATGTTAAGATTGGAAGAATTCTACAAATATAATTTATGCTAGTATAAAGACTTTTAATATCGATATATATGTAGATGATTATATAAATTTTATTTTACATTTCTTTATTCAATACAAAATCATAATCATATATATATATATATATATATATATATATATATATATATATAATAACTATGTGTGTATATCGAGACAGAGAATAAATGATGCGAACAAATACAAAGAGATCAAAATTTATTAAGTTTATCGTGTTAATATATCATTATTTAAAGTCTTGTTATGAATTGTATAGAGAAGAACATTTTGAATAATATGATTGATGATTTACGAAAATAAAAAATACGTTTAGAGGCATAAAATAGAGCGTACATATAACATTAAATGTTAAACTTTCGTTAAATTTTGAAATTAATTTATAGAAAATTATAGCACGGATAATTTTAATACACAGTACGTGACATCAGTGAAGTTCAAGGATAATCGATTTAATATTTCATACGAGGCAGCTAATACTAGACTTTGTGTGAGGTTTAATTAACGAACAAATTGAAAATAGATAACTCGATGTCGTTAATGTGAATTTATCAATGTAAACAAGCAAAGACTTGACTGCCATTATATCCGCTTATATACGATACGTAATTGGCGCTTTCAATTATTCGTTAAATGAAAATACTCATTCGGAAAAATAAAAGCTATGTCAATTGTTAACAGAGTATTGTAAAGAAACGAAAATTAATTATAAACATGATTTGATAATAATTATTAAAAAAATGTGAAAATATCGCTATTGAATTTTGTTGTGGTTTTTATAAAAAATATTATATATATATTTGCAACGAAGTATAGAAAGAAAGACATAATGTTAAGTTATAAAGGTACAATACAAAATAAATATACACTCAACTTTCTTTATTAGAGAAAATATTTAACGTGTTAAATATATAATGGTTACTAAAGAGCAAAAAGTACGTCTGTAGTAAAATATATTTAATTTTGTGTAACTCTTAAACCATAAATTAAAGTCGATTTCTTCAAACCCAACATTTTATATTTGAAAAGACAAGTTTTCTAGCGACAAACTCACCAAGTCATCTAGAAAAAGCTCAAGAGCAGACGAATAGAACGTAATTGTTGTTTACGAAAAAGACGATGTTCCATTTAAAACGAATCTAGTATTGCGTCCGACAGGTACTTGTACAAACAACACTAATTAATCACTTCTCTTCTTTCGTGCTATACGCAACTGGTGAATTATTGAAGAAAGTATCCAGAAGTGTACTGGGGGTTCTTTTTTATTTCCTTACCTCTGATGCTATCTCGTCAACGAATTTCAGTGGTCATTTTCATTGAAAATTAGAGTAAGACACTAAATTTATTATATTTTTATAATGTCCTTTTCTTTAACTTCAAATATAATTTATATATTTGATTGTTTATAAAATTAGAAAAATCAAATATATTTATATATATTAAAATAAAATAGCATTTCATAGTTCTATATTCTAGATTTTGTTAAATAATTAATGTACAGATTTTTTTTAAAAAAACAGATAATATCCAAATATACGATATTAATAATAATTTATTTATATGGAAAAATATGAATTTGTATAATTATAAAAATATATATGATTGGCAACTCATATAATGACTATATTTTAATCCTTTTTGAAATGATACGTACAAATAATTAATGAATTTTATATATAGTATCACAGAACTAAATAAATAATTTAATTAAAATATTCAATTATTTATTAAATCATTATAATAAATTATATACAACCCTTTTATATTAATAATTTTATTTAAACATTTTATTTTTATCATCTGGTTGGTAAAAGTATAAATAGTGTTGAAAAAAGATTGAAAGTTAAGTTAAAATAATAAATTCAAACAAAAAATTATTATATTTAGAAAAATATACTAAATTTCAACAATATTAATTAGGACGAATAATTAATTAGTAATGTAGATTTTGATTCTCAATAATAATACAATATAAATAAATTAAATAATAATTTTTTCACGATTTCTTTAGAAAAATTACAATAATTCATACAAATTTGTTTACTTGAGGTTAATAAATTAAATATTTTGATTTTCTTAATTTTTTTCATTTGAATTATAATTTAAATTATGCTTAAATATAATATTATATAATATATATATATATATATATATATAGAGAGAGAGAGAGAGAGAGAGAGACAGTCATATATATATATATATATATATATATATGTATATACATATATATAGGGTTGTTTGATAAGTATGGTAAAAAAGGAAGAAAAACTAAATTGAAAAATTTAATTAAATTAATTAATTAAATTAAACAATAAATATATTCACCATACTTATCAACGATCCTCGTGTATATATATATATATATATATATATATCTGTATATATATATATATATATATATATATTTAGAGAGAGAGAGAGAGAGAGAGAGAGAGAGTGAAAGAGGATATTTTTAAGCGTGATAGAAATTTACATTGAAATCAATTTAAATTTCTATCACACTTTAAAGAAACACCTATATATATTTGAAAAAAAAATCTCACCTTATAAAACTGAATATTCCTCTGTTTTTTTTAAAAAAAAGTTTTTAATCAATTCATCTTACCTATTCTCATTTATAGTAGTATAACATGTCTTAAGTATCGGATAATAATTTAGCGACTCTAGACAATACAACAACATAAAGAAACATGAAAACATACACGTTAAAACAACATGTAGAGATAAAAAGAGAAACGAGTGGATTTAAAAGAAAACAAAAGTACTGAATTATGTCAAGAGTGAAAATTTTAAAATGAAAATGAGCTACTCGTATAGAAAAGAAGAAAAACATTGATTAACACTTTGACGCTTACTTTGAAATCGGTGATGGACGACAAAAACAATTTTTTTGTTAATTAGTTGATTCTTGGGGAGTTCGATCAAGATTTTACACATACAGAATAAAATTATTATATTTTTTTACTAATTTTCCTAAAAAATGGTGGATATCTATAACCGTCATTTGTTTTTAATAGCTCGATTTATCTGATACATAAAGGACAGCTATAGAAGTTTTGGTAGCTACATAGACTATAACGATATTTTTTGAGAATAATTTAGAAAAAATATATTTTTATAAACATATAACTAGATTTTTCTTTAATACAAAATTAAAAAATTCAAGAACAAACATTTATAATAGCATAACAAAAATCCATTTAGAGATACAAAATTCAATTTTGAAAGACATTTGTAACGAAAAAAAGCAGAATAGCAAATTTTATAAACATTTTCCAGTAATAATTTCAAACAAAATTTTTGAAGTTTTCAAAATTACACTTAAAAAGAGACTGAGAGAAAATGTATGAAATGTTTGCGGCTATACACGTCGTTAAATTCTACAAGGACACTTATCGCAACTAGTTTTCAATTCTGGGAATAATTGAAATAAAATGACTATATAACTTAATGAGAAATATTTTATCATTCATACTTGGAGGAAGGTTGAAGAATTTAGAAGGAAAAGGATTTGACACTGATATAAATCATTTATTTATAATACTAAGAATATAGGACGGCCATTGTTGTCATTTGCATCTACAATCACTAGCATTGGACGGCTATAGACGTCATTTACGTCAACGTGTTAACAAAAGAGATTATTTATCAGGAACTCAGAAATATAAAAAAGCATAAGAAAACATCCATAGACGTACAGAATAGAAACATGAGAATAGTTGTCAGTATGAAATGGAAAAGAAAGGCATTAGATGCCTAGAAATGAAAAGTTATAATTACATATATATATATATATATATATATATATATATATATATATATATATATATATATATATATATATATATATATATATATATATATATATATGTTTTATTTGAAATATAAATATAATAGTTTAGTTTAAATATATTGCATTGTAATTTAGATACATTAATAATTTTATATATGTATATTATTTTTTTTCTCTTTTTTTGTATAACAATGTTCATGTTTGAATTTATAAATTAATACGTAGGGGGAAGTAACATAAAAATTTCAATAGAAATTAATATTGAGTTTATGTCGAAACCTATATTTAATTAATCTTTTTTGTTAAGATTGTATTTAATATATATATATATATATATATATATATATATATATATATATATATATATATATATATATATATATATATATATATATACATGTGTGTGTGTGTGAACATAAACATTAAATATAGTTATAATAAACCTGATTAATGTTTTTGATAAAAATATACACATGTACATATCGAAATCGGCAATATTGTTACAGATTCGTGATCAAACTAGGATATGTGCGAATTATTTTAAACATGCGAGGAAAAACCTAGATAAACACACATTGTGTATTCATAGCGTCGTCCGTATATTTCATCCGCTCAAAATTTATATAATTAATAAATGCCGCCGAGTGCGTCCGATAAATCTCTCGCACAGGACTCTAGAAGAGGTCACTGGATCAACAATGATAGCACACGGAGGACACGCACGTGACATATACATGTGCCGTACGTGTTAACCGTGCCGACACCTGCGAACTGATCAATAATCAGAATTGTGAATATAATCTGACGTTGTGTTACGCCCGAGGGATATTGTCAGAATGTTCAGAATGCATTCGCTCGTCGTTCAGCAGGTGAATTAATTAAGGTAACCATGACAGGTTTCGTGTTAAAAGGATATAATTACGACGAGGTAGGATGCCGCACGTAAGGCGTGAATAGGAACTAATTAGTTTTTAGGGCCATTTTAGACCAACTGTTGTCGACAACGACACCCTTGTACAGTGGGTAATGTTAATATGAGACAAAATAAAGAGGTATCGTTACAAACAAGGAAGTAGTTTACATGTATAAGAAAACTACACGAGCCTGAAGATAAATTTTATTTAAGTAGCCAATGAATTATTTGATAACAGATAATTACCTGTTACAACGTCTCGAATACCAGCGAGAATATTTTTATAAAGTGTACATAAGATACGTAAGTAAAATAAACTCTAGGACTATGCGAGATTTTCATTTTATTAAAATTTATTTTCGTAAATTTATGAATTCGCACGAATGTTTCACATATTTTTATCTTCGCTTACACTAGTTTACACATAAATCCATACAAGGTAAAAATCGTATATAATACTGATTCCAAAAAAAAAAACAGTTTTAATTCAAGAAACACATTAGTTATAAAAATATTTTTTATTTATATATAAATATATATTAATATATTTGATGCTTTCACTATTGAAAACAGTTTGGAAAATTTTCGTTTTTAACTTACTTAAAAAATATATTGTTTGTATTTTTATAACATTTTGAAAATGTTATTTTTGTTCAGATTTTCAGTTTACAATAAAAAAAAATCATACGGTATTTGATCAGATCATGATGGATATTCGAATGTGGTTACGTATTTCCTCTTCTTCATTATGATAGGTTATTTAAACATGATAAAAGTATAGGCAATTAAAGACAATTATTTCATTGGTAGTCGTATGTCATTTTTTCTTCTCGTGATCTATCTTAGGTTATTTTTACTATTTTTCATTCATTATGAATATATATATATATATATATATTTGATCCACTGCTTTCTATGTTCTAGTAGCCAATTATTTATTGGATGGATGCGTCAGTTAGTGGATACGTATATTTTAATTTTTAATGTCAAGTTAATTATTAGCTGATTAACAACCGATTTGCCAATCCGAAACTTTTTTACATTTTTTTGATGTAGAATTTAACTAATTGATTAAAGTGCTGGTTGTTTTCATATAATCTCTCAGCTTCATTTAGAGAAAAAAGTTTTTCATAATTATAACAATTTTTTCTAGATTTTTAAAAATTATGTATATATGTATGTACACACATACACACACATACACACACACACACACACACCCATATATATATATATATATATATATATATATATATATATATATATAATCGTTATCAATGTCATCTTTTTTCTATCTATAGCCGAATGAAAGTTTCCCAAAATTTTTCACTACCAGTATTTCAGTTCCATTCTCTTCTATTCTACACCTACGATTTTTTTATGTTTCTATTCTATCTATCCATGAGTTTCTTCTTAAGCTTTCTTATATCACTGGATTTACATTACTGCGAATTCTGAAATATAAAAAGGATCATATAGCAAAAAGATAAAGTATCACTTCTTTCCCTTCTTGCTATGTGTTCGTCCCAATTCCATTTTAATTATTTCATTGTTGTTATAATGTTAATAGACAGACAGACACACATTCATATATATATATATATATATATATATATATATATATATATATATATATATATATATATATATATATATATGAATATGATTGCAATAAGTCATAATTTTATACTTTGTAATAAAAAATTATGTTCGATTATTTACAGTTAAATATATAATTAGAAGAAAATTGTAATTGAAATTTATCTACTTTTAGAAACTAGAACTAAATATTTCCTATATGCTAATTTTAAATTAAATGTTCAACTTTGAATAAATTTGCATAATTTAAATATTAATCTTAGTAAAATTACAATGAACTAAATGAGTTCGAAAGTTTTTAATTACTTGACATTTTGAATATCAGCTAATAATTAATGTGAAATGAATTCGTTCTAAATAATAAAATTATTTTTTACTCATTTACTGAAGTGTTATAAAATGTTATGAATAACTTAAATAGTAATAAATACTAATTTTTAATTACGATTCTTTTTAGAATGCCGTATTCAAAGAAATATTGTTAAAATTAAAAACGAAACATAAAAATTAAATGTCAGAAAATTCCGAAAATTAAGAAAAATTTAATAATATAACTAAGTAATATTTAAATTAGAGACTTTTAAATATATAGCGTCTATGTAATTTATTATGAATTATTAATGTATATACGTTCTGAAGTAACAAGTGTATATTTTTTACGGATTTTTATTAAATGTTAATTCTGTGTTGAAATTTATTTTTTTACAAAAGAATAAACAAAAAATAAAAATTAATAAAAGATTTTGTAAAATTTAAAATGTGTATGTTAAAAAAATACGATATTTTCATTTGACGAATTTCAAGAAAATTTAAGATGAAAAGCATGGTTGTCTGATGAAGACAGTTGGAACATATCCAAGCTTTTAAAGATTATTTGGATATTTTCCAAATTAGGTTTGATATGAACTATGGTCTGGAGTTATTTTTAGATTCATTCATTCATTCTTTCTTAAATAATTTTATTCATTTATAGCCTCTTTGATACAAGTGACTCATAATTTTTATTTATATACTACTTATTTACAAATTTTTTTTAATGTACTAATTGATAAGAATATTTTTATTTTTAAACATTTTTTGTGATTATAATTAAAAAAAATATTTATTATCTATTTCTTTCAAATAATTATTTTTTACACAGAAAAATATTCAATAAAGATTAATATGCCAATTGTTTGAAAGAGTATTGTTAATGTTGAAAACAATTATTGTTGAAAATATTTAGATATATAATTAGAAATAGGTGATTTATTGTGTAATAAGACTTTCGAAATTTTCATTATTCTAGAGATAATTCATTTTAAAAATATGTAAATCTTATTTTTATATGAAAAATAGATATTCTTTATTCATTAACACATATTATATGTTTCAAATATAAAGTCAAATGTTATCTGATAATTTGTTTCTTACATTTTTATATTAATTTATAGTAATTTAATATACAATTTAAAAATATATTCATTACTTTAATAAAGAGATTCTTTATATTAATGAATGCATATATTATAAAAATTAATAATTGTAGTTTGTTTATTTATATACTTATTTCCAAATATAAAAATGAATATATTAATTACATTATTTATTAATAAATCATAAATATATATATATATATATATATATATATATATATATATATAAACTTTTTGGTAAAATTCTTTTCATAATTCTTTGCATAAATAGAATATAAACATTTTCAATAATCGAATTATTAAATTAATGATGAATTAAAAAGGAAACATTTTATATAAAATGAAATCATGATGAATTTACAAATTGAACTAAAAATTGAAATTGTTACAAATTGAAATAAAATAAGAAAATTATTTGCATTTTCCTAATCTTAAACACATACGTATCAAATATTATGATTAAACTGAAGAATTACGAGAAACATAAAATAACAAATATATATATATATATATATAATCGTATGTTTTGTGAAAGTATGTATATATAAAAGTATACAATAAAATATACGATGAAGATATAAACTTTATGATGATTTACACGAGATCAATTTTAAAGTTACGGCTTTTATTTGAAGATTTTATTTTTGTTTGCACATAAAATCTTAAATTTGTCACAAAAATCACACTGCTAGCATTTATTTGAATCATTCATATTATGACAGAAGATAAATATTTGTCGATTTATACATAGATATAGTGTACATGAAAGTAACAAGAATTGTTATTACACATACTTCAACAATTCTTATTTTTTAATAAGAACATTTTGTCAAAATAAAAGATATATTCGTATAGACTTTGTTAAAAAATAATTATTTATAAGTTCTTATTAAATAAAATATATTACTTTTATTATTTACATATCGTTCTATATACAGTTTTATTATGAAAAAGATGAAATAAAATACTCAACAAAAAAGATTTTTTAAAGTATATCATTAATACAAAGAAATTTACAAAGTAAGTTATTTGTAAAATATTTTATGTTCAATAAAATATAAAAAAACACTTATTTCAACACATTTTACGTTAGAAAAAAATACATAATATTTTGTATAACGTTCTTTAGAAAAAGCACTTTAGTTGAGATATTTGTTCAAAACTTATTTAAAATATTTTAAAAACGTATTTTCAAACCATGTAACTAAAAACGGAAATTGTAAAGACATATTTTTCAATTTAATTCTGTGAACATTTATATTCGCAAAAAGAAAAGGTATATATATATATATATACATACATACATACATACATACATACACATACATATACAAACATACATACATATCCATATATATATATATATATATATATATATGAAATTAATTTAATTATTTAGATACTTTTTACTTTATATATACCATTTGTTCGTTTTTTAAATGTTTTCATTAAGTTTATTACAACGAAGTGCAAAAGATTATACAAGAATGATAAATGGCGAATGAACAATTTATTATTAAAAATTATATGAATATAAATTTCATTTTTTCTGTTCTCGTTATTCATGTTGATTTAATATTTTTTAAAAAAATTAAATTGGTAAATGTAGCCTTAAATTCGTTTGATTTTCGTTATTTTTGTTGAGTTTATTAATTACTGAATAATGAAAAATATCTTCAACAATATTATCTGGAAAATAAAGGATACACGAATTATTACTTAGTATGTATACACAAATTTAAGAAATATCTATTATCAATTTAATTTATGTGAAATAAATCTTTCAATTATAGAAATAATTTTTAATTTATTTTACACCAGACTTAAAAAGAACTTCAGAATTATTATTTATACAAAGAAAATATATTTAGGATGTTTATTTTCTTTAATTTAAGGGATTAATTAAAGTATATATATATATATATATATATATATATATATATACATATTAGAAATTAAATGAAAATATGGTATGAAATATTTTTTATGCAAAAATAAAACATTTTAATTACATATTATTAACTAATTTATATATTTACCTAAACATTTTAAAACGTAATAGAACCTGTTTATATATTTGATATCGTATCACATTGGATAAATATACTCGTAAAGATAAATGAATGCTCTTTTAGGAGAGTTTCGATTAAGGCTATAAAGATTTACTCTTATATGCATAGTGAAGTAATAATACTTGGGAATTTATGAGTATGTTTGCGGATGGAAAGTTAGTAAAATAAGAACGGCGACCTAGTTCTTGTTATTTGAAATTTACCGTGTTTTACACTACGCTGGAATATACAAAATGTTAATTTAATTCAACATTCCGCAGAATATTTTACTGTTATGTTTGAATAATAATTAATTACTACCATGCAATTTCACATACTATATTAAAATATTTTATAGTTTAGAAAATGATTTTCAACATAATTTGTACAAATAAAAATAATATACTAATAGAGAATTATGAATGATATTTTTTAAAATTGTTCTATTTTTTATATATTTGACTTAAAAATGTATTTATGAAATTATTACATTGGAAAATGCAAAGTAAGAAAGTTGATAAACTAAACAATATATATATTATTTTTTTGTATATATATATATATATATATATATATATATATATATATATATATATATATAATTATTATAGTATATTTTTGAAACTATAATACAAGAAAATTATTATTTTAACGAATAAATATTTTTGATGTTATTTAATATTTATAATATATATTAAATTCGTAAATAAATTAAAATAGTTTTTAGCTTTTAATTGAAAATAAATAAAAAAATCCTAAATGAAAAAGAATATTTTTCGTTAAAAATTTTCAAATTTAGACAATAATTTTTCAACAATGTCAAATTGAATAATATAATATAAATTTTTTAAAAAATATTTTCAAATATACGTAATATAAAAATGAAGTTCAAAGGTAAAGGCGTAGATAATTATTAATTTCAATATATATATATTTCTTGAATTATTATTTTTGCAATCAGTTAATGATAATGTAATAAAATGATACAAAGATTATATTTGAGGTTATGACTATTATAATATTACATTTGGATGTGCTAACAAAAAAAATTACAAACGATTGATGAATAAAATTTTATACTACTGAAATTTTCAAATCCAAACGAAACCTGAATAATGATAAATAAAAAGCGCACACGAATGCAAGGAACGTACCAACAATCAATGGATTTAAAATAGTCACGTTTTGTAAATAAATAATTTGAACATGGTGTGAAAACGTGATGAAAATATAACATTGACATTTATAAAAGGAAAATAAAACACCTATATGATATAAAAATATCCGTCTATGTGCTTTGTGTGCGTTACGAATGAAGGTTGTTGGCTGCTCTGTACTGCTACTGCTGTTGCTACGGAAAATTTAGCCCATGTATTTATTAACACAAATATGGATGTGTAGGTGTATATATATATATATATATATATATATATATAATACATGAAACGAAGGTCAACAAATACGAAAACTGTAGGCTTACAGCAAGTCATGACAACGTTGCAAACACTTGTTGCCATAACCAGAGTAAACATCTGTTTATTGTGAATTTCCAAGAATTTTGCTGTGTATTTTCATATTTATATTTTTGTATGAAAAATAGTACGAATTGAAAATAGTAATAAAAAAAAAACAAATATCAGTGAGTAGAATTTTAAAATGTTATGTGCATCTCCATTTTTTTAAAAAACATCATTAAGTTTATTAATTGTATTAAATATAAAATATAAAAAGACGATAAGTTTGCCTACAATTTTTTAATAAGTTTTCAAAACATTGATGATATTAAAAATATAAAGTATATTTCATATAAAATAGAGTTTGGTTCCATATTCTATTTGATATTTTAAAGAAATAAAATGTTTATTTTTCTGAATTAATTTAAATAGATAAAAAAATATGTAACTATTACAATAATAGATTCAAATAGTAAATAACAAAATATATAATTCAATTATATTTTAGTTAGATAGTATTTCAAACATTCTTTAACACTGAGTATATTGTTAATCACAAATTAATTATAAAGTAAAATATAAAAAGATATTGCACAAAGAAGAAAAAATTAAATAAGTTTTAAAAGTACATTAAATTATTAGTTTTAAAAATATAAAATAAATAATTGATAACTATTTTGAAAAAATAATAGCTACAGCTTAAATTTAAGTTATATAAATTAGACCAAAATATTTAATATTATACATTATATATATATATATATATATATATATATATATATATATATATACACACACACACATACACATACATACATACATGTACGTATGTAAATGTTATATTTTTTAAATATATATTAGAATAAATATATTA
>CP092089.1:27385125-27395125 GCA_029203775.1 Neoneuromus ignobilis
ATAAAAAATATGATAGACACATTTAATTTGTCCATCTCATTTTTATTAAGTCAATAAAATTTACACGTAAATATAAAACACTCTGATACAAAGAAGTTCATTTCGTTCAAATTTATGCATGAAAAAAACGAAAATTATCTCGTAAATTGTTTCGCGAAACGTCCTTTCATGCTCGTCAAAACACGGCAGTGTATCATTTAATCATGCTTTTATAATTTTATGTTATTCCTGCACGAATTTTGAAAAGAATGTGTCTATGAGTCTCGAACGATCTATTTTATATCATGTTTACATGCGATTTTCTTTACGAATAAACGTTGGAAATCGATCTTCACGTTCATAGAATAGACGAAAAGTAACGTTAGGACGTGTTCAGACTTAATATTCTAGCTAGACTGAATTAATAAATTCCTTTTATTAGCATTTTTACTATCATTAAAATCAATGAATATAGATATTTAATATTATTAAGATATTATATATATATATATATATATATATATGTGTGTATGTGTGTGTGTGTGTGTGGATGTTATAATAAAAGTGAAAAGTTAAAAATGGTAATAAGCTGTTAATATAACAAGAAAAGATTACAGTTAGAGAAAAAAATTATTGATTGGAAGTCGAATGACGCTAAAAATTCCAAAAAGAGATCCATGGATAGATGGGAAGGAGAACTGTGATAATTTCTAAATATATAATGGAAAAGAAAAGCTTTGGATCGTTAGAAGTGTAATGTTTTAGGAGTAAACTTTATTCAGCAATGGATAGAAGTAAACTGATGATGACGATATATATATATATATATATATATATATATATATATATATATATATATATATATATATATATATATATATATATATATATATATATATATGAGTGAAAACAAATATTAAAAATATAATATTTAATGACAAAAATTATTTTGTATCAGCTTTTTTATTTCATATTTTTTTTGTTATGTTTCTGTTTAAGTAATTATTTTTCTTAAATTGTTAACTAATTCTATTAAATGGCAATAAACAGCAAAATTTATGTAATTTATATATATATATATATATATATATATATATATATATATATATTATATATATGTATGAAATTTATATAATAATTAATAATAGTAATTGGAGTACATTTGTATTTAAATAATAAACACAAAAAACAGTAACCGATGATAATTAAAATCGTATTAATTAATTTTAATACAAAAGATACATAAATACGATATTGTTGTACTGCTTAATGTATAATATATATATATATATATATATATATATATATATATATATGTATATATATATATATATATATATATATATATATATATATATATATATATATATATATATACATGTATATTAATTGACGTTTTGATAAAGTCATTGAAACACAAACAAAAGGAAACTTTGTAATAGAATTAAATAACAGAAAACAAAACGTATTATCTTGTTTGGCAAAGAAAAACAAATTATTAGTATCTTCGTAAAGACTTGAAAACATTTTTTTACATAATTTCTGATGGTATTCATAAGTTCCTAGAATTTGTAATCGTTACTTATAAACGTTTTCAAAAGTAAGTGAGAATTTTAAATGTTTACTTATATTAAGTTAAAATTTATAAACAATTTTTTAATTTATTTTACAATTAAAGTGTGTTTGATTATTTGTTAATACACACACACACATACACACACACACACACATATATATATATATATATATATATATATATATATATATATATATATATAGGTATTTACCGAGATTGCTATATTTTTTATGTGATAGAAAAATTAAAAGATAAACTATTTAATTTCACACTAAATACAATATATTTTTCAAAATACTTAGTGGGGTTTGCCCATCGAACACAGGGGGACTACGCCCACCACTCGCTTCCCCCGTGATAATTGCAATCGTGAATGATGTTTATTTGGAATCATTAAAGTTTAGATGTAATCGTTTATGATCAAAGTAGATTAATGACAATTTTGCAATGGAATTATTTTATGTATATAAAAAGATAAATAATAGAGCATTTATTTATACTTTAATTTTTTTTAAAAAAAATGTGGTTATTTTGTTTACTTATATATCAAATTTATTTCAGATGAATTCAAAATGTGCTTTTTAAGTATAACTTAATTACAAAGAGTTAAACACATTTTTTTTAAATATGAAAGAAAAAATATGGTGTCATCCAAATATGTCGCCTAGATTTGTATTTTATCAAAAAGAAACATGTATAGGGTGGAGTATACAGGAATATGTCTATAGTTTTTTTTGTTTCTTTTTAATAAAACACAAATCTAGTTGTCACATTTGGATGGCCCTATATTATTATGCTTATCAATGACAACAAAAATTACAGTATGCTTATAAATAAAAAAAATATTATTAATAATTTTTGTTACTCAATAATTAATATGAATTATTTTTAAATAATATTAATTTATTTTTTCATTCTATAAACATTTTTTAACAATTTGGTAGAAATGCAAATTACATTTATATATCAAATTTTATGTTCATAAATTGAAAGTTATATGTATATTTGTACATTGAAATTTAAAATTATTTTAGTAAATATTATTTTATTTATAAATGAATATTGTTTTTTTTTCAAGATTTGAGTAATAGTTCATATATATATATATATATATATATATATAAATATATATACACAGTTTATTTATGGTGGCCTAAATGAGACTGAAGGGTTTAAGAATACATTTACTTACTATCATTAACTATTCTTTAGTCTCATTTGGATAGCCTATATTTGTATATGTAAATATAAACAAACTCACATACATTTATATTTAAATATATATGAATATATATATATATATATATATATATATATATAATAATAATAATAATACTATATAATATATTTAATACATTTTACACTTTTACAATGAAATTGTTGACAAACTTTTTTCAAATTCATTCAATATCTTTTGAATAACAATGTAATGCTTTAATACAAATATTAAATTAGCATAAACTTTATAACTTTGCATGTCAAATATAAAGTGTAATGAAAAATTACTGAGCTAAAGTTTAAATATGAGTATGTATGCGTGTATATATATATATATATATATATATATATATATATATATATATATATATATGTTTATATGTATGTATGTATATATGCACGCGTAGATATGAGTGTATAATACAAAAATTTGTAACAAATGTACGAAAGGCGACATGAATAATGTACGTTTTGCAATAAATGTTAAGGCGTCCGTGACACGATATATTTATTAATGTTATTTTTTTCAGATAACCTCTACTACGTCTATAACGTTCGTTGCGTGTTTTCTATCGATATAATGTTGTGAACAACATAAAAGTGCACCAATTATAATGGTAATGCGTACAGGTCAACTAGTAGAATGTTAAAAAGTTGATTCGTATAGTGGCTAGTTATTATCGTAGAAAATTAAATACTTAATAATAGTTTATCAAATTTTCAGAACTTTTTATTGTGTAATTGTAATACAATTTATGAATGCATTTTTTAATATTATGATAGAACGAAATAAACATTTCTTTACTGAAATTGCGTTGGTATATTTTTTTATGATTCTTGCTATGATATGAAAAAAAATGTGTGAAAATAGGTAATCAGAAATGTAATTTTGTAATTAGAGTAATAAGTATAGTAATTACAATTTTAAATTTGGAATATTTTCAAACGATCCAATAGCACCTATCACGCCACTATACTGAAGATTATTAAAAACAATTATTGCAATTTGTTTAAATAATCTATTTTCTTTATATATATATATATATATATATATATTCATTATAAATACAAACAAAATATGTAATTAAGATAAATTTATACCATGACGTAAAGTTTTTACTTTGATGATGTGGTGATTAGGAAACGTTTCTCTGATTATTTTTGTTTAGTTCAGTGTGTATAAAGGTTCTTTCAAAGTGAAATTGCGAGGGAAAGTTAGTCAAGCTCGTACGTTACAATTGTGTATTGGCGCGAAAGCTTAAAGCTCGTTTGAAAAACCATTATATGGATTGATTTGTTCTTTCATATAATGTTTCTGTGTTCTATAGGACAATAGATTTTGCACAATGACTATTACATTTTAACTTTCAGTTTTTCTTTATAATGAGATTTATTCATATAATTGTTCGTTTTTGACGAATTAAAATTACGAAATATGCAAATATTTATATGATGTTTTCTAATTTATTTAAATGAATTCTTATATTCATTAATATTTCTAATATATTATATGTTTGCAGAATAATACATATTATTATAATAAAGGAATAAAATGTAAACAAAATATCAAATTGTACTTTTTTGTCAAAAATTTGAGGTGGTTGATGTATTATTAATATTGTAAGTATATAGATTTTTTAAAGATCAAAAGATATTGCAAAAAAAGTAACAAACAAATATTGTGTAAAAAAGTGTAGAAATATATTTAGGAATATTTAAGTAAGGATCAAGACAAGTTATGGAAAATATACAAAAAAAATATTACTAATCTATCAAATAAAATGCAAAGTTATTTCTTAAAAAGTAAATTGTCAAAATTTAGATATATATATATATATATATATATATAAATCTTACAATAAATATTAAAAATATACGTAAGTAGGTTTTAATTAATATTTGAAATTTATTTAAAACTTGTTAAAAGAAATAGATGTATGTATTAAAGAAATCTAATAGATTTAAAATTTTTCAATTTTTTATTAAGCATTACCACTGATATAAAAAGGTATAAATAGTCTTTTGAAATTTATTGAAAAGACTGTATATATTGACACAACAGTACGAACCCCAATTTACATCACACGAAATGAAAAAAGCGCAGCACGTAATTTCTTAACAGCCGTGTCAATGAAAGCTTATCAGTATTTCGTATCGCATTATATTCAATAGTAAATTATTCGACAGGAAATTTGCCTTAGTCGAAACAATGAAAGTGGATTGTTGAAGACGGATGAAGAAATGATTCTTTAATGAAATGGTCGTTGTAAAATGTTCTGTACACCTGGTACGATATTAAAATATTTTATGTATATTAAAAGTCGTAAAAAGTACTATTATCAATTATGAAAGAACATTTCATATTTGGTCCTTATATTCATGGATATGTAAACATGTTCAAATGTAAAAACATGTACGTAATAATTAAACCTAAAGGTATTACATAAAAATGTTTTTAAGTGTACGTAATTAAAAATACGATTAAAAAATAAAAATAATCACAAATATGTTACTGTAATTAATTATTTACAATTTAGGTATTATCGAGTAGGGTTTAAAATGTTCAAAATTTCAATTGACAATGGATTAAACAAATTTGATTAATTTTTTTTGTACACTTAAAAATAATTTTTATTTTTTTGAGATTATTTTTATATTATATTTAAAATTTTTTAAAATATTTGTTTACTGCTAAACATTTGGTAATAAAAATTTAATAATTTATAATTTATGTTAATTTTTGAAAAAAAATAGTGTAATTTTTAAAAGATATTTTTGAGTCGAGATTATTATTGATCATTAAATATAGCTCTAAAATTCATAATTTTATAATGTTTAATGTATAGAATTTCACAAATATTAGTTATATTTAAGAAAAATAGATTCATTATATATATATATATATATATATATATATATATATATATATATATATATATATAAATAGATTCATTATATATATATATATATATATATATATATATATATATATTATATATATCAGTGGCTTATATTAATGAGTGCGTCTGATGTCTTGCCTGAGAGATAGAACAAACAAGGTTTTTGGAAGAGGTGAAGGCCATTTGCCTAAGGAAGTAAACCCTGAACGAAAATCTTCATCAGTCCAACTGGTCAATGTGATAAATGTGACCAAGTGCCAGTGAATGGGCTATTGTCTAGCAGTGAACGAATATGACGATGAATATTGTGTATGTATATATATATATATATATATATATATATATATATATATATATATATATCGTTTGTGAAATAAATACCCTTATTCATACATATACTGTTTGTATAATTGTAACGGAAGTGAACAATAATGCACAAATGGAACTGAAAGCATCTACATACAATATGTATGTACATACATATATCACGTATGTATCTCTACATCAATTCAACCGGAGACGTCTGATAAAAATGATCGGACAAATGACGTCATATATGAAACCGTCAGACGACTGGACGAACATATTCGATCGTGCGCATTCAATTTAATTCAATATCGAACTTTTACACTGGTTTCTAAATATTTTCCATCAACATTACATAGCTGAAGTTATTTCTTTAATTGTTAAGTTCGAAATATAGTTATTTTATTCAATGAACTATTAAAGTAAATAAAATGTTTAGTAGAATTATATACTGTAAACAAGCAACCTTATATAAATTGATTTAAATATTTGATGCATGAAAAAAAGACAAATTTAAACAAATTGTATACATTAAAGCATATTTGAACATAATGAGTATATTTCAAAGAAAATTGTACGTTTATTAGAATCAGTATTATGCTTATCTATCGTTGGCTGCAAAAACCTATTCGTCACGCAATATAGTATTTATAACGTACATACATACACAAATTTACAACATACATACATTTATGTAATAATCTAAGTAAAAAATATACATTCTCAGAAATATTTTGTGGTAAAAATTATCGATATTCATGCATCATTGGATTGGTTTTTAGTGTACGCATTCATTCATAGACGGTCAAATCACGCATGGAAATTGTTGTTTTTCGGCGAATATAGAGTGAATGTATATTACACACATATATACGTACAGAATTGGTATTGGAACGAATGAACGAATGCCACAATCAATTTCATACTTTGCTGTTGATTTGAGAGAAACATATTTTAACAAAAAGAATAACAAATGTATTTTCACCGTTTGATCAAACTTTTGTATTGCTTTTATTTTTTGAATTTATGAAAAGTTCTTGGTTTCATGTATGTACTTATATATATATATATATATATATATATATATATATATATATATACACATTTATACATGCATGTATACATTGTTTTATTCAATGCATATATTTTTTGTTAAAATAAGCTGGAATATTTATAAACTGTTGTAATAAAAATAAACTGAATACATTAAAATGCAAAGATATTTAAATTTTATTTATCACGTATTTTTTAATATATATATATATATATATATATATATATATATATATATATATTGTGTGTGTGTGTATTTTTTGTATTTGTGTGATAAAAGCTAAGTTTTATGGTCAAAAGAATAAATATAATTGGACATGAAACGTTCATTAATTGATTTTTCTTTGAAATTGCATATATTATTTTTTACCTCTAATTAATATTATTTTTATTCGAGATACTAAAATAAAACCGACGTATAAACTATAATACAATAATCATATGGCTTTACGAAATATTCCAAGTATATATTTTAATAATTAATTTTAAGAAAATATAAAATCTAATTTGATAGTGTTATTAGAATTAATTATAAATATTTACACAATTATTCTTTGAATATTTAATACATGTTGTTTTAAATAGTAACTAGAATTGAGTTCATTAAAATATTTTTAATAAAATTGTACAGCTAACTTTTAAAATAATAAATAATACTCTTGCTATTTTATGAACAAATTAACTTTAAAGTTTGTTTTATACTAAAATATAAATTGTAATTTTTGATGAACTAGCATAATTTATAGCGTTTATTTAAATGTTGAATTTATTTACATCAAAAATCACCAATTCATTTTCCTGAGAACTTTGTTACTGATTTATTTGTTTTATATTTAATACGTATAATTTTCAGAAATATGAAATACAAATTCAAAATTATAATTATCAATTTGTATTTCATATTTAGAGAAGATATATTTAGAGATTAAATAACATAAATATAAATAAAATAAACAGTTCTACTAGTTATTCACCCATAAAATATTTGTCACTGATTGAATGAATTTTTTTTAAAAAAAACAAATATCTATAAATAAAAATTCTGGAATTTAATGCCCAATTCATATGTTAATTATATATATGTGTATATATATATATATATATATATATATATATATATAATCATTTTATATTTATTTCAAAATGTCAACATTTAAAATATCTTAAAATTATAATAAATAGGAAATAAAAGACTTTCACAAATTTATGAGTTATTCTTGTTTCTTAAGGTATTCAAAATTCTCCAAATCTTTAGAGAAGTGATTGGAATTTATATAAATAAATAATAAAATATTTAATAATAATTGAAAAGCAGTAAAATTCAGAAAATTACTGTGAACAAAATTTAATCAAATATTTTTGTTAGAAAAGTTATTAAAATATTTTCATGCAAAATTAAAATATATAATTTTTTTTTATTATTTTTAATGTAGTTTTAATTTTTATATTCTTTTCAAATCATTAATATTTATAAAAAAATAATTTAAAAAAATATTTATTTTTTTATTTTATTAAAAAACATAAAAATATAATTATTGAGAGTATTTTTAATTTCAAATTTACAAACTAAAATTTCATACATATAGAGTGTTAGCATTGAATTATTTATATTTTCATTAGCATATTAATTAATATAAAATATTATAAATATGAATTTAAAACGAGTGTAGTTAATAATTGAAAGTTATTGGAAATTAGATTTGGTAATTAAAATGTATCGTTAAATAATTATTTTACGCGATAAACTGTTATTGTTGTCAAACATCTGTATAAATAAAACAATAATAAATAGTTTAACGGAATTTATTTAGAAATTTGTGTTCTAGTACTAGAGCATTTAATAACCAGCTGCTTCAAGAGTAAAAGCGATTCAAATCCACATTATTTGTTTATAGAATAAACCCGTTTGTATTTATTCTCATAATAATTATTAAGTTTAAATAGGATAGTGACGATGTTTGATTAATAATAAAATATCTATGAGAAAACAAAGAACCTAATTAATTACAGTAATACAAATACAATCATTGTAAATATTAAATAAAAATAAAATTAACATACAAAGTTGTATTTTAACTGAAATTGTTTCAAATAAGAAAATAAATTCTATTAAATTTAAAAGATAAAAGTTAAAATATATGCAATATAACTCATTCTCTTTACATAAAGTATGATTTATTTTTGTGTTATAAATATCTTCTTAAATTATATTCGTGGCATTTTCTACGGTTCTTTAGAACGTTTTTCATTATGTTAAATATAATTATACTTTAATAATGTTAAAATAATTTTTTGAAAGAGTTATTACTATGATTACATATATTTTGAGTTTCTATATAATTTTACTATCAAAGTAATTATTTTAAATAGTGAATAAGAATGTTTTTTTTACAGAATTGCCTTGTTTTCATAAATGTATAAAATTATAGAGTTCGAAGAAGTAAATAAGTGATGAACATGTATTCTTTATGTATTTACAAAAAAAAATATTTCTAAGTAACTATAATTTCTTTTATATTAAAAATATCCATTATTCAATTAGTTTTTTATATCTTGCTGTGTAAACAAGAGTAAAATTTTAGTTATTAAAAGAATATAATAATAACATCTTTTTTAATATAGTTAAATTAAATTATATCAATGATTATCAGTACGTAATGAATTAATTATAGTGATTATCGGTGATCACTGATCGATAAAAACACAAATATTGATTTTAGATTTTTTGTTAGAAGTGTTTTAAATAAGATTGATAGCGCTAGTCATCGGTAACCCTTAAATTGTTATAGATATTCGAGCGTTGGTTACTGAATGCCATTAACCTCCCATAATCAATTGAATTACCTCCATGGTAGTAAACGTATTAACTTAAAAATATTAAAAAAAGTAATTTTAATAAAAAAAACATCAGAATATACCATCAAGTAAATTACAGTCATGAGGTGTTTTTATATGGAATAATATACTG
>CP092089.1:27400125-27475125 GCA_029203775.1 Neoneuromus ignobilis
ATTTTTTTATTATGAAATATATTTGTCTGTTTTTACCATTGCCGATTTTCGTCATCACCATGAAGAACAAGCAAATGAAAAGATACAACAAATATATCGATTAAACTTTTCGATGAAACACTTCGTTTGAAAGTTGCTCGTGCAGAAATCTCAACGTCACAGACAGAATATATATAAATGTGAAACGAACGAGATTATTCAGTATAAATTGTTTTTTGTCTATCCGCGAAATAAATCGTTAGTTTGTATGATTGTGGCAGTTTATGATAATGATTTTATCATAAATCATTCGTATCTTGTCGTGATCGTTTCAAACAGGAGTGGCAACAAGTGTGTTGTTTGGCAAATAACGATGTTTACAGTTTATGTTGTTGTGTGGCAGACGAGACATAGAGCAACTGAAGGATATTAACTGTTGTCAATAAAGAAAGAAGAATATTTAGAGACCGATGAAGAAATATATTTCTTGTAAAGTCGTTTATCGTCTAGAAGGTAATCATAGCAGACAGAAAGTGAGAATATAAATTTGTTGTTGAAAATAGGTTATTTTTTTTCTTTATTTCTTATTATGAATGTGAAATATTTATATTATTTTATAAATTTCTTACTGTATTTATTTATTTAATTTTGAATTTAATTTTTTTCATTATAATTATTTTTATAAATTGTTATAAATCATTATGTTATATTTTTAAAATAAAATATAAATATTAACGTTAAACATATTATTTCTAAACATATTATATTTTATAATAATATTTTTTCTATAAAGTAAGTTTATTTTTTAAAAACAATAAATAATTGTTTTCCATTGCGCAAAATTTCTCAAAATTATTTTTTAAATATTAGATATTATAAATTGATTAAGTGTAATACATATAAAAAATATTTTATATCAAGAGTATTCATAAGTTATTGCAATATTTACAAAATAAACTACAAAGTACTTTATTAATAACAGTTATGTAAAAAATGTAAATTACCCTTATCTATATTTAAATGGTTTTAGTTCATTTTTTAGTTATCATTTATATTTCTAAGTTATTATAAATTATTATTTTATCTTAAGTATTGTATAAATAAAATTATCATAATTTAAAATTTAGAGTATAAAGTTTAATATAATAAGTAGAAAAGACAAAATCATATATATATATATATATATATATATATATATATATATATATATATATATATATATATATATATATGAAGATAAACCCATCTATTGTTAACAGAAAATACTGATTGGAAATCCAGATATATAAAAAAGACTTAAGAGACTTGAGGATAGATGAAAAAGACATAAGAAATTTTGTCGATCAGAATGAAATAGAAGAGATTGTATCACTGGAATTACAAAAATTTTAACAGGATTTTATATATCAGTGAACAGAAAGAAATATCGGTTCCTAATACACACAGACACACACACACACACACACATATATATATATATATATATATATATATATATTATATATAAGAAAAATATATATAATAAAAGAAAAAATATGAATAAAATGGCAAAAAATGATTTAATATAAAAAAAACATTAATAAAAACTTATGTTCAAGTATAATTTAATATAAATAATATACAGGTATAAAAAATGTAAAAATGAAATTATTAGGAAAATATAAATAATTTTAATATAAAAACGAACAATTTTTTTACCGAGATATAATATAAAAAATAGATAAAGATGTATGTATGTATCCAGAAATCAATATTTGGAGAAAAGAAGAGGAAAAAATAATAACTATGTTATATCAGGATTTTCGTACAGACGAAATGAAGATTGATTGTATAGGACTGAAGTAATTGCCATAACAATGATTTTTTTTTTGTCTACGAAAAATACTACTAAGGAGGGTTTAATGACTGACAGAAATAGGTCCTGCAGTCTGCAATGACGATAGCCTCAAGAAGGCGTATTAAAGTCATTCTCAAAAGGAGAATTAAAAAAAGTACGCGTGTTTGACACTTTGCGTGATTGATTAAAACCGGCTAAGTCTTTGCACAGTTTTTTTCGTACGTAACAATAGGCATATTAACACGAACAGCTCGGTGTTAAAAGTTCACCCCGTTTAATATATTGTTTTGAATGTGAGTTTGACTTTTTAGTACGTTTTAATTTTTTTTCTGTTTGTTATGATGAACCTGTTTCTAAAATAAATAAACATTTTTGTTTGATTTAATTAAACTGGAGTGGATTTATACAAATTAGCATTATATATGTATAGAAAATTATAATTCGTCAATTGTCAATACGAATTTTAATTGAAACCATTATTGAGTATACGTATGTCATTGTTTTCCGAAATATAATTTAAAATGTATACAAATTATAATTCAACAATTATATAAATATGTTTCTAGAGATATAATATTGAAAATGGAATATTATTTTTATTTTTCATTGAAAATCAATCAAGTATTTGCAAAATATTGTAACAAAATTTAATTCAACAGTAATATTAATTAGAACGAATCCTTGTTCCATGATTTTTTTAATTGTATTACTCTGAAAAATTATGAAATTGAAAGAATTAAAAAGTAATTTTATTAACAAAAATGTCATAATTTTATGATTCATAACGGGTTAAAAAATTTCTACCACACTACATATGTATATATATAATTAAAATATTTGTTTGAAATGTTAAAGATTTAAATATATTAATTAAAATTAATTACCACAATTGAATAACAAATAGAAAATTTCATCTAAAAAATTCATCTATATTTTTTTTCTAAAAAATAATTATATTAAATTTGTATGTTTTTATTATATGTAAGAATTTTGTAATTTAAATATTTTATTATTTAGTAATGCCTATTTACATTTCTATTTTTATGTTAAAATGTGTTTAATTTTGTTTCTTTTTTTAAAAAAATGTTTTTATATTTTTTTAAGTTAATTTTATATAAAAGTATAAAAATAGAGTCACATTAATTTAAAACATAAAAAATTAATTTAACATTGATACAAAATTAATAAAATTTATTATATAATTTTACAAATATTTATTAATACACAACAGTAGTTTAATTTTTAAATACATTATCAATTTTAAATAAAAATTATATAAAAGTAAACAAATAATAAAAACCTTATATTTTCCATACAATTTTCATTTATAGCAATAAATTTGTTTTATTATTTGATGAAAACTGTTACAGCAATGAGAAAAAGTTTAATTTTGCATGAAGAAAGTGACCTGGATAATATTGATGAATTCTGACAATTCGTACAACCGTATAAATAAGTGTAAGGATAATTCCTCTAAAATGTTCACATCAAATATTTTTTATATAAATCCATTCTTTGCTATAAATCGAATAAAATATATTACAAAGCATTACTATAAAGATTCAATAAATATCGTATAAAAAAGGTATAAGAATATTCGCGCACAAAAAGCTTTCATGGGTCATATGTATATGTATATATGTATATATATATATATATATATATATATATATATATAAATATGTGTGTGTGTATGTGTGTGTGTGTAACAAATTTATGTATATTAATAAAATTATTAGAGATATATTATTGTTCTTATTTACATAAATTATAGAAAATAGTTGACGAACTTACATTAAACGATACAAATTTCTTCAAACTACTAAAAAAAAAATATTTACAATCATTTGAAATGAAAAAGTATCTTGTTAGATAATATAAATTACGATATAACATGATTTTCAGTCATTTTTTAAAAGTAATAATTTAATGCAGGAAGCCTATGATCCATATATAAGTCAAATAAGAATATATATTAATCTTTTTATATAACCAATAAATAATACTGAATTATTAATGATTACAGAAAATTGCTAAACATAGATATAATAACATTTAAGTACATTTTTCATATTGAAAGTAATATAGATTAAATATATATATATATATATATATATATATATATATATATATATATATATATACACATTTTACACATTGTGTGGATATGCATGTTCATTCATAATAAGAAATTATATTCGATTTGTAATAGTTTTCATATTAGGTAACGAAGTTTATTTCCTAAAATAACCAATATATATATATATATATATATATATATATATATATATATATATATATATATAAGGTACACACACATTCACACAGACACATATTGATAGAAACCATATGTGTGATAGGGTAGAAAGGTTGAAGTATGATCAAAATTTAATAACACGTAAGCTAGTAACGTATTCACATGCGGATGTGTCCCAAGTACTTATATATCCTAGCAATTCTAACGTTTTATAGAGTAATAAATATCCAGTACTTACATAATTAAATTCAATGTAGGTTGCTTCTATTAGTAAAGCAAAAGTTCGTTTAATTAGATGTTAGTGATTTCTCCAATATGGCTAAAATTCAGCTTTCTAATAATTGTTAAAATTAAATTTATGTTCTAAATTAATTAGAAGTACAGTAAGTGTATTTTTTTAAATAAAGACATATATTATATATACATATATATATATATATATATATATATATATATATATATGTATGTATATATGTATTTATGTATCATTGAGATTTATAATGCAAGTTTCTAATATATAAATTAAATAAATATTTATAACAAAATAAATGCATTTCATTTAAAATAAATATTTAAAAGAACGGCTAGATAACAAAGTATGAGATATTTATTTATAAAAATTCGCTGATTTGTTAGCTATACGTACCATTCAAAAAATAATGGAATTTATATTGTTATTCACAGAAATCTGATAAGCAGATTCATAATATATATATATATATATATATATATATATATACAATTGAAATAATTATCATATAAAAGGTAAATAGAATTTTCGTTTATTCTAAAATTACAAATCTATATTAAATTAGAGCTGATAATAATAGAAAGAATTCTAAAATTAAATTCAAATGAAATAGTGAGTATTCAAAAGTATTCCAGAAACAACTCAATAATAACTCAATAAAACTTATATTTTAATTTATACATATACATATATATATATATATATATATATATATATATATATATATATCTTAAATATAATATGTATCATTTATATTTTTGACATGAAAAAGGATGTTTCAAATTATTCAAATACAATATTATATATATATATATATATATATATATATATATATATATATATATATATATATATATGTAAACAATATTTTCATCAAATATATTTTTTTTCCTAAATATATAGCATTATATTAATAAACATGAAAATTAGTTTTAGAAGTGAACAATTATTATCTAATTATGATATTTAAGAATAACTTAAATGTTTTGTTATATTTGATAGGAAAGTTAATATAGCAATTTTATTGTTATTATTACACAGACGTAATTAAATAAATAACATACTATTAACCTGTACTAAATATATAAAAAATATTTATTCTTATTTTTAATCAAAATTTATACAAATAAATTAAAAATTATATAAATAAACGTATTTGTCATTTAATATAAGAGACTTATAAATATTTAACGTTTCGATAAATATAAATTTTTAACTATATAAATATTAACTATAATTAAATGTAAATATAAAAAATCATATTAATCAAAGATAAATCTCTTAATTACAAAATAATAACTGGTTGATTAATAAACCGAAATATTTAGTTCACACAGACATGTATGTATATATATATATATATATATATATATATATATATATATATATATATATATATATGTATAAATATGTTGTGTGTGAATATGTGTATGGATTTATATATTAAATTTATTATGCATAGCTAATATTTAAAAATGTTAATATTCGGAACACGTTATATTTAATATATATACATACATATATATATATATATATATATATATATATATATATATATATATATATATATATATATATATATATATATATATATATATTTATACAAAATCATATACATACACTCCATGATTAATATAAATATAATCAATTTTCATCCACATTAGAATATTTACATTAATAACTGAAACAATATTATTTTGTTTTTATAATATTATCGAAAATTCTATATGTTAAAGGGTTAAATATTTTAATGAATAACTAATTATCCGACAAATTAAATAATTATTATATATTCAGAAGGTTGATGTTGCCCTTAAGGGTTGCTGTTATGTACAGTTTTTCTAAACCTTAAATTACATTTAATAATTTATAAACATGCTTTTATTTCTGCTAGCAATAACTTAATGTATACAAAAATACACAATATTTAAATAATTTTGTGCATATTTTTAAATAAACACAAAAAAAATTTTTGACAAAAAATATATCGTATATATATATATATATATATCGTATATATATATATATATATATATATATATATATATATATATATATATATATATATATATATATATATATATATATATATATGAAAATATATATACTTAAACTTAATTAGAAATTTTGAAATCATATACTTTATTATGACGTATTCGTAATTCGTTTTTTGAGAATTATTTTTGAAAGAGAGTAGAATTTAATTTCTGTCAAAATAAATATTATATATATATATATATATAAAATTTTCAAAAATTATTATAAATGTAAGTTTATTATCGGTACTATGATAAATTCAATTAAAAACAACTAAATTACAAACTCTTAAATCGAAAGATTTTAAAATCTGTTCCAGAATAATTTACTGTCATTGTATTCATTTATGAGAATTGATAATGCCATATTCCATCATCGTCAAGACCTTAAATTAAAAATCTGATATATTTCTTCATTTGAAAATGCATTGCTCTGATGCACATTATTGAATAAAATAAATTATAAGTGACTCCTAACTATATGAAATTTTACTGTTTTAGAGCGCGATTCAATTAAAATAAATTTAGTCTTATATTTATTATTTTGTTAATTGATTTGTTAAATTATATATATTTAAATTTCTTAGTTGGATCAGTAAAAAAGCTATAAAAATAAATGAACAGAAATCAAACTGAGTATATATGTATATGTATATATATATATATATATATATATATATATATATATATATATATATGTATGTATGTGTGTGTATATATATATATATATATATATATATATATATATATATATATATATATATATATAACATATTTACGTTCATCGTAATGTTCTAATATTTGGAAATGTGATTATTAAATATATATTGTTATAAAAGCTTTGGATAATCTCTTATAAAATTCTAATAGAATTAATTTTAAAAAAATGGTAAAAAATGATTGAGAATTTATGGGAAATTGTATTTTTGTAAAATATTATATATATATATATATATATATATATATATATATATATATATGTGTGTGTGTGTGTGTGTGTGTGTGTGTGTGTTTGTGCGCGTGTGTATTATGTAATATTTTATACAATATGCTTTTAAAATTTTTATATAAAAGCAGATTTTAAATAAAAAAAATTAGAACTTAAAAAAATCTCTTAGCTTTTTTAATGAAAATTAAAAATATATTATTTTCAGTATTATTTTATTTCTTATTTTAATTGTAAGTTAATTTTATTAGTATATACTATTTTAATATTAAATTTTCTATCAAATTGTAAGGAATCTTACTTTTTGCAGTTTAAAATTAAATAAAAATATAATACAAAAAAAGTATTTTTTTGTTAATATCATTGAGTCTATATCTAAAGTTATGAAAATACTAAAGAAAAATTGATATAAAATATGCGGTATTAAGCAAAAAAAAATGTCCTAAAATACAATATTGGTTTATTGAATTTTATCTGGATCGATTAGAGTCAACCAAAATATTTTTAATCGCAGAATAACGTGTCATTTATGAGGCTATATAATATTTATTAAAATTATTTTATATATATATATATATATATGTGTGTGTTTATATATTTGTATATTTTTTGGTAAATGAAGTAGGAGATTCATATTTTTAACATTTTTTTAAAAAATATATCATTTCGAAATGTTTAAATAGAAAAAGGAACATATTGATTCATTCGTTTTGTTCTAAATATTTATTAATTTTACTTTTTTTAAAAATTTACTTAATTAAATCTCTGTTGTAATGCGCTTATATATATATATATATATATATACGAGGGTCGTTCGATAAGTATGGTAAATTTATTTATTCTTTACTTTAATTAATTAATTTAATTAAATTTTGTAATTCAGTTTTTCTCACTTTTTTAGCATATTTATCAAACCACCTCGTTATACATACATATATATATATATATATATATATATATATATATATATATATATATATATATATATATTAGAACATATTTTAATTTTTGTTGATATTTATTTCAGAATTAATATATAAAAAAATAATTGTTGATATAGACGAAAGAAAAATATTATTTTACGATATAATTTATTATTAATTTGCATTTTATTTCATCGCGTTTACTTTTAATTGATTATAAATAAAATTAAGATTCATTACAATAGAAATAATTATGTATTGAAATAATGAAATAATTTGTATGAAAATCATATTATTTTTATTATATATATTTTTGCATTATTTTATTTATTGAAATATTTAATTCTGCATATTTGAAAAAACATTACAAAATAAATATTAAAAATAAAATACGTGCTGAATAGAATCATTTTTTGAGAGATGTATGTATATTAAAAACGTTAGAGATATTTTTATATTCAAAATATTAATTGAATTTATAGTACTTTGTTTCATTCGTTTTTATATATAATTAATATCATATATATATATATATATATATATATATATATATATATATATATATATATATATATATATATATGAAATATGAAAATGAAAATAAATTGGATTGACTATTTAGTGAATTTACATGCAAGGTACTATAACAATACGAAAATTTACAATGATTGTAATCTTTGAATAGTTATGTTATTATTTTTTTAGGTTTTTCCGTTTCAGTTGAATCCATTACCGTTAGAGCTTTAGCCCTTAAAACACGATTTACAATAAAACACACACAAACAGATATGAAACTTCAAACTAATGTGTCACATGTGTCACAAAAAATAACGTACTGATTTTCACTTTACAACACACAATACCGATTTTCACTTACATTATCACATATAAATACATTTATATACATTGAACGTAAAAAGGTCGATTAGTTTTAAAAGCACATATATAAAATATTATTTTTTTATATTCATATGTATATTAAAAACAGTCTTGACACTGTTAAAAGTAAACAGTAAGAGCAAATACGATTTTTTTTATATTTTAGCCGCCATTACTTTACATAACCTCTAAACGTACTGATTAATTGACATCGTTAGATTTTTATTTCAAATATATTGGTACAATTATTTTTAAAAAACGAACGGTTTAAACATTTATTTATCGTTTGATATATTATCCATACAAATGTCATACACGTTGAAGAATTAATTAAATAAATACAAAAATGTTATACACATAGACGCATGCTTAAAACGATCATTGACAAACATGACATCGAGTAAACGACGAAAGCTTTTATTATTTTCTCACTGGTACAAACAGGTTGAATGAAAACTGGAAATTAATCAAGCGACACAGCGCACGATGTTCAACAAATAGAATAAAAGAAAATGAAAAGAAAATTCAGAAAACGAAGACGTTGAAAATTATGTATATTATATTTTTCTTTTCAAGCAAATCTGCCAGCAATATTTCGCATTTGCGTGCGGTGTTACAGTTTTCAAAAACCGCAATCCGACGGTGGATTTGTTAACGGACGCACACGAGCTTTTCCGTTAATTGTAACGGTGTGACTAACTGTTAACGTTGTGTGCCTGTTGTACGTTGTCGATAAAACGTCTTCTCAACAGCGATGAACTGCTGCCGTTTCACTGGTGGATGTTAGTGTTGCGAGGGTGAACGCGGTTACCGGGCTACTGTTCGCCCCCGATAGAGGCCAAAGGGCTGCAACGTGCAGCACGATTTCGTGCGCAGTCGTTCCGCGCTCAGAACCCGCCAGTTCCTCCGCCACCGTGTGGAATATTGATTTTAGACCGTCCCTCGTTGTACGCCACGGTATGGTCGACCATGCCACCATCCTCTACATTGACGTCGCGTCACTAAACACAACAATTTACGTAGATCCAAGTGAGATGGAGGACCACTACAACATATTGTTTTGCTTTCTTGCGGAAGACGAGTGAGTGCGCCCGGAGTGTGATCGAAAAGTTTGTAAGTATTTTACAGTTTTTTTTTGTTTTCTCGAGAGAGAGTCGGAATTATTGATGTGGCAGTTTTGAATCTTTTATTGCCTTTATCATTAGGTATATTTTATGACAGTTTTCATTAAAACTGAAACGGTTCTGTCAGCCGACGTTATGTAGTTTTTTTTATAAATGTTACCAATTAACATTTTTGTAATTTTAAATATTTGGATAAAGAATTTGAAAAATCAAAAAATATGTATATATATATATATATACATACATGCATGCGAACATGAATATTGGTAATGATTTTTTATAAATTGTTACATAATCAAAATGTACATTTAAATTGCTCGTTACAAATGATAAAATAAAAAATGTAATTTAAATTATTTTCGAGTTTTTTCAATGTTTCATCAATGAAACCAATTAATCAAAAAAGTAAATAGATAAAATTTGTAACTCCGATTTGGAAATTTCATCATTTGTATCTTTCATACAATCTCATTTTCCACGTTTCACTAGTAATTTGTTATATCTTAATTAGTTCATATGTTTGAATGTCATATATACACATACAAATATATATATATATATATATATATATATATATATATATACACGTGGATGCAAGTAACAGCATACTGAATTTTAATAATATTACACGAATGAAATATATAAAAAATAAATTAATTTTTTTTAAACAATACCAATAAAGGAATCACTTATTATTTATGTAAATATAAAGATGTTTTTTTAATAATTAATATTAATCAGGTAAATTTAAATATTACTAAAAAATTATACTTGTTTATAACGTATTTATTTAAGTAATATATATTTTTTGAAGGAACCAAACCACTTTAATAAAATATATCAAATATTTAAAAAAAATTTTAAATATTGAACATCTATTTTTCTATTTTTTGTTTATTATTAATTTAAATTATTAACAATATTTAGACAACTTAATTACTATCAATGAATATATACACACATATTTACAAACGTGCATAAATACATACATACATACACACATACATATATATATATATATATATATATATATATATATGCAAAAGAACAATTAACAAAATCTAATAATATGTTAAAATGTCGTGAATTAGAATAATTATATTTTTTTAAATTAATATATATATTTTATAATCAAAGTTGAAAATTGTATTTAATAGAAATTAAACAACTTTTATTTAGAAGACACAATAATTTTCATATATACGATTAGATACAAGTGCATAATTTAAAAAAAATATTTTGTAGAAAAACCTGAATAAAGCATATTGTGGGAAGGCGCGAATTTCTATACAACAAGAACCACTCTTCATATTCTCATATTTCAAGAAGAAAATTACTTCGAAAGTTGTTTCTTTACCTTCAGTGAGACTGTTACTATAGAATTTATGTGGGGAGGGATTATTGTAAGGAAAAAAAGTGCACTTGATAGTATTTTTGAATCTAAAAGATAATCTACCATATAGTACACTCCCACGAACACAAAAAGAATAAATAAGTAATTGAACTGATATTTTTCTTTTATTCGCTAGTCATTTATATCTTTTTGTATATAAAAGATCGTGTACTTGTTTTATGAGATTTTTGTTTAATAATAAAAGAAATATTAAATTGCAACTCTATTTACATTGCCAGGTTACATATTTAATGACTTAAAAACAAATTGTAACATGTTATTAGTTTAATAATTATTTAGAAATAATTAATGTTGATTTTATTATAAAGACTTATTATATTTTATGTACATAATCACACATCTACTTACTCTCAGTAATACATACACACACATATATATGTATATATATATATATATATATATATATATATATATATATATAAATATATGTATATATATTTCGATTTAAGTTCTGATACATGTATATGCAGTAAATTACACAAAAGGTGAACATAACTTTTTTTAGTTTGACAACCTCTTTAGAGTTTTGGAATACTATTTTATGAATGTAATTTTCTACGATAACATGAAAACCGTATCTATAAATAAAGAAACGAAAGAAAAGCGATGATTATAAAGTAAATTGTGACAATTTTTTGATTTAGTAAAATTTGAAATATAATAAATGTTTTGTTACTTATTTTTCATCTATTGTGTTAATTTTTTATTAACATCTAATATAATTTATTTAAAAATATGTTCAAATTTATTTTTTTTACAATTTTTAAAACTATTTTTTTATTTACAATAACATATTTTAATTTCATAGAAACATTATTTTAGTTTCAAATTAGCACTCAAATATTTTATTACACAATCGTGTGATGATAGTATTTATTTATTTTCTTATACTGATAATCTACATTTACTAAAAATCAATTTTGATTTTCTTTATTGGAAGACTGTATAAAAAAATTAAATATTCAAAGAACAGTTTGCTTGTAATGTGATTAAATGTGTTTCTAAAAATAACAATTTAATAGAAGACAAGATTCGCATATAGTGAGTAAAGTACGTAATCAATCGATAAAAACCTGTTACATTTTCTAATATTTTTAAGTACTTCATTAGAGAAAATAACATTTTAGGTTTGTTTATAGTAACAGTAATATGAAAATAACTTTATATTTAATAGCGATAATATTTAAAGTTAAAATTACAAAGATAATAACTTAAGAGTTGATTGATTATTTTTAATATTTGTATAATCTAAAATGATAAAATATTAATGTATTTTTCATGATAATATTGAAAACAATTAATGATTATTAATTATATTTAATATCCAATTTATTAATGATATTTAATATCCAACAGATTTGTTGTAAAAAGTAAATAAAAATGTATTCAATATAAAATTATATATATATATATATATATATATATATATATATATATATAATATTTTGTGTGTGTGTGTGTACGTAGTATGTGTCTATATTTATAAGTTTGTATGAAGAAAAAAATATTTTCTTTAACATATAATTATTTTACATACTTTAATAAATAATACTTTTAATGGTGTTTATTAAATTATTAACTAAATTAATTATCTTTCACCATTCTTATATAATTTATATTTCATTTAAAATTCGAAGATAATAATAGTTGATTTTTAGTTTAATGAAAACTAATAATATAATGATAGATGTAATACGAATATCAACAATAATCTATTTTTTTCATATACCAAATACTGAAAATTTATCTTATTTCATTTTTTGTTATTTTTAATATTTCATAAAATTTGTACATAGATAATTTACAGAAAAGTTAGAAAACGAAATTTTCTTATTAACTCGGAGGCAAGGCACTATTTTTTAAAAATAGAAAAATATGTATTTATGATTATTAATAATTACAGATAAGTGAATTATTTATTATTAATAAAGATGAATTAAAAAATATTTTTTTTAAAAAAACTCGATGAATCCCAGAGTATAAGGAATTGATTGTCATTGATTGTAATTTTCCAGAATATTTATTCTTAGTACCTACAAAATATTATATATATATATATATATATATATATATATATATATATATATATATATATATATATAGACTTTAAAAAAATAAATATATAGAAGCCTATAAACCTCTATTAATTATAACATAAAAGAAAACACTCAGTGTTTAATTGAAACTCTGACACTACTCTTCTTTTTCATTGCAAATTGTTTTCTCATCATTAAATGATCTCGCTTCTTTCTTCTTTAATTTAAAGTTTGTGAAATATAAATAGATTTCTAGCAAATTGTTCAATTGTACAAAATGTTGAAATTCAATATAACATGATTAATTTTAAATACGCATTGTCTTTATTGTTCCGTTTACAAAACAAAATAATTAAATTTATTTCCATTTATACATTTATAGTTATTATATTGAAGTTGTTTAGCGCAAGAAATATATATATATATATATATATATATATATATATATATATATAATTTATTGAAATCATAATTGCAATTGTACATAAATGCTTAATTTAACTTGAAAGAAAACTAAATATAATACATATAGCTACGAAAATAATACATATTATTAATATTTATTATTAAGATGAAGGATGTTTGAATAAATTGAAATATTATTAAAAAAATTGTATTTCATATTATTATTAGTAATGTATAAAGAAATCAGTAGCATTTCAACAAGATGGTAATTTTATATATTGTTGTACATGATGACTATATATATATATATATATATATATATATATATATATATATATATATATATATATATATATATATATATATATATATATATATATATATATATATATATATATATATATATATATATATATATATATATATATATATATATATATATATATATATATATGATATATTATATATATATATATATATGTATATATATATATATATGTATATATATATATATATATATAAATATGTGTGTGTGTATTTATTTATAAACATTTCTGATTTTTCGTACTTGATTCAAGTTGTTTTTTTAATACATTTTATTAAATTTATATCATTTTTGATGTGAAAAATTATTTTAAATGACAAATAAATTACATTTTTTATATTTTTCAAAACACTAATCAAAATATTTAATAAATGAATTCAATACTTATTACTGATATATTATTTGAAGATCTGTATTTCTATATTGACATGAAATCATAAAATATTTTTGTTTCGACACAAAATTTCCAATGATATGAATATTACTTACATTGGAAAAAAATTAATCAATATATATATATATATATATATATATAAACGATCATGAAATTTTTATTACTTTTATGTTTTTGTATATATATATATATATATATATATATATATATATATATATATATATATATATGTAAATATATGTTCATCGTATATGTTTTGTAAAAAGCTTCAACAAGCGTTGTGGAAAATTCATTGAGATAGCTTGATGTTTCGGCAATCTTACTTTTCGTATCTCTTGAACAAAGAGTTACTAATAGCTCGAAAACTTGTATGTTTGAACTTTATTTTGCTTGTATATTCAGGGCTATTTTATATATTATACCTTTCACCTGACTTCTTCTACATTACAAGTTCTGTAAACATCTTGGTTATATATATTAATTCCTAATTTTGTCTTTCTTATTGTTGTAAACTTGTTTCTGTATATATTTCTAATGTAGTTTTGTATTTATATGTGCAATACACATACACACACACTCACACACACTCACACACACACACACTCACATATATATATATATATAAACATACACTCGTCCCTCAATTTACATGGGACTTTTTTTACGCGAGTTTTTTTACGCAGAAAATTATACCTCTATTTAAGCAATACTTTTTTTACGCGGTATTGATTTACGCGGCACTTTTTATACGCGGTCAGAAAGATTTCATTTTATATAATTTTTCATAAAATTTATTATACATCAGAATGACGCAAATTCTTACGTGAACGTATAAAAGCACGATATAAATATATAAAAGGTTGATTGTTTTGAATTACAGTAGCGATAGTGAAACCGAATAAAATTTATCTTACTTTTGTTTTCTAAAACGTCATTATTTTTTTATTAAGTTATGTGAAATAAATATGTGTTTCTACAACTTTACTGGCTTTTATTTCCAATATTTTTTCTATTGAACAGACTGAATTTTCGCGATTTTCATTCGCGTAAAACAAATCCACGTGGAACGGATACTCCGCGTAAATTGAGGGACCGGTGTACTGTATAAATGCCTACAATTACATAAATTTTAAAATAATTGTTTTCACTAATCGTAAATTTGCTTGTATAATATTTTTAATAATCGACAATATAATTTTTTAATATATTAATAATATGAAATAACGAAAATATTATTTAATTTTGAAAAATAAATATTCTATTTTTTAACTGGCATATATTTTTTAAAAACTATTTAATTCATGTTGAGCTTTTTTTATTGTCAATTTTTTCAGATATAATCTAATAATTTTTAATAGTTTAAAAATAATTTTTTGTTCATATATATATATATATATATATATATATATATATATATATATATATATATATATATATATATATATATATATATATATATAAATTTGTATTCTTTTTTATAATATCTAATTAAAAATTCAAATAAATCCATTTTAAAATACTTATTATTTCATTCTCAAAAATATTGGTATATACTCAACGCAAATTAATTTAAAAAACAATATAATTATAATTTTTTGTAAAAACTTAATAATATATTTTAAACACATTTTTTTTATATCACTAAAATATTTAGTTTCTACACTTTAAACATTGACTACATATCTTGATTTCATATAACTGTTATTTTCTCTTAAACATCATATTATTTATCTTACGATAGTATGTTTCTTAAAGTGACTCAATTTTAGATATATCTAATATTTGTTCTCTCTAATATTCATAAAATCTGAGATATTGGTAGTCTATCTCTACGAAAGACGTTTCAGATAGGGTCGGAAAATTTCTAAACGAGTTAGAAAGGGATGTTGTTTTTATTTTTGAAGCACAACATTTAGATCGTATCTGAACGCTATAAGCATAGTATAAGGTAACATGAGCTTGAATGGATACGTGAATATACTCTTATTTTGTTTCGTTGTACTCGTTTAAATATGTAATGAGTCTGAGAGCTTGGTATAATATTATAAACAACTTCTTAATAATATTTGCAGTTAATTTCATATACATATATATATATATATATATATATATATATATATATATTATAAAATTATTATTAAATATAAATAGGTGATACTAAATATATATTGTGATCTGAGTATATAAGATTTTATTATTATGCACAGAGCTAGATCTTTTTTGGGTTTTGTTTTTTCTGACAATATTAGCCCTGTAGGATTTTTCTTGTCAGAGTTTCGTAACGGTTGTAGTTTTTTTTATAAAATAAGATTATCCTCATACCCAATCCTTAAATTTGGGAGATTTTTTAACCGAGAATTGAATTCAGTTTTCAACATGAGAGATGGTGAAGTATATATATGATATTTATTTTTGTAAAAATATCATTTTATATATAAAAACAATAAAATATATATATATATATATATATATATATATATATATATATATATATATAATTAACTGAGTAAAATTGTATTAAAAATGATCCATAGCTAAAAAAGTTACTAAATTATTTGAAGAGTTTATGAATATTTGATATACAATCTTGAATATATAGTATTCAATTATGTATTAAAAATAAACTCATATCTTTTAAAAGTATTAGAAACTATTTTTACTTATATAATATTTATTTTTTTACAAATTCATTTTTAAAAATCAATTTTTATCGAAAATGTAATTTATATATATATATATGTATGTATATAAGGATAATGATAATAAACCTTTCTAAATATTATTCTATCTTTTATGTATAATCTATATTTAATATGAACGACAAGCTGGTGTAATAAATTTGTAAATATTGAAATGGGTATGCATAATATATTTTTTGCTCTATATAGTTTTACTTGTTTGTATCTATAGTACTATAGTAATTTAATGTTTTTTTATATAAAATTATCAAATATAAAAAAACAATATAATACTAATAAGAAGAGAAATGAAATTTTCTAAATTATGATGAAATAATTTAAATGTCTTAATATACAATAAAAGGTTTACTTTTTATACAAGTTTCATAAAACAAAAAATATATAAAACTATAAAGTTCTCTAAATAGTATGTCATATAATTAGAGATAACTTAGCTAAATGATACATTAAATTTAATCATTATTTTTAATTTTGTAAAATTTAAGCATCATTAATTTTTCTAACTGTATTATAAAATGAAAGTGTGTTTTTTTTAAACAAGTAATATAATTTTAGTAAACACTAATTAACACGTATATTTATAACTTTTAATTTTTTTATTTTGTATAATAGATGAGTTAATGTTATTTTTCAAATTGTAATTAAAAAAAGTTAAAAAGAAGTTCTTAAAACGTAAAATAATTTTAAAATTAATCTAAAAGAATTTTATTCGTAAAAATAATAAATTTGTTAGAAAAATATAAAATGTACATTTGTTGAACGCAATTACATGAGACAAAAACATTCCCAATGTTATTCAACTTGAGAAACAATTTTACTTTAAATTGTTTTCTTTGAAGTAATATAAGAAATTCTTTTATTGACAGACTTATTTCAAATATCTTGACGTCTTTTTTATCGAATGTCATTCGTTGAAAGAATTTATATAAAAAAGTTAAATTTTATTTTTAACTTTTTTCTTACCGATAATACAATATAGAAATTAACAGTTCTTTTAAAAGTATAAAATTAAATCTTGATATATATATATGCCATAGTTTTTTAGGTTTTTAACTAACTCGTATATTAAATTTATTATTAATATCGACCATAATATGCTGCATCATAAAGAAAATAAATATCCTCGATAAAAGGTTATGAAGTTTTTACTAACTACGAATTATTCGTTTATATAAGGCTCTTGGGATGCGTTATCGATTTTCAAATATTTTAGTATCGGAATTTAATGTGTTATTTTGTACAGATTTTGATAAACACAAAGTTTCAGATTAAAATGTCGACAAATTTTAATATTATGTAGATATTTAAGCATAACACAGGTTGCTGTTTTCCCTGCAGTAATTTATAAGATTACATTATACATCAATACACACATAGATTAATACTTTTGTGTGCGTACAAATTTATGAACAAAATATTAATTATCTACAGGTAACATAAAACACGAATGTCTTGTATAAAATAATTTACATTCAAGTTTATCAAAGAGCATTAAACTATTATTATTGTATAAGTATTAAAATGTTTGTATGGAATTTGCATTAGAAATACATTACATGGAAGCAGTATTTTACATTAATCTGAATTATGAAGATTACGATCGACTTTATGATTTTTTTTAAAAAAAATTAAAAATCACAGTAATACTCTCAAACACACATACTCACACACACACACACATATATATATATATATATATATATATATATATATATACACGAAGGTCGTTTGATAAGTATGGTAAATTTAATTATTGTTTAATTAAATTTTTCAATTTAGTTTTTCTTACCTTTTTACCATACTTATCAAACGACCTTCGTATATATATATATATATATATATATATATATATATATATAATAAAGTTTAATAGTTTTTGATATAAAAAACTATGTTCATTTAACATAAGAATAGATAAGAATTGCATTTTGTTGGAAAAGCTTTACACATAGTCTATTATTACCTAGTCTCTAGTTTTATTAAAACGTTTATTGTACTTGTTGTAATTGATAAAAAAAAGGATATAGTGCGTACACGAGACGTAAAAGCATAAAAATAAAACGAATGATATAGCTTTGTAAATAATATATATATATATATAATCATAAGAAAAGTATATTACGATGAAACGTGAAATAAGATATTGAATAGAACTTGGAAAAGGTAATAGAATCGTTGAATTTGTTTTTACCTCATATAGAAGTTTAGCAGTAAAATAGAGAAAGATTTGTTGCAAATATTCTTCCTTCATTTTTCTTACATATAAGTATATATATTTAAATATAATGTAACATTATCTTTATTAAATATTTAAAAACAGTTTACTATCATAAATATTTCAAAAATTGTTAGTTAAAGTGATATATATATATATATATATATATATATATATATATATATATATGTGTGTGTGTGTGTGTGTGTGTATGTGTGTATATATATATATATATATATATATATATATATATGTGTGTGTGTGTGTGTGTGTTTGTATATATATATATATATATAAAAGTATATTACAATAATATGTATACATGAATATATTATAAGAAAACTATTCATTTTGAAACATCTCAATAAGTAAAGTATTTTGTTTTTTAATGCTTATTTCTGAACATTGTATTATTTATACATTATAATTAAAGTATGTAAATTTCGTTTGCTTATTTTTATAATTTCAAAATATAATAACATATTTTCTAATAATATTTGTTTTCTTTTAGTGCCTATTTTTTATAGTTTATAATTAACTAAGTTATGTGTATACTTAGTTTGATTAATTATAATTTACGAAATTTTTTATCAAAATTTAATCATTCAATCAAAACTAATCAATATTAGAAAATACGATGAGATAAAATTACGTTAGATAAAATGAACTCGTATTTTATTACAAAAATGCCATATAAAATGCTAATGTAAAATTTTTATGCTCAACTGTGACGATGAAATCTTTGCGACTGAAATATATTTTATGTTAAAGGTATTTTATGGAAGTTAGCTTTATGTTATAGCTTATTAAATGATCAAATTTCATGCATTTTACTATTAGTCATATATTATTAAAAATTACATTGTGCGACAGAAATATAATTATGCGGTATTAGATATATTTTCGATACTTTAATAAGCATAACTTTGAATTTTTGAAACATTATATGGAATCAACAATGAAATATTTTAGATAAAAGTAGTTCTTTTTATTAAAAATTTACTATATAATATAAAAATATTAAGTTCAATATTATTAACGATAACATAATTATGATTAGTTACTATATTGATATTAAAGTTATTTTTTAATTATATACTCGTATATACATATCAAATTTAAAAAAAAAATTCAATGTTATAATTTTTCAGCAAGGGTTCCAATTATGAAATAATCTTTACATTTACAATTTTTTTCTTAATTTAATTTTTTAAAACCTTAACTAAAAAAATAGTGTTTTGAAAATAATTAAATGAAGAGTATGTCAAGCCAAAGCATTCCTGTGAAAAATTAACTTTTCACAGTTTATTTTTATAATTTTCAAATTTAGTTTTTAACGAATGATCATTTTCTTTGTGTAAAGGACAGGTTACTTTTTAACTAAAATTCTCACAGGTTGAATACCCCTTAAAGTACATTTATTTTATATCTTCTTCCACATAAACTGTTTTACAGTTTTATTTGGATTATCTATAATATGTTGAAATGTTTATTTAATATAAAATGAGCAAACTTTTTGAGAATTATTTCTATGTTTCATATTTTAATTGATAAATGTGTATTCCATATCCCTACAGCATTTAAGAATAAAGGTCTTTTCAAAATTGAGTATACTTTTTTTGACGATTGTATCACATCCCTTAATTATTGCTTTTACAAAATTTTGAAACTTATAAACTTTGCTCACGATACCTGAAATATATCCATTCCATGATAAAAATAATTATTGTGACTTTAAGATATTTATATGAATCCGATGCCACAATTTGTTATACTCCATTGACATATTAGGATGAAGAGATAAAATTTAGGCTATTAGAAAAATGAATAAAGGTATTTTTCGAGATATGTCAATTTGTAGCGTTATATTTTGTTATTTTAATAATTTCAATTGATAATTTAAAATATTTTAGGAATAAATATTTTTTTATATATATTTTTAAAAATAATAGAAAAATGTCACTTTTAAAACATTTGTCTATACGCATTGTTAAAATTATAAATTTTACGTACATTTACAAAATTTATTCTACATTCGATAGTAGTTTGATAATAGAGCATCAATATTTATCATAAATTGGAATTCAAACTTGTAACATATTGATTTGTAATTTACAATTTATATACGAAATTTTATATGAGTATTTGAATTTAAACATTGAATAGAGTAAAGTATTTTGCAAAACTTGTAGTAAAACGTATAATATTTTTTTATATTTAAATGTTTCTCTAATAAATAAATTTAAATTTTTTTATCAAAAGCAATTTCTTTTAAAATACACACACACACACACACACACACACATATATATATATATATATATATATATATATATATATATATATAAATCGAACAGCATTTTATTGCGACACAAAAATATTTTATTTAAATTTACTCTCAGTATCATACAAATAATCTAAAAAATATTTTTTATAATGTAAAAACAAATCTAATTTCTAATATATATTATTAAAAAAATATTTTTTAATGGTGAATGATTAATTAACTAATAATGGGATATAGCAAGAAAAAAATTGTTGGATCAAAAATTTTTAATTATTGATGTATAAATAAATATCATCATTTACTTGTTATTTATAACATTTTAGTTTATTAATTAACAACAGAATTAAAAATAGTAAATAAATATTTTTTGCTAGAGTCTAATATATGTAAAAAAGAAAAACTAATGCTGTTTGTTGATAAAAATGGATTGACTTTTTTAATTTATTAATTTTTACAGATATATCGACAATGTTAGCTATTATAATAACCATCGTTTTATACATTTTTAGGTTATTAATATATTTATTTTATTTTTAGTTATCTTGATTATTTATAGTGTATAAAAGATGTTTCAATCAATTTTAAGAAAAATATTTTTTCTTTTTTAATAAAATTTTTACACTGAATTTAATTTTTAAAATAACTTTACTATAATATATTTATTTCAATATTTTAATTGATGATTCTCTAAAAAAATATAAATTTATAAACATTAAAGTGTAGTAACTTGCTACCAAAAATCATAAATATTATTGTCCCTATTATTTATAAGATATATTAAATAAGTGAGTATATTATAGAAGGATTTATTAATTTTTCTAAAATTAATTTTAGGTCATGAATTTAATTATTTTTTTAAAATACAAATAATTTAATTTTTAACTAACTTGTTTATTTCTATCTTACATATTTAATTATTAAGTATTATAAAGCAATCATAATTTTAAAAAAATAAGTAATTTCGTATGAAAAATTTTTTTTCCATTAATTTTTTCTTGATAAGCGTTTGGAAAAGCATATTTTAATTTAATTTTGTTTTTATTTTTTTCGAAGAGTATGTGTGTTCCTCCTAACGAATTTTATTTACTTTTATATTTTTAATATAGAATGAATTTGAGAATAAACATAATTAATTAAATAATCTTAATGTTTAATATCAGAATTTTTGAAATACTTTGTGAAAATATTTTGTTGTGAAAATGAATATATTATTTTTTTTATTTTTAATTTTCTCATAATTGTAAATAAAAATCATACGTTATATATCCAGAATTTAAACATAAAAGTACAAAAGAATAAATCCTGAAGTTCCTATACTTTTTCAAACGATTTTTTTATATTTAAAAATGCAAGTATAATTTTAATATTTTATTTATGACTAATGTTTGAAAATAAAACGTAATTAATTTATCTGAATAACAAATTTGAAAAAACTGCTGTTGAAAATACATTATGAAATATTTATTTAGACTGTAGGTGCGTGTGGGCGACAAAAAGTTTATTTTTAAGTATTTAAATTGGTAACGTTTCAATAAATTGATCACGCACTTTATGAATTCAAACATTACACATTAATTTACAAATGAAAAAATACTAAATATATACACACTAAACTTATTGATTGAACGGAATATCCCATCTATAGCTGATAAATTTCAACTTTGTTCGACGTGAATTGCTCTATGAATGAAATACAATAACACTGTTATCTACTATAGAGAATTCAATGAAGCGAATGTGAATAGTTCTCTCTATACGTCGAACTATATTATAAACTCATTTGCGTTCAGTTGCGATGGAACTTTTTCAGTTGTTCGAATCATTTTATATTTGTACGTACATGCAGATATATATATATATATATATATATATATATATATATAAAATTTGTATATATTATAAAATGTCACATTATAGTATTCATATATAATTTATGTATAATTCAATTTAATAAATTATAATCTGTAGAATATTAATATTGATATTTACATATGAATATTTAATAAATTACATATTTTTTCATTATTGTTAAATGTTCAATATATATATATATATATATATATATATATATATATATATATATTTAATTATTTTCTTTGCATGGTTGTAACAATAGATATGATTATGTAATAATATTTTTTATAACATGAATTATATTATCGATATTATTTGTATACAGTGCCAATTATATTACAATTTTTTAAAGTGGAACATTTATTTTTTGTGTCTGTACTTCAGAAATAATTGAATTATCATCTATATGCGCATAATAAACAAGAATGAATGGTAATTATTGAATATTTTAACAAGGTATTGTGTTGTTTAAGCAGTGGTTTTGTGTAAAAAGTAAAAAAAAATATATAATGGAAACATTTATTTCAAGTTTAACTCTGAAGCTAAATAAAGATGCAACAAAAAATTGAATTTAGTTTCTAATTATATTATAATGATCAAAATGTCTAATTTATAAATGAATAAAGAGGATTTTAATAAATGCATTTATTTTTATAGCCACTTCTCAATTAAACGATTTTTTTGATAAAAATCCAATTGACTTTAATGCTATCATTGTACTGTTTAATTTTTGTAGACTTTAATGTTAGAAAGTAATAATAAAAATACTCTTTAAAAGCATTTCAACAATTTTTTTAAAAATGTATATATATATATATATATATATATGTATGTGTGTGTATGTGTGTGTATGTATGTATGTATGTATGTATGTGTGCGTGTATGTATGTATGTGTGTGTGTATGTGTGTGTGCGTATGTTTTTAAGGAAATTGTGACAATTCTAAGAATATATACTCCATTTTCAATAAAGGCAAAAAAGTTTTAAATGAATTAACATTTTACGAGATAAACATTTTAATTAACATTTTTCTCGTATATTCTAGTATTTTTCTTCTATTTGTATTCAAAAAAAATATGAAATGGAGAAATGGATTAAGAGTATATATAATAAACTACCATACTTTAATTATGAAAAATGCTATTATTATACAATATTTATTTTACAAAAAGTTGATTTTTTTCAATTATTTATCATAATATTAATTTAAATATGTTTAATTAAGAAAATGGTACAATCTATAATTTTATTTTGTTTTTTTTCTAATTTGAAAACTGAGAAAAATAGAAAGAATTGTGTTTGGAAATTAAACCAGTAAGTCAAATAATATACACATATACATATATATATATATATATATATATATATATATATATATATACACACACACTTATTTATAATTAGAAAGAAATATGAATTATCAAAATGAATATTCTATTCTTAATAAATGAGTGAAAGTAGGAAGTAAATTGCGATTTTTCATTTTAAAATACTCCTTTTTTTCTACATCTTTATTCAGAAAACTATAGAGATATGCAATAAAGGTTTATAAAATAGACAATAGTAGTTTAATTGAAAAGAAACTCATTACTATAGGATTATTAATTTTAGCATAGAATTTTATTATCATTATTACACTTTCAACTAAGTTTAACACACAATTAAATCAAAAATAATTAATTAGATGATATGATAAACTTATTTATATATTATAGTATTTTTCTATAGATGTTATGTGCTGAAAAAATAAAAATAATTACATTTAGAAATTAATAAAATAGGTCATTTATATATATATATATATATATATATATATATATATATATATATATATATTATACTCTTAATTATAAATATACACAATATGTTAATTACCCATTTAGTTGTAAATTTGTTCTGTATATAAAGTGATCAAACAATTAATTATTAAATAGAAATATATTACAAATATCCAATGTTATTTTATGAATATACATTTATTTTTCATGTTTTTCTAATAGAAAATTAAAATTCTATTAGCTAATAATTATAACAAATAAAAGAAAAGTTATAAATAGTGGCCTAAAGTGAAAAAAATAATTAAAATAAGTACAATAAATCTTACACAATAGTTTGAAAATAACCTACTTTTTTTAAAAAAATCTAATGATAAAGAAACTTATTTTTGGACTACGCCTTGTTATAAATAACAAATACTCGTACATTGTGTTCGTTATAAAAAAATGCGCATGTGTACATTAATTTCAATTTTGTTATGAAACGTGTGTAACACAAAATATCTCAGGTGTAAAAATGTTATGCTCGTTTACGGTAACTAATGCCATTTTTAACAAGCCATGCATAAAAGTAAAAAATCATTTTTCGAGAGATTTTTGATGAAACATTTGAATATTTGCGTATTAATTTCAGCAGTCAATACATTTATTTTAATTAAATGCTGAATTTTAAACTGTTACTAAATGATTTGTCAATGGGGACAATTTATATTTCGAGGGAGTTGACAAAACAGATTTTGTGTATAACGATTTTGTATACAAATATTTTGTTTGTAAAATCAAAAGAGAAAAGTCTATAAAAATGTTTTAAAATATGTTATATTTTACAAAAATTATTTTAATTTTAAAATTCAAAACATTTTATTAACGAAAATAATTTGATACAAAAATTGCTTGCAATGTTTTTTTTTAATATAATATTCAAATAATACATAAAATGAATATGATAACATAAAATTAGTTATTGTTTATAAGAAATTTTGTAATTTAATGCTGCAGTTTTGTTTTTAATTATACAAGAATAATTGAGTTTATAACATTTTTGTATTGAAAGCAGAATATTAATTTCTATTTAGTTTTTTGATAAGAAAAAAATTATAATAATGAATTGTCGAGAAAAATATTTTTTTGTACTTTATTTAATTTTGTATTGTTTGTTATTATAAAAATATTTTATAAGTCTAAAATGATATTTAAAATAAATTTTTAAATCTTGAATATTTTATTTTATACAAGTAACAGTAAAAATAAATATTTCAATTAAAAATGATATTTTAATTTTTATGAGTGTATTGATATATCAATAATTTTTGACTGTAGTAAAAGTTTGAGTTTTCTTTAAAAAGAAAAGTATATACTGACTGTTCATATATTTTCATAAAAGTCTGTTTAAAGAAATTAAATAAAATCTTGAATAACATTTACACCGTGTAGTAAGAACAGTATTTAAGATTATATTCTTAGAAAATCGTTTGTGTGAAACATAAGCCAGTAACAAGTGGATGTTTAAAAAATACTATATTTCTGAGAATCATTTCAAATTAGTGAACGACTTGGAAAATGAAAAACAAACATAGGCGTAGAAAAACGTATTTATGAAAGGTGGAATTTTTCTCGAGTTAATTTATACTTTGTGTAAATTATAATGTAATAATTACAATAATTTTATGAATAGTCTCTCAATATAAGGTTAGTTCTGAGTTTGTTAAATGTATTGTTTTTCGTTTCAATAAAAGTTTTATTAACATTTTTATTATTTAACGAACAAAAAACAATAAATTGAAAACAGAAAAAAATAAAAGGAAATATTTATCTTATTGAAGAAACAAATTGTTATTGGAGTACAAATTTGATTTTTTATGCATGGTGTATTTTTTAAATCATATTTTTATTAATATTTTAATTGCATATTTCAATTTTTTAAAATGTTATAAAAATAGAATAATAACTATATTAAAGGTTAAAATTTTAGCAATAATATAATCAAGATATTTATTTCCTATAAAAAAAACTCAAAATTAAAAAGTCATATATAAAAATATGTAGATTAAATAAAATTTAAACAGCATATATAATTATGTGGATAAATTAAATAATTAATTAATAAGAATTTTAACAGAAATAGTTTAATAGATAAATTTTTGATTTAAATTAATGGAAAATACTATGAAATATATTTTATGATTACAAACAATTTTTGGGTGCATAAATATTTTTATCTAAAACAGAATTTATTTAGGTAAAAAATTAGATTATTTAAAAAACAAAACATGTTCTAAACTAAATTGAAATATTTTAAAAAGGATATATATATATATATATATATATATAAATACATATACAAATATATATGTATATGTGCATATGTATGTGTGAAAACATATATAGCTATGTATATGCATGTTTATATGTATAAATAATTCTGTATATACGTGTATATTTAACGTCTAGTGGCATACATATATGTACTCCTATTAAATAAGTGAATTTTTTTACCTGAAAAAATTACGACAAATACCTTCAAAACAGGCAGTTTGTGAACGATCGAATGATTACCTAAGACGAAAGAACTTTACCTTAGGTTATGAATAATTTAAGAGAAAACACAATACTGCCTTGTAATATTTTCACAAAGATCAAATAGAAACATACCTGCTCGATTAAAATTCACCCTCAAGGTTTGATTAAAGAAAAGCAATCGTTTGTTTTATAAGAAAAAGTCGACAATCCAATTAATTGGATATAAAAGAACAAGAAGTGATTTACATTTTTTGTTCGGGTTAAGGGGTTTTAAATATATTCATAAATAGATTGGATTAAAAATTAAGCTAACACGTTCAAAAATTATATTTTCATACATACATACATACATACATATATATATATATATATATATATATTGCATATATAATAATGATTTTACAAAAACAAAAATATTTAAATATTCTATTAAAGTATTACATGAATTTTAAATAAAAGTAGTTGACATGAAAACATCACCTTAAAAAATCCAATTATTCAGAATGAAACTGAATCATCGATTTAAATTCAATTATCTACTTTAAAGCTTTTTCTTCTTATCGGTCAAAGCATTTAACAATTGAGAAAAAAGTAATTGATATATTTCTCAGTTGGAGTGTATTGATTTTACGAGTACGAATCGTTTACTGAAGTTTTATATTAAATCTGTATTCATTGAAGTGTCGTTTTATGTATACATATATATATATATATATATATATATATATATATATACATATACATACATATATTTATATATATATATATATATATATATATATATATATATATATATATATATTTAGTTTATAAGTAATATATTAATCTATTAAAATATATTTATATAAAACCAAATATGGTTAATTATCTTAGAATATTCGTATACATTTTTTAATAACATACAATTCATTGATGAACAATTATTTTTGCTTCTAAATATATATTTATTACTTAATTTTAAAATTATGTATCAAACTTTAATCTCAAAGAACTTTTAAAAAAAAATACTAAGTGTTATTTTTTTAAATTATTTCCTCGTGAAACATTTTATCTTGGTAATAATTGAAATATTTTTATATGAAATTTATTCATTTTTTAAATAAATTATCTCTCAACTGGGTTATAAAAAATAAAATACTCTTTTAGATATTTTAAAGAAATATAGGTTAGACTACGTTAAATTATTGTATCAATATACAAAGGAAATCAAATAACTAAAATAAGATAATAATTTACAATTTATATAATTTGTTTATAAATTATTCTAGACATATATATATATATATATATATATATATATATATATATATATATATATATATGAATAATTATAAATAATAATGTTAATAACAAAAAAATACTTGTGAAACTCTAATAAGTAGTTAAGGAAATACAAATTAATATAAATAAAATTGTAAGTATAATAATATAATTAAGATCAATTAATATACATATATAATGATCAATAATAATACATTAAGTGTAATTTTTGTTTTAAATCATGAAATATTTCGTTTTAATGCGAAGAATTTTAATTCCATTTCTTTATTTATTTGAACAATAAATGATCAATCTTTGTTAAAAATTAGAATCAGATGAACATACTTAATGATTTTTTCGATTTTTACTCCTACTACTTTTCGCTAGAAAAATAAATACATTAAAATATAATTTCGTTTTGTAGCAATTGATCCTGAAATACTGACTACCTAACCACCCACATGATTGTTGATAAATACGTTTATATACATATATATATATATATATATATATATATATATATATATATATATATATAAATATTTGATTAGAATTCTAGACATTTATTTAATTTAAAACCGCCTACTGTTCGAAGCAAAGAATACACACTTGCATTGTTTGGATACGTGACCTGTATTTATGGACCATATATCTAAAAAATGAAAACTTACAAAAGCTGATTTAAATGCAACGTGATGGTTATAGAATTTAAAGTTGGTTAGATTTATATTTTCTTTAATATATATATATATATATATATATATATATATATATATATATATATACGTGTGTGTGTGTGTGTGGTTGTGGTTGGTTGGTTGTGGTGTATAATATTGTATAAAAATATATATTACATGAATACATATTTTCTCCGCAAACCATTTATCAATCATTGCTTATATCCTGACATTGTTATTAGAATATCATAGCCGTAGGTAAATTGAATATATATATATATATATATATATATATATATATATATATTTATAAATGTATTTGTGTGTGTGTGTAATCCAATACACTTCGTATTCAAAAATTTTCGCTAAAGAAATAATCAAGTGAATTTTTTTCGAAGTCAATTTTCTCTTCTGTTTTTGCCGTAACCTCAATCGTTTATAAGAGCATATCCCTATTCAGTGAACGTAAATACCGCGTGGAAATATCTGCAATATACTCTGTACATGTTGGTCCAGAACGTGGAAGCTTGCGCACTACTAAGTTTTTACGCAATTACATACATGTACTCGCTTCGTTTCTAATCTTGTGCATATAGTCACATATTAATGAAAATGCACTAAATTAAATAAGACCGTCATATTTGAAATGTACGTTTTATGAATTTTAATAACTGAATTTAAATTAACAAATAAAGTTTGTATATATATATATATACAAATATACACACACCCACGCATATGTATAAGATGTAAAAAAGTGTAACAAAAAATGCCCGCTATTTGTACGCACATGTACGGTTGGCAAATATACAAAGACAGGTTGTCTTGGTCGTTTCTTACGGCTGGTATACTTGAACATTTATGCGAACAATGACAACCTGTCAGAAAAAACGACATTTACTTATACATTGTTAAGGTAGGGTAGATGCACGATACTGTATTTTAGAGTGAATGCTATTTAAACATATCTCAGAATGTATTCAGTTATATACATAATAAAAAAGCATACACACATCTGTGCATATTCATAAATATAATATATATATATATATATATATATATATATATATATATATATATATATATATATATATATATATAATACGTAGGTTCATAAATATAATATATATATATATATATATATATATATATATATATATATATATAAACGACATAGCCAAGACGTAGAAAATGTTTTTATAAGAATTTAACTCTCAAACTAAAAAAAAATCTTTTTTGACATCCTTTATATTTTTTAACGATTATATCAAATTGCATAAAAGTAAAATCTTTGAGATAGGTTGTATAAATTTAAAATATTTTTAACACAATTTTTTTATCAATATATATATATATATATATATATATATATATATATATATATATATGCTTAAGAATTATAATTTATTTTTTATTTCCTAAAACAATTAAGTTACTATTATGATCTAAAGTAATAAATGGTTGCTAAAAAATAAAATACTTATTATAGTTTTATTAGAAAACAAATTGAAAAATGGTACAGATAAAAAATAATTTGAAATAGTAGGAAAACAAGAAAATCTTAATATAATACAAAAAGTGAATACAAACACCGAAGTATTTAAAATAAATCGGGAGAAACAAAGCTAGAAGAACATCAAGCTAGATGATATACGAGAATGATATAGAATTCATTCAATTAATGAATGGGTGAATAAAAAAGACGGCAGTGGGATGTATATATTTCAAGAATGCAAACCGATAGATTAGTGAAAATTGCCAGAGATAAATCACCTAGACGTAAACGTGGTACAAAGCAATTGGATTAAATGTAATGGAATTGACTTTGAAATAAGCAGATAGTATGAGTTGAGCGTTTCTATTTTAAAATAGGGAAAAATAATAAATATATGATAGTGATTAAAAATCATGAAGTGTTTTAGATAAAGTCTAAATTAAGCTATTTATTGTATTACTAGATAATTTTTCACCAATAACACAAATATGTTTTTTTTTAATTTAAATAAATGAGAAAAAAGACAAAATAAATTTCAGTATAAACCAATTAATGCATTTTCTAAACAGAGTATTTTTGTATTTGCAAATTATTTCATATATTATTAACAAATATTATTAAAAAAAATAGTATATAATTTTTATGTGTCTTTTAATTGAAAATTTTTTTATATATATATATATATATATATATATATATATATATATATAGTTCAAAAATAATGTACGTATACTTTGGTGTTTATAAAATTTCATAATTCTATATTTATGAAACATATATTTTTTAAACGAATGTCTGCACGCTATTCGTTAGGTTCAACTTTCAACAATTGAAATTCTAATTTTACGTACATATTAAGTTAAACTATTCAACTATTCAAATGTTTAGTCTGCAGTCTGAATTTCACATTAAAATCCACATACATATAAATCCAAACTGAATTATAATACATTTATTATGGTGTATTAAAATTTGGTATTTTATTCAAATTTTGTTCATTGATTATTCATGACAATTGTATTGAATCATCCATAAGTAATCATAAATTATAAATTGGTACACTAGTAAAGCAGAATTTCAGTTTAACGTTAGAAAAATTAGTCAAGCAGCTCTAATCAACCTACTCAAAGGTGCATCGACATTTGAAAATGATTGATAGAGTTTCTAAGTTTAGTCAATGTGTTTCTTACTAATTATCGAAATAATTTGAAGTAAAGAATAAACACCAAACATTTTTCGTCTATGTAAATTTGAAAACTGATGACGAAAAATAGATAACAAGACAATGAATTGACCGCAACGAGACACTTTCTCCACAACCGAAGGGAGGATTCAATCCAAGAAAAGATATGCTATTGGTTTGGTAGGAAAAAATGGATTAGGAATTATGAACTGCTATCAGTCATTCAATTCATTACAAATACGTTGTATTGTGAATAAATAGACCGGTTAAAGTAATCCATTTAAAAAAGCCAGTATTAGGCAACAAAAAATGCATATTTTTCACCATGACAATACTAAACTTCACGAAGCACGAGAAACTTTTCAAAAATTGAAGTAATTTGAATGGAAAATTATGATACATTCGTCGTATTCTCCCCATCTGAAATTATCAGATTATCATTTATTCCAACGTCTCCAAAATCACATTAGTGGAAAACAGTGTAATATAAGGATTTACGTTCGAAGGGAGTTAAATTTATTCTTAAGCGCAAAACTAAAAATCTTTTATCGCCAGGGAAATTGAAAATTTAAGAATAAGATGGAAGAAATTGTAAATAATAACGGAAAATATATTTTAGATTGATAATAAAATATCATTCTTTGTTTCATTTTAAAACTTTCTCTAAAAATTATATTATTTATGTGATGACCTAATAAATTTCAAACAAATTCTAGTTAACACTTTAAAACATAAATATTTTAATAACAGTCAATACTAATATTTTAATAATATTTCAAGATATAAAAAATAATCAATCATTTATGTACTTTTAAGTAAATAGACTATTAAAGTAATATAATGTTTTTATTGATTATATATATATATATATATATATATATATATATATATATATGTGTGTGTGTGTGTGTGTATGCATGTGTAAGTATGTATGTATGTATATATGATCCAATAGTGAATTGAAAAAAATATATAAATGAAAAGAACAACTGTAGTTTTATTTTAACGAAAACATCTGATAATGTATTAATTTTTTCATTGTGACTTGTTTGGAATTACTGTTATGTATATTGTATTTTCTATTTTTTTAAATAAAAATTTATTATAAATAACAGTTAATATAATTTAGTAATTGTAAGCACAGATTCTGAACATAGGAGAAATATATTTATATATAAATAGTAAAAGTGTTTTTCAAAATGATTTATCGAGTATGCTAGAAACTTTTTCTGTATTGTAAATAACATTTTATAATTGTAGATTTATTTCTAAAATGTCAACAACAAATGTATTTACTTCTTTGTGTATATATATATATATATATATATATATATATATATATATATATATATATATATATATATATATATGAAAAAAACTATAAATTATAATTCCTGAAAAGTATGCTTTTGACATCTTTTGTTGATTTTTTGATATAAAAATATATGTGTTAATTATATATATATATATATATATATATATATATATATATATATATATATATATTAGGCATCAATATATATGTTTGTATGGGTTCGTGTAATTGTAAGAACAATAAACTTTGTTTTGTAATTGAAAATAACGGTTTATACAAAGATTAAATCGACATTTAACTGAATTATAAATCAGTACTATTTTTTAACGAAAAACAAGACACTTCATTAAATATGTTGTTTACGTCACAACCAAATATAAATTTAATTGTATTTCAAACACGCGTTCAATTATAATCAAATTTTCTTTGACATTAATGAATATTAAATTGAAAAAGAAACACGCACATCATAAAGAATTTAAACTTGGAGAACTAAAATCACTGAACATAAAAATATAAATTAATGTTATGAACAAATGTCTATTGTTCATTTTTGTATGAGATACATTTTAATGAAAATTTGTGTAAGGTTTAGTTGAAAGAAAAATTGGTTACTGAAATAAAAAAATCAATGATTTATACATCAAAAAAATATTTTTATCAACAAAATATTTTTTATTTCGTAACAAAATAATTGTAACAAATGTGAAATATAACTGAATTAATGCTTAGAAATATAGATTGTAAATTATAAAATTCTTGTCCCAAACGTATTTATGAGAAAAAACAATTTTCACATTTTGAAATATTATGCTGGTTGAAATTAGTTCATATTTTAAAAGATGTATTAATTCATAGAACTTTTTATATTTTATAAGCTAGTAATCAATAAAAACGAATTAAAATTACATGTTTGTGTATATAAATGGGTATATATATATATATATATATATATATATATATATATATATAAATTTCAAAATAACAATTTTATTGTATAATCAATTATCAAAAATAAAACTAACAATGACATAAAACTTATATTAATTTATTTAATAACTAATTAAATAAAGAAATTGTTTAGGTGTTACGAAAAAAACACTTTATTCTTATAAAAAACAAATCTTCTTATTTAATTATCTATAATAAATTAATGAAAAAAATAAATTTGTTCTATTTTTATTATATGTTTAATATCTGATGATGATGGTTAACATATAATGCAATATTTTAGTAGTTCAATTAGACTTTAATTAACAATGTATATTAACTAAAGTAATTATAAAATGAAAAATGTTTATAACATGATAATAAAGACTATTAATTATATTGTTGATTACTTCATTAAAAAATAAATTTAGAATTCGACAAAATTTATGAAAATAAAAAGCAAAATCTAAAATTTATTTAACAAATAAATAATTATTATCATATAATCTCTCTATACATAAAGTTATTTTACTGATATTTTACAAGCCAATAATAAATTAAATATATCTATAAAACCTAAGTTAATAGATGTTACAAAAATATGTAATCAACATATTTTATTATAGAATTTTCTTAACCACTGATGCAAATTTGATATAATTGATAGATATATTGATTAACGTAGAACTGATTAATTTAAAGTAATAGAATTGGTCGAATCGAAGAATATTAATTAATTTATGAAAAAAAGAAGACGAGAACTTTTAAAAATATGTTGACAAATAATATTGTGTTGACTGGGATCCCAATTTTAAAAAAATCTTTATTAAATTCTCTTTCTTTTAACTGATTTTCAAAGAATTATTTGAAAAAGATGCTGTTTTCAAAATATGGAATGAAGTTTGATCATTTATCTCAAAGATTGAATTCTTACAACTATTTTCTTTGTAATTTCTTAATTTAATATTAAGTACTTAATGATTTTTGGTATAAAGAGAAGTTATCCTTTGATAAATATCTTCCTAAACCGGATACTGTATGAAAGCTTTAAACATGTAAAATAAAGTCGCAAGGTACATCTACTTATAAACCTTTCCATCCGAGTTGCTCTATCATTTTACTACGACTATTCATTCTGAAGTGTCTATTAACACAAAACGAGCAGTCTTTTTTAATTATTTCTGTCTCGCGTTTTTGCCACTGAAAATGGATTCTTCACAGTTACACAGTACTCAATCAAAGCAGACCTAAATTTAGGTATACTTTTTCTTTAATTATATAATACTATTACATCATTATTTATTATAATATTTATTTTTACTTACAATATTTGAAATATATTTATTCTATGATAAAGATGACAATGTTGTAATTTCGAAATATTTACAACAATCAGATACTATAATTTCTACTTTATCAATAAAGTAGGATAAATATATAAGGTTTCGTTTATTAGTGGATCGAACAAAAGTATTTTTTGAGAAATTTAAAAGATTTTGAGAGATTTATAGAAAAAATTTAAAAATCGCACAAAGAATATATCAAAAGACATATATTACTTATTTTGTAATTTAGTAATATTTTTGATATATGAAGAAATAATTTAAAGCTGGGTTTTTAAGATAAAACATAATATGGTTTATTTCTATAATTATAAATCAATGGAATAATTATTGTTTTTATATATAAAAAATTGCAGATATATTTTTATACTCTAATTTATATATGTATTATCTACTATACTCGTATATATATATAAATATAAACTCAAATAAGTTTATTGTGTAATAGATATTTAAAGGACAGGAAGTTAAGAAAGTGATTTATTACATGGGAAATTAGAGACCATTGTAGAGTTTGTGTGGAGAGACCTTTCATGACCTTTCGATTAGTAGGTGGTCACTTTACCGTCTAGATAATACATTATTATAAATTTGGTAATTTTATACAACATAACAAGAACCTTATTACTATAATTACAATTTATGATTTATTTTAATGATTATATTTTTACTTGAATAAGAAAAAAAATATTGTCGTTGAAATAATTTTCCGAAAAAGATTTATTTCAGTTTTAATTTTATAGAGAAAAAATTAATTTATCAATTTATTAGCTATGAGTTTCATATAAGTATTTAGAAAAGTAATGAAGTTCTAAAATGATATATTTTACTGAAACTTTTATAAAATAGTATTTAATTATTTTTATAAAGGAGGATTTAATTTTGATAATATTATTAATTAATTAATTTAATCCCCTCATTTTTTTTAATTCTTTCATATTATTTTTAAAAAAAGGTAGTATAATGAATTTTATTTTCAATTATTTCTTTAAACTTTACATCAAATAAACATGATGGAAGTATATAATAAAAATGTCATAAAAATATTTTCGATACAAATTAATTTCACTTACTCTTACGTTATTATGTATTTTTATTTATAAATTATTTTTATCTATCAATTCAATATATGTATCACAAAACGTTTTACTACTAATGGATTTATTTGGAAGAGGTCATATTATTGCGTGTTTTATTTCTTTTCAAATTAAGCTCATTGTTCGGTTTTTGTTATGTTATTTGTAGTGCTTTTTAAGTTATAATATATGTAACAAAGTTCAACACGTACATTTGTTCATTGATTTATTAAAAAATTCTCCTTAGTTTATATAAAAGTAAAAATTGCCTAAATATAATTAATTATTAATAATATTAGCTTATATTAAAATATAGATTTCAATAGTAATGAATTGTTGTGCCTAATTTTAATTTAATAATTTTATTTATTTAATTAAATAAAGAAATTTAAATTAACTTATAAAAGAAAGAAATTATTTGACCTGAAATAATTTGATTTATAAATGTTATTTTAAACATTTTATACGAAACATTAATAAAATTCCAACATTCATAATTAATTTGAGAAGAAACAATTATTGGTTAAGTTTTAAAGACAATAACGATTGAAAAGAAAATCAAAACGAAGATGGATGTATTATATATTTGTTAGTATAGTTGATGTAATATAAATGAAATTTGTTGATAAACGCAAATGGAAGTAATACGAAATGGTCGTTTTTCCTGACGATGAAAAAAGTATTGCTGTTAATGACGATGATGGTGATAATGCATCACTGTCACAATTTCACATTACAAACATCTTGAGTATTCGAATGCTTTTTCGTCTACGAATTTTCATATTATTGTAATATATGTAGTTTTTATTATTAAATTCTTTGATATTTATGCTATTCGAAATCATAATTTATCTTTTTTATGTATATGGTTTCTTATCAAATCTTATTTTCTTTTCACTTTAATTTGAAACGAGGTCAACTAAAATAAAAAAGAACAATAATATTTCTTTATTATTTATTACCTGTACCGATTTTGTTGTATAAAGATTTATTAAATATATTTAATTATTCTTTATTAAATAAGTACTCAAATATCTATAATAATTGAAGATATTGTGTAATTAACAATGAAGACGTTAATTGTTAATTTTTAACATAGTTTTTTTAATTCTATCGAAATTTATTTATGCTATATATATTATTAAAGTTGATGTTTTACAGATTTCAAATATTTTATTTATTATATGAATATGATTTAAATATTTGTATTATGATCTGTGAATATTTTTTAATTTAGAATGATATAAATTTTGAATTTAGAAAATTGATTGTTTAATTGAATAATATAATCAATAAATTGAAGAATTAATTTTAATAATACTATTCGTTGAGAAATTAAAATTTATGAAAAATATTGTAAGAATTTTATTTTTTAAAAAAATTATGTATTAACATAAAATATGAAACAATGAATATTGTCTAATATTTGCTCTGAAGAGGATATCAAAAAGCCATTCCTGTCATGGCAGTACGGGTTTAATTTGGGAGCAGAATAAAATTTCTGTCTATTAAAATTCTTCTGTTTGAAAATTTAAATGTATTGATGGGATGATTAATTATTTTTAACTTGATCATGGGTTTATGTATTTCTAGTGATTATATAAATTGAGAATTGTAAAAGATATTTTTTCATAGAAGTTATAAAAATATTTAAAAAATAAATGGGAAAAGAAATATGAAAAAGAAGACGATTATGACAAATTTATGGTAAATGATAGTGAAAATTTATTAAAGTTTTTCAGTTATTATACAAAAATGAAAAGATCTCTTTTTGAATAATACAAAGTAGCCTAAATAAGATTAAAGGATGAAATATGTAAACACTGTCTAAAACTTTCAGTCATATTTAAGCCACCTATAATTGTATGATTTATAAGTATTAAAACGATTTCACTTAATTATGGTTTATTAATTTTTAGTGCAATGTCAATATTTTTATATTTATTTTATTGTTTGTTTTTCAAAATATTTTTTCCTAAAATATAATTATATATATATATATATATATATAAATATATATATATATATATATATATATATATATGTGTGCGTGTGTGTATGAATGTACACAGCAGAGTTTGAATTTATTTTTCTGTATGTATATATAAATATGTTGTCTGCACGAAATCGAAAAAAACTTAAATTCGTTTTCAAGTTATTATTTATTTCTGCCAGTTAGTTATTGAAGTTACACATGTACGGAGTTATGTATGTATGTATATATATATATATATATATATATATATATATATGAGTGTGTGTGTGTCTATGTGTATGTATGTTTCTATAAAACTTTACTGTAAACTTATTCCTTTTCAATTATAGACATATAGAAACATTAATTGGATATTTTATCTTCGATTGTTACTTTAAGTGCTTTTCAAAAGTCAATATTTTTAATTATAAGACAGAATATGTTTTGTTCGAGCAATAATTCCTAATCTAAAAACGCTTCAATGATATATATTTAAGTTTATCTGCTTCAAATATAAAGAAAATATTTCTTTTTCGAGTAATGAAATCGTATTAAATTATCACAATTTCATTTTTTATTGTTTATATGAAAAGTTGTTATTTTTTTGTGCCTAACAGTGTATTATAAATATTACTTTTTGATATAATTACTATCATAGTATAATTAGAAAAATAAATAAAACCTATCTTGTTTTTTTAGATATAAAGTTAAATTTTTTATAAGTCATTAGTATTTATTTTAAAAATATTAAGAAGTATTTTCTATATATTAAAAATACTATTTAGTTGTTTATAAAGTATATAATAATTGCACATTTATGTTATGTGTTTTATATTGTTTGATAATTATTATTGACAGCTTAGTACAAAATTCGTTTCTATTCGATACATTTTATGAAATTATTAACTATTGAAAAGAATCACTAGAATTTATTAATTCATTTTTAACTAATTAATAAAAATGTTCTATTAGAAATTATATCTGTAATATTCATAATATTTCTAAGAAAAATGATGAAATTTTTAATTCACAACGTTTATAATTATTCAATATTTAATTTTGAAATAGAAATTTTAAAAAATGCATTATTTAATGTATGCACATTTTAAGAAAATGTGCATACTTTAAATAAGAAAAAAGTATTATCGTAATCTACAAAATTGACATGGAATAGAAATTGAATAAAATGAAAGTAATTTAGTTTAACTTTTATTTTGTACATATTTTATTTTTAGATATTTTCAAAAAATTCGCCACAAGTTAAAATCCAAAAATAGTATCATTATTTCAAATGTACATAAAATTTATATTTAATCTCTGTTATTCTTTTTATAGATGGGAATTGCTGATTTATTTTATAACTTGCTGACTAGTTCACTTAATGAGTATATGTTGTGTTTTGTACATATATTATAAATTCAAATTATTCATAATGAGTATTCGGTCTGAAAAACTCTGAGTAACTAAAAGCAATATTGCACAGTGTGTTTAAAATATTCAATAAATGCTTATGTAATGGAAAAATGTTTGTTTTATAGCCAAAAAATATTTTTTAAATAAAACGTGTGTTATCAATCTTACTTTTAAATTTTTTTTCAGACAATAAAAATACAATATAAATTTAAATTAGTAATAATATATATATTGTATATTCCAGGAGAAGAATGTTTTAGAGTACTATTTATTTTCTATACATTCTAAAATTAAATTCTTTATTAAAAAAATAATTTATAAAAAAATCACTTTATAAGAGAAAAAATTAAAATAAAATTTATATTCAATTTAAAGTGTTGTCAAAATATTTACAGTTGTTATTATAAATAAAATATTATCCTTGAACTTTTTAAGAAGCTTACACAAGCTGAATATAATTTCCATTTAATTTACTTCACTCGGTAAAAAGTGAAGATTCTTTACGTTATTCGATTTTTCTGTAATCTGCACTGAACTGTAAGAAGATCATTTTATTTTCTATAATTTTTCAGGTGTCTCTTAAATTTTAAAATAAAAAAATATTATTTGTTATACTTAAACTCTATTAATTGTATTAAATAATTTTGTTATTGGCTATTGTAGTTGAGTAATATAATACAAACAAAATTAAACTAAGGAATTATATTTTTAGATCACATGATATTTGTTGTACAGTTTTTATTATATTTACTCTATTTTTACTCTAATATGCTTTTCAATTATTTTTAAAGTTTATATTCTCACTATTTTCATCTCTCTCTCTCCCTCTCCATCTCCCTCTCTATCTCTATTGAATGCAGTTATTAACAATATTTATTAATTTTTATAAAATATAAATTATGACAAAATAAAATTTATAAAAACATATATTTTTGGGGGTTTTTAGAAGAAAAGTCACTTTACTACTGTTTTTAAGAGAAAATAAACAAATATTTTTCACATAAATAAGTTATCAACCATAATATCACAAGATATTATAAAATGTTCAATAACTACTTACTGTTCACTTTAATTGTTTATAATAACAATTAGCTTATTGTTATTATAAAAAATAAAATGAACAATAAGTAATTATTGAACACTTTCTAATATCTTGTAGTATTAAGGGTGATAATTCATTTGTGTAAACAAATAACATAAATAAGTTATCAACCAAGTAAAATGAATAACAGTTTCAAAATGAATATAATATTTGTGTAAAAGTAAATTCGCCAAGTTTCAAAATAATAATGAACATATATATATATATATATATATATATATATATATATATATATATATATACGAGGGTCTTTTGATAAGTATGGTAAAAAAGTAAAAAAAAACTATATTTATTTACTGTTTAATTAAATTAAACAATAAATAAATTTATTAAACGACCCTCATATAAGTAAAATTTAGTTATTCTCAAACTCAAGGATAATAAATATATTTTATTTATTTATTTTATCATTTTTCTTATAACAAAATTAGAACTGCTTATGTTGATTACATATGTTTAAATATTTCATTACTATAATTATTATCGAGTTACATAGTTTTGCGATTTTAATAAACATTGGAATTATTTTTTAAAACAAACAAATGACCAGGTTCAAAAATTCTATAGTTCATAAAACGAAAAATATATTTAATTAAATTACTCTTAACGTAAAAAAATGTAACTTTAGATAATATTAATGATGCAGTGATATCACATAACATGGAACTGAATCTTTCAAAAACTTGATTTAAAATACAAAAAGTTTTGATGATAAAACTTTATGAATTCATATGAGTTTTCTAAGTTAACACATGCTTGCTAGGAATTTTTGCTTACTATTCGAACAGAAACCTCTTGGTTTCTTATAACAGAAGTGCAATACAAGAATGTTGTTCATTTTCCGAGATAACTCAGTATCTCGTTAAAAGTGTCCTGTGACAAGGGCTAGCCTTTCCCTGGATAAACTTGTCTGTTGCAGTCATGCGCAGGTTATTATGAGAAGACATGCTTTTCACAAAGTTATATGCTTCTACGACGAGTTGTAAAACCTTATTCTACGACACTTAGATTTACGTAGTATTCATCGAAGGACATCTTCAAGTCGGACCCACGTATCTTTTAGAGGTAGAATAAGGTTGGGTATAGGGTATGTGTTTACTAGTCAGGGAAATTTCTAATTTTTATTCAACAAAAACTTCTTAAATTTATTGAATATAGACAACCATTAATTCTACCATCAAAAATAGACATTGTTAATTTCAAGAAAATATGTTTTCAAATAAACTTTATCATTTTCTAAAAAATTTTTTTGTTTCTAGAAAAGTGTTAATTTTTGATTAGATTTCTTTACTGTGTATCATTTATTGCAAAAATAATTTTTACAAAATTTCAAAAAAAGGAAATTCAATATATAATTTAAAACAATTTTTAATATGCAATTTTATGAAAAAAAATAAAATTGCAATTGAATTAATCTTATTAGGTAATAATGACTTTTTACTATTGAAGTACTCGTAATATCAACATAGATTAATCAAAACTGAGATAATTGAAATGGTAATCATAACATATTTTTGTTTACAAGATAAGTTATCGACCTAAACTTCCTTCCTCAATATGTTATAAATATTTTATGCTAATAGAATATTTTACAAAAAATGTATAAAATAAAACTTTTAGTATTGACAAAAATAAAAAAAAATAATTTGAAATCTTCAATTTTTAAAACATACAGCTAGTTTTTTTAATAATTTACAAATGTGTATAATATATATATATATATATATATATATATATATATATATATGTATGTATATATATATGAGAGAGAAGAAAAAAAATGATATTTTGTTACTTTATTATTGATTTTCTTGTTTTTTGTTTATTTCATCATTTTCACAATTGACAAACGTGAGAAATACTAAAGAAAGTTCATAACAACAAAAATACGTTTGTACAACCAGAATGAAGATGTCATAAGAACTCGAAAAAAGTATAAAACGTCACAGTCGTGGAAGTAAGTCGACAGTTTGAGTGACAACAGAGTCAGATAAAAATTATTTTAGTGTGAGAGACATGCTGTTTTAGAACACTAATGGTATCACATAGAAGTAAACGTGTTGTGTTATGTGATGACAAATGGAAATACTTATTAGATAAAATAATAGTGTTGATAAATGAGAATTACACATGTTATTAGATAAACTTTATACTTTAATATGTCTTATTCGTTTTGTTTCAATTTTGAATTTTTCGTTATTTATTGATTAAAGAATTCAAGAAAAAAGAAATTATTTTTGTTTATATAATTTATGATATAAAATATATCAAAAAAATTGAAAGATATAATAAACAATATTTTTTTTAAGATAAATTTAATATATATTTTTTAGTTATTTAAGTTATATATGAAATATGGTTAAAAATAATACAATTAGGTCATAATTACATATAAATTCTTTCTGAAATTTTTGATTAGACTGAATTTGCTTACAAATTTAGGAAACAAAGTTTTTAATCAAATTCTAATTATATGTTGTTCATATAGAAATATACTGATTTTGTTTAAATTCCTTGCAAATTTATAAAGATATTTGATAATAAATTATTTATTCATAAAATAGAGTACATAATTTTTTCTTGCAATAAAAATTACTAATTAATTATATGTTTGTAAGTTTTTTTTTATTTTTAAAAAATAGAATTTTGTTATATAAATATGGAGTTACATATAATACAATAAATGTTGAAAAAATATTTTTAAAATTTAAAAAAATATATAAATTAAATTAAATAAATTATTTTTGTTGATACTATATTTGTAAGTGTAATAGAAATTATCAAAATATTTTCCTATGTGCATTAGGTAAAAGTGAAATATTTAATCATAGTACTTCAGAAGAAAAAATAAATATAAAAAAGAATGAATTGTTTATTATTTTTTTCAAAATAAACAAATTTACTTTAGTCTTTTAAATCCATATTGATTTTAATATCATGAATAAAAAACAAATTATCTCGTAAAAAAGTTCATCAAGCTCTTGAATAAAGATTAAAGATAAAATTATCTCACAGTTTGTTATTTTAAACTTTCATGTCTTATGTTAATCTTAAGTACAACATTGTAATAAGCTAATGTTTAATACTCACGTTTACATACATACATTTCATTATTTAACTTTAACACATTTTTTTCGTTTTAATTTATACAAGTTTAATATATCAAATATATATTTAATTGTACATTTTAGAATATAAAACTGTACAATAATCTTATATAATTTGTGTGTTAATATAGGTAAAAGAAAAAAGTAAGTTAATTACATTAAATGAATACGTGTCGTATCATAAATGTACGTAAAACGTATACGTCAGAGACGTGAAAAATACTATATTTATGTTAATGAATGTAAATTGGTATGTTTTGAAAATTATTTTCGAGTATTCCAACAGTATTACCTTAAATGAAATTCGACTATTTAACGAGATATGATTCACACGAGGAATGATAATATTATTCTTTTTCAAAATAAACAACGAATGCACAAACAGTTCCCATGTTAGTTTGTTCAATTTTAACTAATTAAATTATCACTAGACGAGAAGAGCTATTTTAGATGAACAATATACGTATTTTTATTTCAACGAAGTGCCGAGAAAGAATTCAGTTCATTTTCTTATTGTTTCTATAAAAATAATATTTTCGAAAGAAAATTACATAATGAAGAAAAGTAAACGTTCATTTCTCATTGACTTTTTACATCAAGTATAAATTATTGAAAATACATATTTCTATGCGTATTAATGAAAGCTTTCATATGAAAGGTAGGAGAATGATTTCTTTATAAAGTTTATAGCTTTTGATTACGTTTTCAGATAAAATATCAGTAAAAACGTATAGCAATTTTTCTTGATAGTAAAAGAAGACTAGTTCGTAAAAATATACGGTATCGTATTGACATGAATAAAACGTAACATACGTTGTAATCAATTTTTGTCAGTGCAATGTCGAAACTGAATTTTTTTTCATATAGAAAAATATAAGTTGATAATAATTTTATTTCAAGAGAAATTAATATTGACAAAACATGATATACACATATACGAAATATATTTTATGAAAAATTTATTTGCATTATATCAAATTTAATATAAACTAAAAAATGTATACAAATTTATTTCAAAATTTTCATTATAAATAAAAATTTACAACAGTTTAAGAATTATTTTTATTATAAACGGACAAAAATGTTAACTATTATTACACAATATATATATATATATATATATATATATATATATATATATATATATATATATATGCATAAAATGTATGCCTAAAATAATTAATAAATTTTATAAACTAGATCTTTTAAAATATGAAATGAAAATAAAATACTTTATTAAAAAAATGAAATAAAAAATAATTAAGTATAATTATTTTAAAAAGCAATTATTTAAAAACGTATCCAGGTGATATGTATTACATTTCATTGATAATTTTTAATTTATTAAAAATATATTTATTGCAACTGAAGTAAAATGGTAGTATTGTTTTACAAAATAATACAACATTTACATTTTAATTAATGATAAATAATTTTGTTATTTCAATATAGTAATCAAATAAATTATATATATATATATATATATATATATATATATATATATATATATATATATATAAGGTCGTGTAATAAGAAACGTCGGATTATTATATGGGAAATAAAATGAAAATTCGACATTTGATAATACACGATCTAATATAATATATGGATGTAAAATAAGAAAACGTATAAATCAATATTTTAAAAAGTTACAATCTATAAGAGTATAAAGTTAAAAAGATTTCAGAATATTTTTAATATCCAAATTTTCATTTCTATTATCAAAGAGAAGAAAAGTATAAAGTACTCCTATTATAAAAGTTGCACTAAAATTTGGATATAATAATTTAATTAGCAAATGAAATTTTCAGTACTATAAACAAGGTTTATTTCTGGTGGTATATTTTTTATACGTTATAAAAAAAGATTAAAAAAACAAAAATTATCCGTTTTTAAATATTTACAAGAAATACAAAAAAAATATAATTATTTTATAGAAATCTAATACAAAATTAATAAAATATTTTTAATAATAAAAAAGGCATTAGAACTATTCTACTGAAAAGTTATATATATATATATATATATATATATATATATATATACACATAATTTTCAATGCTAAAACGTTGAATAAATATTTAATATTTAAATAACGTGATATGTGAAAACCGAAAATTCCATAAAAATAATTTTCAGTTCATAAAATATAATTTAAATGATACGTTTATATATATATATATATATATATATATATATATATATATGTTTGTATAAATTTAAATTTTTTGTACTATTTAAAATATTAGTATGTGATTCAAGTATTCATAAATAAAACCAATCCTACTATTAAATTATTTTCTGAAATGTGAATAATAAAATACTTATAACTAACATGTATAAATTGGTTTATAAATAACAACATGTACTTATTATATACTATAAATGCATTAGACGAATGTACTGTATGGAAATATTAATAAAAAAATATATACTCACATAAAAGTAATGAAATAATCTCCAGATGCTCTGGTACTCACCTGAAACATAAAAAAGAAAATATTAGATAAAAGAAATATTAAACATTATTTGCAGTGTACTAAATTAGTCATTGTTACTAATTATTTAAAACATCCTTCTTATAATACAGACATTAAAATAAGGTAAAAATTTCAAATTATATAAAAATGATGATATTTGTAATCTTAAGAATATTATTCATTTTTATAACTATGAAATAATCTTCGTGGGAATTAACAATGTGCAGTTGTGATATTAATCTCAACACCTAAAACATATAGGTGAAGTACAAGTATAATAACTGTAGAGTCCAGAATTATCTTTTAACATAAGTATCAGCTCATGATATATATATATATATATATATATATATATATATATATATATATATATATATATATATATATATATATATATATATATTAACAAAATGAAAATTCTAGTAAATTTTATAGAACATCACTAGATATTTAGATAAATCGATTTATATTAGCATGACAACACTCGTTAATACAAATATATGTTACAATATTAAATGCATTTTATAACAATTTTTGGATCGTTTATAAGAGCAAATTATAAACATTAATATTTATTAAACTGAAACCAACGATCTGGGTAATACTCGTCATTTTTTATTATTTTAATAATAATTTGATATTTCACAATATTTATTTTATACTTTAAAAACACCATCAATGTTAATATAGCATCAATAATAATGATAATGAACTTTATATGGTATATGTAAAAATGAAATAAAATTTCAATTACAAAAATATGAATATAAAAATCAATAAAATTTTATAAATGTAATCTTAACTATTTAAATATAATTGGTGTTATATTAGTTGTTTATAAAAAAAAAATGTTTAATAAAATATTTTAAATACATAGAATTCTATGTAGAATATTGATAATTAAATTTATTTGTTTTTTAAGTAAAAAATGAAATGTATTTTATATATATGAATATATAATCTTCGACTCTATAACCATTAGAGGACCTTCGTCTCTCTAATAATGTTGAAACACTAATGATTACTTGTCAGAGATTAATGACAATTAGGTTTTTTATGATATAAAGTTATCAATTCTATGTCCAATCTTCAACTAAGAAACTTATATAATATATATATATATATATATATATATATATATATATAAGTTTACATTCTTATTACTATGATTTATATAGAAAGTGTGTACTGATATTTTGTTTAATAAATATAATAAAGAAAATCTTTTAAATTTTTAAAAATTTTCAATTTTTAAGTTTCCCTATTATTTGGAATAAATTATATTTCACTTCATATAAATTTATGAAAAAGTATGTACAATAAAATGTAATATATATATATATATATATATATATATAATGGTATGTTAATTCGAAAGAAATTTAGATATTATGAAGTTGAATATTCGTCTATATTTGAAAAAAAGTTTTTAATCATTTCATCCTACCTTTTTTTACCTATGGCTGAAAAAATAGGTTTTAAATTTTAGAATAACTTAGCAATTCTAGTCAACACAAATAAATATAAGATACTTATTAGAATTAACAAGAAAAGAATGAGGTTAGAATGAATGAATGAATAGAATGAGGTTAGAATGAATTAGGAAGAAAACAAAAATTATGGATGTTATACTAAAAGTGAAAAGATGAAATTGAAATGGAAGAGTCGAAAAAAGGAAAAGGTAATAAGAAGAGAAGACCATCGATATATAAAAGAAATTATTGATTAGGAATGTAAATAATTAAAAATGCAAAAAAGACTCATGGGTAAATGAAATATATATAAGAAAATTCGTCCTAGTTGTTTGAAAGAAAAAGGGATTCATCGAACGAAGTGGGAAGTTTTTTGAATAGTCTGCATTTAGTAATAGATATAAAAAAACTAATTATGATGATTATAAATATATATATATATATATATATATATATATATTATATATATATATTTATAATATTTCTTAACAAAATGAATTATATATGATTTTAGTAATTCTTGTAAATGTTTATGTAATTGACGTTTATGAAAATTTATAGTGCCCAAAATTCACCTTTTTAGTGCTCTTTGTATCTTATAAAGACAAAAGTTATAATTTTTTAATAAATTTTTCAAGTTTATGTAATTAAAGAACTTGTTTGCAAAAAAATGAAATTGATCTAATTTCTTAAAAAAAGAATTACAATTAACAAATAATATATATTTAAATTAATCATATAGTATTTAAAAATATCAAATAAATTATCTTTACACAATATATAATTATAAATAAAATTGATATGTTTTAATAAGTGAAATTTTAATTTTTAGCACATACCAAGACAAATAAAATAATGGAGTTCTCAATCTATACATAGTAAATATGTGTAAACTGTCTTATTATATGACTCTTAATAAAACATTTCTTTTCTTTCTGAATTTATTTGAATTAGATAATAAAATCATTTCATTTATAAAATAAAAATAATTTGTAATTCAATATTTTCAACAACTCTACAGTTAAAAATTTGTTAGAACTTTGAATTATATTCAATTAAATGTTACAATAGCATTATTTGAAAGATCTGATTATAGTGTTTAGTGAAAAAATACAAGATTTATTAGAGAAGGAAAACCAACATAATGATTTTTTTAAGTTTTTGTTAATTTTTTAGGTTTTAAAACAATATATGATAATATAGTATTTTGAATATAAATTTGTCCATCCATATCAATTGCAGTACACATATATTGTCGTTTACAGTAACTGTCATTAGCATGTAATTATTCTAATGTGCTAGAACTAATATTATAATTTCAGCATAGAGAAATCAAGATACAGTATTTTCCAGCCTTGTGAGTCTAGAGGACAACACGTGGGTAACGTTTGCTTAAAGAGAACGTGAACTAAGTTCAGGCATTCACATCATACTAGCGTACAAACTAGCATTGAGGAACGACAGAGATAGTTCGAATGTATATAAGTGAAACTCGACATCGGTTAGAACGAGACGATAACAATGGGTATGAACGAGGAGCGTGTCTTCGGATACACGACACAATTCGCTTGTTCGTGCCCCGCCTATTGATCCCGCGCTACCACCAACAGGCTGGCATGGTGGCAATGGCCTGGAGTCGGGCTCAAGTTGGCCTTGGTCCCGGACCGACAGTGCGCTCCCTTTATGCAGGAATCAAGACTCAGTGACGTAGATATGGAATATGTTTACTGTAGTGTGATGAAATTTGTGTACGGCAGAATATGTGTCAGTGGTGAACGACGAATTGCACATTTCTGGCAAGCAAATATATTTTTGCGACGCGCACGTATCTTCTGGTAGTTTGGAAGAATGGTGTAATTGAAATACACGATCAGTATTTATGAAGGTTTATATGTATAATATTACATTTTTTTATGGACGAGCGAGACTTCTGAACTTTTCACATTGGCGATAAGCGATGACATGAGAATGTAACTACACTAGATGAATATTATTTTTTTAGCATCGTATAAAATCCATATTAAATAACTTTAGAATCAATGTCTGTATATATATATATATATATATATATATATATATATATATATATATATATATATATATATATATATATATATATATATATATATATATATATATATATATATATATATATATATATATATATATATATATATATATATATATATATATACATACAAAGTGAACTAAATGAGATTGAAGAATAGTAAATGATAGTAAGCAAGTAAATGTATATCTAATTTTTTTTTTTGTTTTGATCCACCCAATATGTATATATATATATATATATATCTGTGTGTGTGTGTGTGTGTGTGTGTGTGTATGTGTGTGTATATGAGTGTGTGTTGTGTATGTGTGTGAGAAAGTATTAATTTTAAAATTAATTAAAATCATTTTTAATCATTTAATTTTTCATTTTTAATTATATAAATAAATTGAATTTAGTACTTGAAAAATAAAAAAAAATTGATATTTTTTTACTTTAAATATTGACAAAAGTATAATTTTTGAATATTATTTAAGTTAATAAAGTTTATAATAAAAGAGAAGAAAAATAAATCATACGTTATAAAGCATATAAAGAAAAATAAATATTTTTTATATTAGGTTGGCAAGTATCTCCCTTCGGCTTTTTTTTTTTTTTGTACATAGCTGCGAAATTCAAAAGACCAGAAGGCGGAAGGGAGATATTTGCCAACCTAATATTAACATAAAAAATATAAAGGACTAATTGAGGACAATATTTGTGATATTACTTTTCTAATGTATTTTTTTTATATGTATTATATATATATATATATATATATATATATATATATATATATATATATATATATATATACCCGTCCGTCAATTTACGCGGGACTTTTTAAGAGTTTTTTTACGCAAATTATACCTCTATTTACGCGGGACTTTTTTTACGCGGTATTGATTTACGCGATACTTTTTATACGCGGTCAGATAGATTTCATTTTATATCATTTTTCATGGATTTTATTATATATCAGAGTGACGCAAGTTCTTAATTGAACGTATAAAAGCACGATATATATATATATATATATATATATATATATATATATATATATAAAAGGTTGATTGTTTTGAATTACAGTAGCAATAGTGACATCGAATAAAATTTATCTACTTTTGTTTTCTAAAACGTCATTATTTTTTTGTCAAGCTATGTGAAATAAATATGTGTTTCTACAACTTTACTAGCTTTTATTTACAATATTTTTTCTATTGTACTGACAGGCTCAATTTACGCGATTTTCATTCGCGTAAAACAAATCCACGTGGAATGGATATTCCGCGTAAATTGGGGGACGGGTGTATATATATATATATATATATATATAATTATTATTTTATATATAGTGTTCTATAACAATACAGTAAAAAAATATCATGTAATTTTTTTAATAAAATAATAAGTAAACTAAATAGTATTTTTAAGAGTGATAGGGTTGAAGATTAATATGTTAAATAATTGAAAATAAATTCTGAATACCATGATACAACTTAATTTGATTTTATTTCTTTCAAGATTTTATTTTATTTTTTAAATTGCTTGTAATTTTGTCATTTAAATTCAAGTCTTAATTCTAACATATGTATTCTTTTTTAAGAAGTATATTGAGTCGAATTCTAAATAGTTTTTTATTCATTTTGTTACAAATAATAAATAAGAAATAAATATATTTGTTAAAGTAGTTAAAATATACTATTCATTAAAAAAATAGTAAAAAATTATGTATTATAATTTATTGAATAAAATTATATATATATATATATATATATATATATATATATATATATATATATATATATATATATATATATATATATATATATATATATATATATATATATATATATATATATATATATATATATATATATATATATATATATATAATTTTATTTGATTATACTTGTTCTTATACATCTTAATTTATTAATTTATTCGTGCTGTACAACGTTTGCTTATGAGTAATTAAATAAGATATTTTATTCAAATACGTCTAAACAACAATAAATTTCGAAATGAAAATTAACATTTCATACATTGTTGCACGATTGTAGCAAACCGTTCGTGGATAATAAGCATTTTACATTATTCAGAATTAATTTCAGTTCTCCGGCTATAGGGAAGAGTCACTTGAGAACTTCTTTGCAGTGTTAATAACACTCCGGCGTTTTGTTGAGTCACCTTTATGTAACCATCACGAAGATTCAGTTATCGAATGACTTTATACATGCACTACATATTCTAGTATATGAAAATAGTCAGGCGTGTGAGATTGGATCGAGTAATACGATGGTTGTGCTGAAATGAGTTTCGTTCGATTTTCTATTCGTATCTTGTTTGGGTTGAAATGACTTTCAACTCCACTCATTATCGTTTCAGTGCACATGTTCATACGTACATATGCGTATATAGTACTTTTATATGTGTATACTGTGAACGTGTTAAAAATGCACGAGTAAAAATGAAACTATTTTTCTTGTCAACAAAGTACAAAGTTAAATGTATTAATCTCATTTCATACTTACTATATGAAATGCTTTTCAAAAAAAGTTATTCTGTGATATATTTTCAATGATGATTATAAAAACATTTGATAATAAGTGAATTCATGAATATATTCTGTTGAATAATATTGTAGTTAATTAAAAGATTCAATTGACAATTTCAATTTCAATAAATGTTAATAATTCATGAATTGATAAAGAAATATTTAATATTTTATTTTTATAGCACAAATTTCAATTTTTATAAATTAAAATGATTCAAAAATTATGATTAATTATAAAAATAAAAGTATTAATACATTATTTTCTATTTTACATAAAACAAACAAATTCTTAAAAATTGTTAATTTTTTTTAATTCTTGTGTTTAGTCCTTTACAATCACTTTTCTTTAGTAATGAAAAAATAAAGAAAAGTGCAATAAATTAATCACTAAAGTTTCAAATATATTTATATATATATATATATATATATATATATATATATATATATATATACGAGTATATATATATAATAAAAGATACTGTAATAAATATAATTATATATTAAAAAAATGTGTTTCATCTGAAATAAAATATTTTATATATATATATATATATATATATAAAATAATAAACAAATATGTATCATTCCTACACACACACACACACACACACACACACACACATACACAAACATATATATATATATATATATTAGGTTGGCAAGTATCTCCCTTCCGCTTTTTTTTTTTTTGTACATAGCTGCGAAATTCAAAAGACCAGAAGGCGGAAGGGAGATATTTGCCAACCTAATATATATATATATATATATATATATATATATATATATATATATACATGTATATATGAATTCCTGTGTGGATAAAGCAATTTTAATTAAAAACATTATAGTATTTATTTGGTTTCACAGAAATTTTATAAAGTTGACTGTAAAAGAACAAACTCATAACATTAAAAAAAAAATTTCAATTCATTTATGATTTTTTTAATATTTTTATAAACTATTGATTCTATACCTGCTTGTTTCACCTTTAAATTAAATTATAAAAGAATATTTAGGTTATGTTTCATTAGATGTCTACAAAAATTCTACCTATTTTATATGCTCTTCGTTAAAGATACATTATTTTACAAAATACTAAGATATAGCATATTTCGTTATTTTTTAATCATATATGAGGACCTCAATTGTATTGATTTGCGTGTTTGCATATATATATATATATATATATATATATATATATATATATATATATATATATATATATATATATATATATATATATATATATATATATATATATGTATATATGTATGTATGTGCAATAAGATATGACAGATATATAAATAACAGACAGATATATAATTCGAAAATTATAGTTTCACTTTAATAAAAAAAATATAATACATTTAATATTATGTAATGAAAGAAAAAACATGGAGTTACCAGTTAAATAATTTAATAATAACATAAATTTATTACAACTGAAACAAACATTGGTTAATTGAAAAAAACTAATTACGTTAGTATTAATAATGTAATTAAGTTATTATATAAATGTGTTGAGTTTTCAGTTAAATTCAAATTAGAATTTAATATTCAGTTGATCCAGATATTAATTTATAAAGTTAAGTTTTTCATACCTTGTGTTATTTTCAGAATACTAAAAATGAATAAAAAATATACACTAATGTAAAATACGTTCATATATTTAAAAAAACAATTACATAAATTGCTAATTTTAAGGTTTAATTAAAGAATATCTATATTACTGGATGTCAGACTATATTTCATAATTGTAATTTAATATTATTACCTTTGGAATCAATTTAAATATTGTATATATATATATTAATGCATAATTAAAAGACTTATAATCGATTAGTTAAGATATAAAATAATTATGAATGACATAATAATAATCTGTGTAAGATACGATCTTATCAAAAAAATATTATATTTAATACATACAGATATAACTTTGTAAATAATTTCAAATAATAATCTATGGACCTACATTTCTTACATTAAATCGACTGAAGCTTAAATAAATGAGACGTTTATTAAGTGGCAACAACTTGATATTATGTTTAGTAATATAGATATAATCTCTTAACTAGCACATAAATGGAACTATTTGCGTGCAACCATTATACAAACACCTATAATTAATAATATATTCCAATTTATCATAAATGAAATATCTCTGTTAATGTACAATTATATATATTTTTACCATTTTTTTACTAGAATATGTAAATAATTTAAAATATTTTATAAATAGTAAAACTAAAAAAATATATTTTCTGTAAATGAAAATATATTGTTCTAACACTATATCATAGAATATATTCAATTGCAACTTTCTGAACATTTTGATCAAGAACAATTTGTGTAAATAAGATCTTGATTCACTAATTAGAATAAATGAGATGACAATTTAATACATATTAGAATTTTAACAGTGATTTAAAAATTAGAGTTTCAGATAATATTTGTATTTAAGATGTTCATGTTTTTAGTTATACCCTTGTGATAATAATATATTTGAAGAAAAATCTTTACAAGTAATTTTTGAAATTTTATTTTTATGACAATATATTTTAGTATATTTCATATTTTCTTACTAATACAAATGACAGATAATAAAATTAATAACAAGTTGCAATAATTTTATGAGTATATTGAATATATGTGTGTATATATATATAGGTTCTTTTTTAATTTATTATCACTTTATATACAAATGTAAATAAAGTTAAAAATTAATAATAAGTTATTTAAAAACAAATCAACCAGAACAACTAAAATCTGTAATTAAATTAATGACAATTTTTTATGTATTTGATGTTTTAAATAAAGTTTCAGTTTTCAATCATATATTTTACTCATTTGATATATGAGATTGAAATGATAGTCATTAAAATTTTATCGTTTAACTTTGTTAAATGACACAATTTCAGAGTAAACAAATTATACTATTACATGTACACAAAATACACGTACATGTGTGTGCGTATATATATATATATATATATATATATATATATATATATATAGAGAGAGAGAGAGAGAGAGAGAGAGAGGGAGAGAGGGAGGAAAAATGAAATTGAAGGATAGTAAATGATAGTAAGCAAGTAAATGAATGTATGTATAAACTCTTCAGTCTTATATAAGCCACCTGTATATATAATATATGTATGTATATGTATAAGAGTATATAGAAGTGTGTTCGTATATTGTACTGTACAAAGTTAAAAAATATATTATAAATAATAAATATTTTTAATATTATATATTACTTATAACTGACAAACATATTAAAACTAATACTTTAATACACTCATAAAATATTTATTATTATTGAAAAATGCCTCATAGATATATAAAAAAACTAAAGAATATTATTTGTAGCTCAGAGATACATATTTTTTGCTAGAAAAAACGTAACTAGTTTAAAATTCTATAATACAAGATCTACAAAATATATACGTATACATACACATATACACATATCTCCGTTTCTCCATCTCTATCTTTCTCTCTCTCTCTTTATATATATATATATATATATATATATATATATGACTACGTTTATATCTAAAATATATCATATGTAAAACTACCAATATTACTGTTTGGAATGTATGAAAATATTGAAATTCTAATATGTTTCAGTTCTGACTTTAAAAAAAAACGACGAATAAACATCAATTTTAACTTTTCAATAAATTACTACTTCAAAAAACCTACTGATAGGTTTCAGCATGAATAAATATACAACTACATATATGTATACTATTTTAAAAATTATTGATATTACAAAATGAGTAAAATTTAAATAAAATATAATAGTTGGAATTGAAGGAATTTAATATGATATGAAAAATATACACGAAATACGGAATTTGAATATAAATAAACAATTTATTTTAACTAAATATAATAACGTACATTTGTGAACAGATAAAAAGTAAACTTCTTTCCTTATTCAATGATAATTCATATTGTCTATATAAAGGTCATTCAAATGTGACGCCTAGATTTGTGTTTTATTAAAAGAAACTATACACATATTTTTTATACACCACCATCCTTTTATGAAAAAAAAATTAAATTAATTTTACGTTCTGTTCACCACAAAACAAATTTCTAATAAATCGCATGAATATTAAAATATAGACACAAATACTTAGTTCGAAAATAAATCAGATTGCCAGTTATTATGATAATTAATACTTCAAGTAATATAAAGGTCTGCTCATGTTTTATTGAACGATAAAGGATTGCCTTGAAGATATATATATATATATATATATATATATATATATATATATATATATATATATATAAAGAATCTTTTAGACTTAAAAGGTCAGTTGTAGGTGCAGTGAACCATAATAGATACGTGTCTCTAAAAGAAAGAATTAAAAGCGTTCAAGCACAGAGCTGACCGTATCGGTTCTTTTATTTTTGTATCAATTTAATGAAATAAAAAAGATCAAAGAATTTTACTCCGTTTTAAATATTTTTTTTCGAAATACGAGATTTTGTTACGTATTTGTTTGAATATATTTAAATGAATATTTGTTAGCATTTGTATTTATTGAAAAACATTTAAAAATCCAATGAATTATGAAAGTATTTATATAGGTTGTCCTAAATGAAGGTAAAAGGTTTAAACATATTTTTACTTTCTTATTATTATTTACTATTATTTACTATCCTTCATTTGGGCCACCATATGTTTATATCCATTTTTCATCTTCAGTTATTAATCTGCCTAACAATTGTGAGGTCCGCTGAAGATAACATAAAAATGTAAAGATTTACTCGTATTGCTGTTCTGTGGTTAGTTTCTATAAAATTATAGGTAATATATAAAAGATTATATGTCTAATATGCTATTTATATACAAATCGATCTTTATTTGAGCTATTTTAATCAAAAGTATTTATTAATCAAAATATTGCAAGTGAAGTTGAATTGATTTGTCTCATTTTTTTGAACATTTTTGCACTTGTCAATATGTTTGCACAATATTTTAGCAACTGAAGTATTCTATAACAAAATAATGCCATTCTTTCTATATTGAACTTTCAATTTTTACATATGAGATTACGCTATATATTAAGATTTGATAATAATTATACAAAGATTTTGTAAAAAAATCATTTTGAAGAAGACTATGACGATATATGACAAATATATACAGTTTAGACTGTGCTATTATTTAAAATAACATTTGAAGATTTTACAATAGAACTATACAATGGAAAATATTTTTATAGAGTCAAAGAGATTGCAATTAAAAATATTAAAAATCGAATACTGAGATAGATATTTAAGAAATAATGTTGGTTGAATAAGTATTCGGTATTCAAAAGCTTAAATTAGATTACTATAAAAATTATTAGAAAGAAAGAAATTATTATATGAAGAAAATCTTATAATATTACAACTAAATAGTTGGATTTTTCATTGAATGTCTGAATAAAAATTACTTCTGACAATCAATTTTCGACTACAAGATCAAAAAAAAACTGTACATTAATTGTATTTATTAGGGTGAATATCATACGTCTTTTATTTATTTACTTAAATGATATTCCAATTCAAAAGATTATATTCAAATGTATTAAGGAGATAAATTGCAATAAAATTGTTAAGAGAGAGAATTAAAAATGAATATATTTAGCATATATTACTTTTTAATATTTAACTACTTTCTAATACTACTGTAAATATTTTATTATATTTTCTGAACATTTTTTAATATCTGTGTAGTAATTTTCAGACATTTTTTTAAGAAAGAAAAAATAAATGTTTGTTTCCAAATATATATTGATATATTTATTAAAATTATATTTATTATTATAACTGTAATTTAAGAAATTTCTTTTTCGGTATATAAAAAATTACTTTATAATATAAAAATAACGATAAAAAATTCATTAAAGTTGAAAAGTACGACTGTAAACATATATTAATAAAAGGTAAATACATTATTTTCTTCTCTATAATAAGGTTCAATTGTTCAAGAATTTTACAAATATATACTTTCGCAAAAATATTTATTTTTTATTGTTATCAAAAAACGAAAATAAAAATCAATATGTGCAAACAATTGTGTTTTCAGAAATCACAATTATATTTAAACAATTTTATAAATTACATGTAATATAAAAAAAATCAAATTCCTTTAATAAATGATTGTACGTAGTAGATTTATTATGAGTAAACAATATGATTTCATCTATTTGTGATACTTTTGTATTTGTATAGTATATCTTGGCATCCGTTCAATCAAATATACGATACTTGTCTCATTTTGGAAATGTTTTCAATCGAAATCCAATTCAATAACGCATTTATCATTATATTGTCATTATAGTCTGTCTACTACTTTCTCATTATACTTCATTATTAATTCATTTATTTTTTTATAAGCTTTCAAATGATTCATAACTGAAGATTATTAAGAGATGATTAATTTCATAATATTATTTTAAAATCATATTTTTTATTAAAATAGAATTTTAAACATATTCAAATGTAAAGTACAAGTGTTTTAATATTAAATAAAATTAAACAATAATAATTTCGTTAACACTATTAATAATTGACATTTTAAATAAAATACAATATTTACATTATTTAAATAAAAATATATAATTAATCTTGTCAATTATTATTTCATACTTTTTCAATAAACGACAATATATTTTTTATAATCTAAAAAATACATTTTATAAATAAAAAATAGACTTTTCCTTGAAAATTCACTTCAAACGATATTTTTTTTCAAAACAGTATATCTATTCAAGAAATGCAATATTAAATCATTATTATCTCAAGTATTTCTTGTGAAATTTTCTCGTGGTTTCTACATTTCCAGAAGCAAATTCCAAGATACTATATCTCAAGTATCTTACCATGAAATTCCTTGTATAAAATAGTATGTATATTTCTCAAAAATTACTAGAGAATTAGTTAAAATAATATCGTTGTCTTTGGAGTTAGAACTTCAAATAATAGTATTTCATTATATTATAAGAATATTTCAAGATTTAATGTATATAATTTATAAAATAAATACAATTCTATTTTTACATATTTATATTATTGTTCAATTTTCTCTTTATTTTTAAAATATCTTTCATATATATATTTAATTAACTAAATATAGTTATTTATATTTTATTTTTAATATAGTTTTATTTTTTATATATAAATTTATACTCTCTTATTATGAAAAATAAATTTTAATTGTTAAATTATTTATAACTAGTAAGTTTAATTTTGTTAATAACCTTTATTTTATTAGAACATAAAATTTTATTTTTTTCTACAAAATTTGACCTTCAATAGATTTTAAATGAATTATTTATTTAAAAATATAATTTATTATGAATAAGCAATTATTTTATTTTACATATTTAATAATCATATTTATTCACTTACATAATTTTTATTTTACTTTTATTATAACCAATAATATTTCTCAATTTTCTTTCAATTGATATATGTTTTTTTATAATATAGACGCAATCTTTAAATTACAATAAATAGTAAATAACAGAATTTTTAATACATGAAAATTATTAGGAATATAATATTTTTTTATAATAAAAATATTTTTTTTAATATATTCGAATGATATTAAACTGAGTGAAAATACCAACAAAGATGTTTAAATACTAAAAAAAAATTATTTAATTAATCATTTTGTTTGGTATTTATTACCATTTTTATAAATAGTACTCTTTATTACTATAAATTGTACACAGAATAATAAATATCAAAATAATGTGAATATTGAATACTAAAAACTAATTTTTTATTAAGAATAAAAATTAAAAATTGTATATATATATATATATATATATATATATATATACATAAGAGTCGTTTGATAAAAATAATTTATTGTTTAATAAATTACATTTATTAATTGTTTAATTAAATTAACTAATTAATTAATTTAATTAATTTTTTCAATTTAGTTTGTCTTACTTTTTTACCATACTTATCAAACAACTCTCGTATATATATTTGATTGTTAATCTTAATATAAATAGATTTAAATAATTATCATTCCATAAATATTATAATTGGATTCTTCATTGCGTTTTTTTGAAACAAAAACCACACATATAATATATTAATCAAATAATGCGCATAAAATATATAATATTTTATTGTTTATATAAACTGATTTATCGCTTTTATTAATAATAACTTATTTGAAAAATATTTTTAATTTTTTACTAAATTATTAAAAAAATTAACGTTTGTAATTACGTCTTTGAGAATTATATAAACAAAATTATCTTAAATTTATACAATTCTATTAAAGGAGTAATTAATCAGTAGTTACTTGTTATATTTGTATAAATTGGTAATAAAATAGAAATACTTCGTAATGAATTTATATTTAAAATATTGTCTCAATTGTCCAAAAAACTAGAATAACTACTTTAGAAAATAAATGTGATCTTTTTTTGAATAAACATTTTATGTATGTTATTTTTTTATATAAAAGTATGAAAATATAATAAAAAATAATTTTGTTCAACAGGTGAGAATCTAATCTTTTACATCTATAATTATCTTTAACACTACATAGATTCAGTACATTGCTGCAATTATAAGGTGTATATATATATATATATATATATATATATATATATATATATATATATATATATATATATCCAGGAAACTATTTTCATTTCAGATTTTTGTTAAGATTAAATGTTTGTCCAGTTATGTTTGGAATTTGGGTATGTTTTAATAAAATTGTTCGCATTGTTTATGATATTCTCTGCTTATATAATATTTTGTTCACATTCTCTTAATTAAATTTAAACAAGATATTTGTTTTTTTTAAGGATACATACATGTACATGTAATATATTCATTGTAATATACAAGATTAATATAAACTACTAAAATTAATGGAAAAAAAATTAAAAAAATCAATATTATATAACCAAGATATATAAAATAATTAATTTTGTATTTAAATGAATGTTTTGTAAAACAATCAACAAAAAGGAATAATTTCCGGTTTCTTATTAAAAAAACTCAAGTTTTTTTCTTTTCTTTCTATTTTACATATTCCCACCGGTTTAATATTACTTTTATTGTAAGTAATCCAATTATTTTCATCCTGTACTTCAGAGACCGTCTTACTGTTTTCTGTGTTCATGAATAAAAATTATATACATTGTGAACATTTGTTCTTAGATTATTTTAATTAAAATAGATTGGACAACTAGTTACCATAATAATTAATTAACATTGAAATGTATCGATTCTATAAAATTTTTCAATTAGAATTCTAAATGATTTCGATCACATTTTTTTCGTATATTGAATACAAAATAAGTTTACTTTGTATTAACAAGTTTTTCTTTATTGTCATATTAGACGAAGAGGTTCTAGCTAACAAGGAAATTTGCTTTCAATCATAATTTGCATATACAAGACGACCTAATATAAATTGTCTTCCTTTGAGATAAAATATGTTTTATTAATATATGTTATATTTTAAGAAACATGAATATTGATAAGTTTTAAATCATTTATATTTCTATTTTTAGCTTCTGTTCTATAGTAGAAATTCTTAATTTATTATCCAAATAAATGATAATATTCTTTTATATATATATATATATATATATATATATATATATATATATATATATATATATATATATCATTTAATTAGAAAAACTGATTGACTATTAAAATGAGTAAACTGTTTTTTTTTCAAAGGACTAATATAATTTAATTATTATTGAATTAAGTATAGATAATTCATTGACATCGTTGAGTAATGATAATTTTGTTTATTGTTTGGTAAATAGTTATAGAATATTGATAGAAATAGGCAAATAACAGTCATATTTAATCTACATAAATAATTACATATATATACGAGGGTCGTTTGATAAGTATGGTAAAAAAGTAAGAAAAACTAAATTGAAAAATTGAATTAAATTAAACAATAAATAAATTTATCATACTTATCAAAAGACCCTTGAGTATATATATATATATATATATATATATATATATATATATATATATATATATATATATATATATATATATATATATATATATATATACAGAGAGAGAAATAGAAAGTTAAAGTAAAGTTCAATTTCATTCAACAATTAAGAAATGTTATTTATACAAAAAGTTTTGATTGCAATTTATTAGTCAGTACTTATGTAAATTTATTAGAATAAGCAAATTAAATTGCTTACGACTTTTATAATACATTATTCAATGTTTAAAAACAATTAGTTTAAGAAAAAAATTAAATCGGAGGAAAAATTGAATGCTTTTTGATATTTTAATAATTTGAAAACATTTTACTTTCAAATCTTTGAATTTCAAGTTATGAAAATAAATCTATATTTATGATTCATTAATTGTTTTATTGCGAGTTATTACTTCTTGACATTTCTAAAAGTCATAATATAATTGTTGTGTACTTGTACAGTCACAAAAAGTTTTGTTGTGTATTTGTATAGAGGATGCAGCATTTGTATAAATATTTCATAAAAATTCCATAAACATTTCTTCAAATTTTAAATTTTGCAATGCATTTTATATCAATGGCGTATTGATTGAGTAGAATATTTTTTTATAATCAATAAATTTAAGACAGATTCGTATTTAATGTTTGTTGTAATAACTAATAATTTCCTTTATTACTTAATATAATCCATTGTGCTAAATTCGCTTCAAATTTTTGTTTATATATGTATGTATATATATATATATATATATATATACATACATACCCACATACACACACGTATATACATATATATATATATGTATAAAGTGAACAATATGTATGCTTGTGTGTTATAACCATTTTTCATCAAAATTACTTTGAAACTTTATTAAGATTGACGTCTATTAAGCCCTCAAAACAATCATTTTCTTTATAAAAAATGACATATTTCATTTGTTCGTATTCAAAGTCTTGGCATATTGGTCAATAACATTGCTGGTTATTATTTATTACTTCACACAATATATATATTATACGCATACATTAGTATAAATTGGCATAGAAATGCTTTTATATATATATATATATATATATATATATATATATATATATATATATATATATATATATATATATATATATACATACATATATATATTGTATATAAACACACACAAATATATGTTATGTATGTGCACTTATGTAATAAATTATATATTTTAAAAATGTTAATAACAATATATTTTAAAATCATATAATTAAAATAAATTAATTAAATTTTACGCAGAAATCAATTTCAGTCTGTTATACAATGGACGTGAATTTTAATAAACTTATTTTCTAATATTGTAAATATAAACATCAATGAAGAATGAATGTTTACAAAGAAATCCATTTAAAGGAATAATAAATCTTACAGTGTAATAAATTAGAAATATTAAAATTAGTTTTCTTTGATTTTCGTTTAAAGTAAATTCATAAAATATTAATTCGGTCAGTAATAAATTATGAGAAACTTTTCTTGACAAATTAATTTCCAGTAAGTCAACACTACTTTGTATTTTAATCAATTATCTTATGCACGGAACCACAGGTTTATGTTAATACCATAAAAATCTTATTATTAATTAATTTATATGTGGAAAGTTCTTAAAGTAAATTAGTCTTAGTGTAGTTTTATACAAATATATTTAATTAAAGTGTAATTATTTATTTAAAAATTTATTAAATAAATATTAAATACTATTTATATTTAAAAAGTGTTTTACATAAGATAAATCGATATTTATTTAATTAAGAGCTTATTTTTAAATTGAATTTAATTATTTTATTTTCACGAATAATTATTTTCAGTTCTACTAATTATATTTTTATCTAAGATTATATATATATATATATCTCATACATAACATTTTTTTCAAAAAGACATATGTGTGTGATTTATAAATAACAATTGCTTAAATGTTATTGATCTTTTCAATTCTTCTTTAAATTGTATTAAAAATCTAATATTTATCTTAGTAAATCGTGTACGATTCTATTTGAATAACAACTGAAATAATAATTCAATTTAAAAAACAGAACATTTAAAAATACCAAAGAAATTAAATAAGAATAAATAATATATTTAAATTTATTATAATTTTTAAATTATGAAAAAGTTAAAAAATCTTTAAAAGTATATAAACATTTTAAAAAGTTATTATAAAATAAAATATCATTAATAATATTTTGATTTGCATTACATTTGCCACAACAAGCCGAAAATAATATACAAAGAAATATATAAATTTGAATTTTTGTCTATATACATATTTAATGGTATGTGTGAATGCTTGTGCACTATTATCAGTACGATAAAATATGAAAAAATTCTAAAAACGTTCTTAAAGACACGTCATCAAGATATAAAATAAATGAAAAGAATAGATCGAGACCGTGTCCAATTTAAAGTAATAAAATGTCATGAGACGTTTGCACGTTTTTCTCTTGGAATGTGCGCAATAATGAAAACAAAACCCACAAATTGTAATAAAGGCCTCGAATAAAAAAAGAGAAGATGCGACGCGTTGCTATTCGAAGTGGTGTGCGATTTCTCAAGTACATGGGGAAATGAATTATTATGCGCATATAGAATCCATTTCGAGTTAAATTTGAGGTCGAACTATTAAAGATTAGTTTACTTGTTTCATTAATATTCATAGAGTAAGTGTGTTTTGCACGTTCAATTCGAATAATGATTTATGGTTCTTACTTGTAATCGTACTACAAATAAGTTTTGGTAATTATCAATTAGATTATTGTGATACTGATCAAAATTGTTCATAAAATATAAATATTAATAACATTAATTATTGTTTACAACTATATATCTATTGTGTACGTGCTTAGTTAAAATTTAGTACTATTAACTGTAGCACGCTTTAAAAGAAACGTTTATTTATTGTACATTCAAATACTTTTGTAATAAAAATGTTAAATTACTGATAATATAAACAATTTTAATTTCAAAAAATAACATTGAAATATATGTGATATTATTTTAAAAAAAATATTACATATATAGAAAGTTAATACACGAGATGTAGACAAAAAAATATAATTGAATTTTAAAAAAAAACGAACAATGACAAGTTATTCAATTGAAAATTCGAAAGAAGATAGTGCTTTTCATACATATTAGAAGTGTAATGTTTGTAGAATGGATTCTCACAAATGCAACCAAATAAACTAAAAAGTACAATATATCTTATGATGGACCTCAAAAAAATAAAACAAATATTCAATGAATTTCCTGATCAAAGAACAATGGAACTAAAATGAAGAAACAGAAAAAGTTGAAAATTATATATATATATATATATATATATCTAGAACAACGTATTAAAACTAAAGGAGCATTTGTAGATAAAATAAACAGAAAAATGAAAATAAGATGGTGTTAGTTTTGAAGAAATTCGCACATTATTAGGTCTGATATTTATTTATGTTAGAAAAGAAAAGTTTTTGATTAATGCATCATCTACACATTCTCATCTATGGCAGTGAAACATGGGCCCAGAATATAAAAGTGATTCAGCGTCAATAAAGAAAAGTATGAAAAGATGTATGTTGTAAAAAGATAAGGAAAAAAATTAATGGATCAGAGAGAAGACAAAATTTATGGATATTATTTCAAAAGTGAAATGTTTGAAATGCAAATGAGCCAGAGCAAGAAAATGGGACCACCGATGGACAAAGAAATTTTTCGATAGGGATCCTCTCTCTCTCTCTCTCTCTCTCTCTATATATATATATATATATATATATATATATATATATATATATATATATATATATGGCACAGGAAGAAATCTCTAGATAGATGGGACAAGATGTAAGAAAATGCCTCGGAATGAATTGTAAGAAAAAGGCAATAGAACGATCAAAGTGAAAAATTTTGAGAAAGGCCTTCATCCAACAATCATATATATATATATATATATATATAATACACATACACATTAATACGATAATAAAATTAAAACTATACACATTAGTTAAGTAATGTTAGTCTAGACTGTTATTTTTTAAAGAAATTATGTTTTCATGTAATCTTCTTTTTAGATAATAAAAAAGAAAGGTAATTAAGTTTATGATGCCATTTATTACCAATAATCAGTAAATATATACCCTGATGAAGACTGAAAATATATACTTCATGTCAATAAAATCCACTATGAACACTATGTCAAGAGTCATATAATTCTTCTCAAAGAAGCGTAAAAAGTAATTATATACTGCAGACCATCAATAAAACACGTTTAATTCACTCGTTACGCTAGATAATTTTTCAAACGACTATACTGTATACGTGGTCATTTGTTAATTAATGTTATAGCAAAAATTACTCTATGTTTTATTTTATGTCTCAAATTCATTTACAAAGTAATTAAGTTAACTACAGAATATTTATTTTCAATATAAATGGATCTACAAGCTTTTTAAATTATTATTTTACTAGAACTATTCATTGTACTTTTTTCAATGTACACAATTAATATTATTTAATTAAAGTTCATTTGATGTTGCAATACAGAAAAATTAAATTATTCAGTTTTAAATTTAGTTTATGATATGAAATTAAGTTTTGCACTTATTTACAATTTGTCAATTAAACAATAATAATGTTTTTAATAAAGACAAAACAAAATTAACTTTTAGAAAAATTTAAAATAATTATTGAGAAATTTTTTTTAAAAAATTAATAACAGATTTTTTTAAAAAAATGTTTAATGGAAAAATTTTATTAGTTTTGACTGCGTTTGGTAAAATAATTGGTCAAATATATTAATTGAATCATAATGATATAATGATTTGACTAAATTATAGTCATAAATGATAAGTTAGTGGAATATTTAAAACTTTTTGGTTTTAGAAAAACAGTATTAGTTTAACTTAAAAAACTTTAACTGATATAGTATATTTTCAGTCCATAATATTATACGAGTTTAAAAAAGTGTCAGAGAGACATTTTTTTCGAAAAATATTTATGGTTTATTTGAAAGTGATGAAATACTTGAACATACATGTAAAATTAAGTTCAAAAATTTTGTCCTAGTGATTTTGATCTAAGTAATAATCTTCTTTCTAAAAAACATTCAGCGGTTGATAATGACATTCTGAAGGAGACAATAACTGAAAATATATATTAAATTTCACGAAAAATATAAAACAAATCAAAGTTTATTATATGATTTTATGATCACTTAAAAATATTATTAAGGTTTTAAAAATTAATGTTTTGATACCATACAAGTTAACAGAATACATTTGAAAGATAGATTTATGATTTGTAAGACTGCTTTTTCGTCAAATGAATAAAATATTTTTGAAATTAATTGTGACAGAAGACAAAAAAATTGGTTTTAACGAAAGAGACATTGATTATGAATTGAAACCTTATTGGCGATTGTAAATACAGAAATAAAATGGTGTGCTGTTGATGGTATTGCGGGGCATAGAGTATTTGGACTTTAAAACTCGATGAAATCATTTATTCGGATCACTACTACTAATACTGGACTAAATTAAATAATGAATTAAACATCAAAACGCCAGATTTGGTGAACAGAAAAGGTATTATCTTTTACTAATAAAGTGGAAGGCTACATATAGTTATGAATACCTAAAGAGATTTTGCTGTGAAATTTTTACACACATTTTATATTAATCCAATCTGGTATTTTAGAATTATTATTTATTTCAATATTTACAAAATTATATTTACGGGAAAAATAATTTCATAAGAAGAAATGAAATAATGTGTTCAGAACTTTTTTGTGTCCAAACCAATTATTTATTTAAGAAAATGGAATAAATCAGCATTCTAAAAGATGAAACATAGTAATAATAAATAATTGAATAAAAAAAATTAAGAAAAAATATTTTATTTTATATATCAAACCTGAAAATACTTTCCTATAAAGCAAATATGTTTACGATTTTTATCATAATTTTTTTTAGAATACATTGTTGTTTTATGAGAATATATTTTTTTTAAAAATAAATATTTGTATAAGATATTTTTTATTATATTGAATAATAATAGTGTATAATATTCGAAATATATATTTTAATAAGACATTAAATTATCTTTTTCATAGTTATCATTAATATTTTAAACATTATTGAAAGAAAAGCACTCTTTATTATCAACACAATAATTTTTTGAAAATAATATTAAATAAAGACATTTTAATAATATAAAAGTATATTAAATAATTTATTATTCAAATGTTACATAAAAAAATTCAAGATTTATTTTAAAAAAAAAATAATGAAAAGCAAAGAATTTATTTGGGAAAACAAATTTCATATAATTTGTAATATAATATTATAAAATATAATAATGAAATTAGTAATATTCATATGAAAGTATATTTTGTTATTTTGAGCGAATGAAGTAAAATAAACATAAATAGAATTTCGTTCATTTTGAAATTAAAATTACGAATGCGAAATGAGCAAATTACAAATCATAAGAGTAAATACAAGTAAACGCACATTTGCATTTTCCTCGTCAAACAATGAAGAGAATTAAATAGAAATGGCAACCATATAACTAATGCAAATATGGTTTCATTACATGTTGGAAAAAGACACGGTTGTAAACAATTTAGAAAATGAGCCAAATATAATTATTTACGAATCTGAAGAAAGTACATGTTTGATTCTTAATATTTTGATTAATTAAAGTATAAGTATGTACGAGTATTTAAATAATAACACATACATACATACATATTTTAATTTATACACAAAAACCTGATTTTAATGTACGTTGTGGTTATTCTCGTTTTTACTTAACATAATTTTAAATTATATGGAATGAAATAAATATTTAATGTTTGTAAATATATATGTAAATAAATTTATGGTTTAGAATAAAACATTTCTCTAAAAAATACATAATTCAACAATAACTCATCTGACAATACTGAAAAAGCTTTTAGAGTTACTTCTAAGCTACTTTGATGGCTCATACAATTATTTATAACTACATAGACGCATATATGATATTACGTTCAAGTTTCTTACAACACTAATATTTTTTTTTTGCTATCATATAGTGACTTTTATTACATAAAGTAGTTGTGATGAAGAATATAAATTTAAGTATATAATGTAGATTTTTCATAATAAAAATATATGAAAATAATTTTTATTCCCTGTGTATACAATAAAATAAAAATAAATTGGACTCGTTACAAAACAAGTATTTTTAATGCAAAAAAAGGTATTAATATTTTTTTAAAAAAATGTATAATATTAATTTTATCAAAACTATTAAAAAATTCAATATTTCTCGTATGACAGAGATTAATTTACTGTAAGAATACATTTTAACAAGATAATTGTTTGCTAATTTTCAACATGTCTGAATTTGTTCAGATTTAATCTATTTAAAGTAATGAATTTATTAAAGCACGATCATGGTGTTATTTAATTCTACTATCAAAATATTATCTTGATTCAGTTTGATTCATGTTTATTCATACTGAAACAATATACTTATTCTCTGTCTTTTTCTTTCAATCTTTTTACATATACATCTGAAGGTCTTAATACAGAAATATATATTTATATATATATATATATATATATATATATATATATATACATATTAATGCATGTATATATTAGTTTAAGTTTAATTATCCGTCACGTGTATTCACACCATCAACGCTATTTCCTTAAATTAAACGCTACAATTGAATGTAACAGTTCCTGAATAACTGGTTCACTGATAAAATAAATCGTGTCTGTACATGAAAAGCTACTCGAATTAAAAATTGTTTCGTGAATAAAGATATCCGCAAAACCAAACGGAACTCTTGTTTCTTGACACTTTAATGTAGGTCAAAAGAAGTTTCGTTCTGGAAAAAAACTGAGATGCAAGTTTCAAAGAACTAGTTTGCACTTAAAACATTCTTGCTATATTTGAAAACTGTTACGTCTAGTTGCAAATCGGAAAGATACTTCGTCGTCAGTACAGATTTATATCTTTTATTTTATTTATTACAGAGTCTTGTAACATTTAATACTATTAAATATAGAAGTTTTCCAACATTTAACTGCGAAACAAATTCGTGATGATATATTTAAGATGTATGCTTTTTTAGAACGATAGCTTTAGTTTTTAGTTTAATTTTATAAGGATATATATATATATATATATATATATATATATAATAAAAGAAACAAGTATTAGAAAATCTTGACAATCTATTAATCAAATAATGTAATTTATTAAAAGAAGTAATCAAAATAGACAAAATAAAAATAAAAATATTTAAATATATTAGGTCTACCATGAAAGCTAGGCTGCTTTAAGGATAAAAGAAAAGAATAATTTTTTATACTATTTATCAATATTCTATTAACAATGTAATTTCTATTAATATTAACACCTTTCTCCAATTTTTATGGAAGCTTTTAAATTCCTTTCCGATAAAATGACTCGTCCTTAGAAGCTAAAAACTAATCCAGTAACTCTTTTTCATTTCCATTTTTATTAAATTTTTTCCATTTAAAAAATAACGTAAAAAAATAAATGGTGGTCGGAAGATGCTATACTGGAGAATATACTAGATGATTTACAACAACACTACCAAAATCCGCTATTTTTTTGAGAAGATAAAGAAACATGTGGTCTTGAATTGCTTTACTGTAAGATAATTTGCTTCTTATTAACAGTAACTAGGCGTTTTTTCAAATTAATTGTTAAAATTATCCAATTATTAACAATAATTTTCAGAATTAATCGTTTCTTTTGCCATAAGAAGTTTCTTAATAAATTGGATCTTTCATATCCCACCACATAAATATATTTTTTTTCACACTTAAACTCGATTTAGATGTTGACGGAGCGGGTTATCCATCATTATAGTATGTTTTTTTCTTATATAATTACATATGTAATCTACTTTACAACACCAGAATCATTCCAAAAATTGTTAATTTTTATTATGTGGAAGTAGAGACGAGCAAATGGTTACACAATCCTCCCTGTTCCTAGCATTAAATTCATGAGATACCCATTTTACATATTTTTACGCGAATCCGAGCTATCGGATGTGATCTAAAACTATTCGTTTAGCTATATTGAACTTTTCTACTATATCTGATGTAGCAAAAAATGTGTTTTCTTTTAAAATGTTGCTAAAAACATCATCAACGATAACTGAAGATCTTTCAAAGCATAGTTTGTTTTTAAGGTTAAGTTTTCATTTTAAAATTTCACGTACCATTTTCTACACGTCTTTTCAGATACTGCGTTTGCTCCAAAAACTTTTAACAAATTTCTTTATGTTTCTACAACGTCCATTCCCTGTTGATTTTTGTAAAATATACAGTGTTGTAAATAAATCTTATCGATATATATATCTTTTCTTTTCTATTTCTCAGTAAATATTAATGATAAAATATTTGTTTCAATATATATTGAAGGAATTAATGATCAAATATAACATTAAAAGAAATGAGTTGTATGTCTTTCATTAAAATACTTTTCTACTTGCTTAAAATAATTGCCTGTTAAGCAAACATATCTTTTTGATAGACCTAATATATTGCTATATTTTTAAAAAATCTTAAATGTTCTATATTCAAATATTATATTTTCAAAAACTGATACTATTAAAAAATAATTTAAATATATCTAGTATCTCTAATATTAACACTGACGACCGAATATAATTTTAAGTTTAAATTATAAAACTCATTTTTTAAATATAAACTGGCATATTGTATAGAAAAAAAATTACGAAATGTTACTGAAATATAACGTGAAGTATACGATTAAAATTTAAAATGTCTAGTTGTCTGCACATCAGATTATCACTGTGGCGTATGTATGCCATTATTACTTCTTAAATCTTTTTATGCTTACAGACTCACGAAACCACTAAGAAGATGGCGAATTGAGTTCAACGTTCAAACATGTACATACATATATATGTTCCCAGGAGGCATAGACCGCTGTCGCCTCTATATATAGTCCGTCCGATAAAAGGACGTCACGTAATTTCAGAAGCAAAATCCCGAACTGTCTACTGTATCCTCAGTATTTATTTTAAGCGGATGTTCGTATCGGAAAAATACTACAAAAACAGAGTTATTTTCTCTTATTTATGACACATTAGTACATTTTTAATATACGACTTATGATTTTTGAACGATGCTGGAAAATTAAAAAAAAAATTAACACATTTATTTTAAGGAAATTCTAATATTTTATTTAGTTAATACATAAACATAAATGTATTGAAAATTTAAATCAATATTTAATACCTTAATCGTTATGTATTTTCAAATGATTAGAAAAATACTATATTTTTCATTATAAAATCTAATTAATCATAAAAAGAGTTTATATAGTTAACTAAATAATTTTTAGAGTTATTATTGATTTTTTATTTGAAAATATTCGTACATGTATTATAAAATTGAGTACAATTATTAAGTGAAGATAAGTATTAATGACTTACGAATATATGTGAATTAACATTCTTATATAGAGGATCATCCAAATGTGATGCCTTAATTTGTGTTTTATTAGAAAGAAACATGTATATAATTTTCTTTTTACTCAAACACACTATCTAGAAGTCAAATTTTTATAATCATATATATATATATATATATATATATATATATTTATATATGCCAGAATAATCTCAATATTTCAAAAAAAGAGATACATGTAAAGATGCATATTGACAATAATACATCTCCGTGAAAAGAGAAAAGAGTATATATGAGTAAGAGAAAACTGAAGTTATGAATATAGTAAAGTGAAAAAAATTAGAAATAAAATTGGTAAAATAAAAACAACAACAAGAGGGTCAAAGAACAGACTCACAGATAGATGGAATAGAGAGATGAGAAAATGTCGATGCGGAATTAAAGAGAAAGGCTGGAAATGAAAGTCTCATTCAACAGTGAATAGAGAGTGATTTAATATATATATATATATATATACATACATACATACATACATACATACATACATACATACATACATACATACATACATATATATATATATATATATATATACGTGAAAAAAAGTTCAATACAATTCGTAAATAATGAAAATTATTTGCGAAATGAATTAAAAATTTTAAATATTTATTTAAAATACGATATATGTGAAAATAACATGAATTATACTTCCAAAACCAAATTTACATTGTATGAAAATAATTCATAAAATTTAATTAAACCATTATGTAATAATTTAATTTCAAATCATATTTCCATTGACAGATGAAATTTTTAAGTTATTAAAGCATCCAAACGTAGTATGTGAATACATATAGAAAATGTTTTTAATTAATAATGTGTCAATTTTATTTAATAAAAATATTTT
>CP092089.1:27477625-27487625 GCA_029203775.1 Neoneuromus ignobilis
TAGGTTTATCTTTAAATTATTAAAAAATATTTATTTCTAAAAATTCTTATCTTATTATTTTCGAAAAAATGGTTGTTTTTATTTTGTATTAAATATTTTAATTTTTAATGTAGATAAATAATTGTTTTTAAATTAAAGACAAATAATTATATATTTATTTCCAATATATAATTGCTGAAAAAAAATTCAATGTCCATTCTATTATTGAAATATACATAAATTTAAAATATTGATAAATGAAATTCTTGCACAAAACATTTGTTTATAATTGAAATGCTAAAGTAAAAAATGAATATATCTGTTAATTTAAATTGTGAATACGAGAAATGAACGATTTACGATTTTCCATATTTACATAAACGGAACACGTATGTAGCATTTTTTTAAAAGATTTATTCTTTACAAACAATATTCATGTTTTCAACAGTCAAATCGATTTTCACGCGAGATTTTAATTATATGTTCCATTTATGTTGTCGGCGTTAATGATCCTTGACACATTCAACGCGCTATTAAACAAGTCGTAAAAAAATTTTTTAAGGTACATATAACGAACTAATAATGAAACAGAGAGAGAAAGAGAAATGTAGACGAGTTGTATTTTTTTTATTAATTTTTTATACATTTTTATATTTATCGGTGGAATTGATTACAAAAAATCAGTGAACTCTATAAAATTTTATGATAGCTCATTTATACGTACTACCAGAAAAACAGTTAAAGCTGCACACAATATGTATTGTATATTCACAAATATATATATATATATATATATATATATATATATATTGATATTTAATATTAAAATATCATAATTATGTATATGGTATTGAAAACCACCATAAATAATATTAATAACAAAAATCTATATTATTTAATTAACTCGATAAGAAAAATTTAATAATATGTCTAATTTTTTATTTCTAACATTCTATAAGACGGTTCAAATGAGACTAAAGGATAATAAAAAACAGTAAATGATATTAAGAGCTTGTAAATGTAAATTTAAACCCTTCATTCTCATTTAAGCCACTATATATATATATATATATATATATATATATATATATACATACACGAGGGTCGTATGATTAGTATGGTAAAAAAGTAAGAAAAACTGAATTGAAAAATTTAATTAAATTATTAAATTAAACAATAAATAAATTTACCATACTTATCAAACGACCCTCGTATGTATATATGGTTTTCTATTCTGAAACAGATATTTCAATAATATTAAAAAAGAATATATTTTCAACAACATGAACTCTATGTACTTTACGTAACTAAAATAGATGTAAAGATAATCATAATTATTTTTATTAGATGAATGTTTTAAATCATGAAAATACTTAAAAAACATGTTAAAAGTATGAGTTTATTATTTACTTACTTACTATTTCAGTATAGATAAATACAAAAATTTCTTCTAAAATATCTGTCAATATTTGTTTAATTAATTACTTTAAGAACGTTTCTTTAATTACTTCTATTCTTAATAAAAACTTTTCTTTGAAAATAATGTATTGCTGTTAAGAAAACGTGAAACATAGTACAAAAGTTCGTGAAAGAAATATCAATATTTGTTATATTCTTTGTTTCATTTTAAAATATTTTCAATTAATTGCCAGTTTCTTATAAACAATTTATTTATAATTTCTTAAATATAATAAACGTGAACGTTCAATGTTTTAATTAAAAATATATTATTTTATTAACCTTTAATGAATGTACGTTCACCATTGTTTTTTTATATTTAAATATATATATATATATATATATATATATATATATATATATATATATAAATTAATTTTGAAATTATTTATATAATAACACACTGATATTTAATTATTTCCGATAATAAATTTTGTAATAGTTTAATTTTAAGTAAATAGTTTGAATAACACTGAAAACTTTGTGAATCATAGTAAACTATTTGTAATATTGATTTAAATAAAAATTACAACTAACTTTGGAAATATATATTGAACTATGTATAATATTTAGATTTAAACATTAAAACTAAATGTAATATGAAACTCTAAACTTTCATTAGAAAAATATTTTAATATGATTGATTTAAACATATTAATCTTATATCTCTTTAATATCAATATATATATATATATATATATATATATATATATATATATATACTTTCATATATAATAATTTATATATATATATATATATATATATTAATATATTATATATTATATCTATATATATATATATATATATATATATATATATATATATATATATATATATATATATATATATATATATGATAATAATATATATATATATATATATATATATATATATATATGAGAAAAAAGGTTCTGCAATAGATACAAAACTAAATGAAATAAATTATATCCTTATTTATTGGCAAATATTTTTGAATTGTTATAAACTAAATTTCAAAAGCTGAAAATTAATCCATTTTATTTTTGAATATACATTTTAATAAAATTATGAACGAATCAAATCAAATAGATATATATTGATAAAAAAAGGTAATACATGCTCCAAGGAGCAGACAATTATAACAAAGTCAGCCTACTATAAAAATATTGTGCTATAAACAAGGATTACAAAATAAAGATTCTAACATTATTAACTATTATGACAAAATAAATTGCAGGAAAAATTACAAAAAACCTGCTCATAAAAATTATGAACGATTGCAATTTAAATTTATAATCATAAACAAATTTATGAAAATTAATGATCCATTTTCTAACATAATTTTTATATTATTATTTTAAATAATTTTTGAATCAATTTCTATAATTATTAACAAAACTGACTATATATATATATATATATATATATATATATATATATATATATAATATCAACCTCTTTCTATCCACATCTGGATATAAACCTCACTCAAAACTTTCCATTTCAACCGATCTGATACATTTCTCTTATAGTCCATTCCAATGATCTTTCTCATGCCTCTCATCTATCAATAAGGCTTTTCTCGAGTTTTTTTTTATCTTTAGGTTTCTATTTAATAATTTATCTTATTTATCTGTGATGTATTATTACTACATGACTGGTTCATTTCCATTTTAAAAATTTAATTCTTATTATTTTGTCCGTAATTTTGTATTTCTTTCGAATTCACTTATTTTTTTTCATTTTCTACGCGTTATTCCAAATATACATTTTTCTATGCTTTGTTTTATTGTGTAAGATCGTCGAATTATTTCAGCATTTAAAACGATTAACTTTCACTATTATAAGGAATTAGTTGAAATTCATTGATTAAAACAATTTTGTTATAGCCAGGATTAACACCATTCTATTTTTAATTTCTTTTTTAATTTATCTACAAATGCTCTTTTTATGTCAATGAGTTGTTCTAAATAAATAACGAATAATTTTTAAAATTGTGTACTGCTATTCCTTTTAATTAATTTTTTTATCAAATAATTTATTACAGATTATTTTTATCTTAGTGTATTTCATCATCAAATCGCATTTTTGATTTATTTCTCATAATTTTTTTATTCTTTGTGAAATTGTCCAGTTTTATTGAAAAAATAATATCGTTAAAAATTAAAGGTAATTAATATTTTATCATTTACATTTAATCCTTTAAATTTTCAGTTAAAATTCTGAGTACTTCTATACATATATATATATATATATATATATATATATATATATATATATATATATATGTGTGTGTGTGTGTGTGTGTGTGTGTGTGTTTCTGATAAAATTTGAATAAAAAAATTTAAATTAAAATGAAAATTTGTTTTTTTTGTGTTTTGAAATTAAAATTCGTAAATTTAAACTTTTCAAACTTAACGAACCAATACGATATAAAACAATAAATCCCACAGTTTCTTTATATTTATTATATAATAGATTCCATTTGTTGCTTGGTACAATTATTTTGAGAGTACGTGTAACTGATATTGCCAACAACCGTCTCGTTTTATTTCCTTTTTTTAATCATATCGAATGGTAAAACCACAAGACAACGAAGTATTGCCCGTCCAGCAACAATTTGTGTCGCAAAAACAATAGATACAGTTGTACAAATTGATTCTAATAAATAAACGTCCTAGTTAGCGTGCCGACGGCGGTGTGAGCACAGTAGAAACATCGGGAGTGTAGCAGAAACGATGGTTATCGTTGCGTTAACGTTAGCGTTAAGCTTGGAGGATTGCCAAAAGCGCGCACTGCATGGCCGACTGTGCGGACTCCATTTGTCACACTGCGGCGGTCGTCTTGCATTCATAAAACTGCTCATATACAGACATTTGAACGCTTTTCGTGTGAAAAACGGATATTCGTTGCGAGTCAAATAATGTTTTGCAATTAATTTATTGAAGTCTGTTTTGTGTAACTATGAGGAAAACAACGCTCAACATTGTGAAATTAATATTAAGTTGAACTTCAAACTTTCGAGGTCTTATGCTTTTTTACGATATTTACTTCTCGCAATGTAAATTTGAAAATTAAATGTTTTTATGTCTATTATTTAATATTGACAATGTTAATAATGTATTCAATATTTATATAACTATGTAATTTTGATAACTAAACTGAAATAGTTGGTTTTCTTTCTTTATTAAACAATTTTTCAAGAAAATTTATTTATTCATCGAAAATACTCTAATGTAAATTATATAACATAGTTTTGATTCTTTCAAAAAATATATTTTTTAAACATATATTTTTTAATTACATTTTGATATTTACTTAGATCATTTATACATTTTATATGTAAATATAAAATTATTACTAACATTAAGAATCACTGGAAAAATATATAAATATATAATGAGATTTATAAGTATAGTATTAGTATACTAAATAAGGTGTAATTATTTCAAATTTAACATTTTTTTTCATTTTTTCTGCATAAAAGTAGATGTATATCGAAATATTAGCAATAAAAAGAGTATTTCAATAAAAAGAATATTTTTTTATGAAAATATCAAAAAGTTATTTTATATAAATCTTAAAATATAAATAAAAGAAAAATTTATGAATTTATGTATATAAAAAAATGCAAGTTCTATTTTGATATTTAAAGTAATTTTTAAAATAAAAATAAATTATTAAATTTAAGTTAAACAAGAATTTTAGTAGTTTTTACATATATTTGTAATTCCAACAATTACTTATGCATCATATGGCTTAAGCTGAACACCTTAACTGAATAACAAAGTACAGACTTTGTTTCATTCATTCAATACATCTTAATACGTTCATTTTATTTTAAAATAAAATTTCAACCTTTTAAAATGTCTAAAAAAATAGTATAATACGTGAATATTTACTATATGAATTTAAAGTTAGTTCTAATGGTGTTGAAGTTGCAAGATAAATTTGTGCCGTATTTAGAAAAGGGAAAATTACATTATTAATGGTCACAAGGTGGTTTAAAAAGTTCAGTTTAGGGAAGAATTATTTGGAGATGAAGCTAGATTAGGCAGACCATCAAATGTAAATATTGACGAATTACTGACAATGATTGAAACAAATTCTAATTTATCGTATCAACAGTTTAATGAAAAGTTTAAAGTAAATGATGAAAAAATATGGAATCATTTATATAAAATAGAGAAGGGCTGAAAATTTTAAAAATCAGTACAGTACGCTTTAATAAATTACTTCTTTATATTTTCTGTATCTCTCATTTCACGATTAAAATATAAAAACTTTTGGGACTAAATTTTGACCTGTGACAAAAAATGGATTTTTTTATTCTAACTACAAACGTAATTACCACTGGCTATTGTCAAATAATCCTTTGTCACAAGCATCTAAAGCTAAATTGACTCCAAGAAAAATGTTTCTTTGTGTCTTTTGAACTTTAAGAGGAATTATTCATTATGAGTATGTACAAGTAAGTCAAACCATCGCAAAAAACATTTACAATGAAGAGTTACAAAGAATGTACAACGCATTACAACAAAAACATCTACCACTGTTTAATCATCAAAGAGTTTTATTTTTGCAAGATAACGCTTAGTCACATGTTATGATAACGACAAGAGAAAATATGATGAATTTAAAATGGAAAATTCTCCCTCATTCTTTATATTTACTAGGCACTTCACTATCCGATTTCTATTTGTTTTTGTTTCAGGATAACCATATACGTAGTAGTAAAATAAATATTAACAAAGCATTAAAAGCGGATTTTTTTATTTTTTGGAAATAAAATTCTAGATATTATAGAAATATAATTTATAAATTATCTTCTCGTTGGAAAAGGATAATTTAATGTGAAAGTGGATATATTGACGAATAAAGTTATTTTAATCAAAAAATATTGTACAAGCTTTTTTATTTAAAATAATTTAAATAAATCGAAAAGATAAAGTAGATATTAATAATGAAAAAAATTACATACTTCTTACTGTAATAATATTTGTGAAAATAAATAAATATTTTTCAATCGCGTTCCTTTATTAAAAAGAATTATAAAATATTAATATTTTATTTATAAAATATTCAACAACCATAAAAAGTCAATTTGAATTAAAATCTATCATACATATTTTCAGAAACAATTTTATGTGACAGAGAACATAAAACCTTACCTAACTCGGCTATCAAAAAATATAAAAAATGATACTATAAATAACGTTCTCGCTCGTTATTATTACACGAGGAAAGAATAAATTCATAAGAACGTATTCCACATTCAATATCACACACTCAACATCCATAGTAAAAGAGCAAAGGTTGTAAGTTACTTTCTTCGTTCACATTAATGTTATTAATTGACCTTAACGAACTTGAAATGAAGTTTTAAATATACGTTTTCAGCAACCACAATTAACTTCGCCTGTTTGCTGACGATGCACAATAAAGAAGATTAAAAGTGGCGCACTTCTTCACGTATTGTCGTCAGTAGTGCATTGCCATTTATTTATGTGCTATCTTTGAATGTGTTTTTTTGTATATGTAACATTTAAGTAGGAAACCTAATAGATAACAGTCACGTATAGACCCTATTTTTTCGATCGTTTTTAAAATATATGGCTTTTAATGGTTAATAAATATTTCATTCATTTAATCACTTTAAATTTATAGCCTTTTAATATTTATAGTTTGGATAATTTATTCATAGTATTATATGACTAATGTTGACCGAAATATTATTTACAACTTATTTTTCGCTATGTATATATATATACATATATATGTGTGTGTGTGTGTACGTATATATTCAATATATATATTCAATACATTCAAATTTTCTTAAAATATTTTTTAAATATAAAATACATATTTATTATAGAAAAACTATTATAAATACAATTTAAGAAGCTTTAAAAAGATATGTAAATATTTATTTACTACATCCAAGACCTTGAATAACAATGCACATATTTTTTTAAATTGCATTTCTTAAATTTATAGCTTTCTGTTTGAAAAATTTAGTTTATATGAAATATTATATCTTATAGTGAAATATTAATTATTTTGATAATTATTTTTTTATTTCGGGAAACAAATACTTAATATCTTAATTTAGTCAAAAATATATCTCAATTTAATTCAAAGCAGATAAATTTAGTAGGAATATTGTGCTTTTTAAAGCTATTAAAGTTAACTTTTATAGCATATGTCCATACATATAATCGTATATATATATATATATATATATATATATATATATATATATATATATATATATATATATATATATATATATAAGATTACTAACTATACAAATTATATAAAATAAATATTTTCCTCTTTTGCAATTTCAAAATAAAATGATTATCAAAATGCAAAATGTAATGAAGAGAACTTATTAAAATAGAATTTAGAATAGAAAATGTATGTTTTTTAAAGATGAAAAAAGTTTGAAAAATTTTATTTTCAGGGCTTTGTGTTAACTTCTAATATATTTATTAAAAAAAACAAATTTGGCTTAAAAATATTATTTGAAAAAATTAAAAAAATAAAAGACAATTATGTAATGTAATTTTTCTGTAAAATATTTTTATAATAATACTGATTGGTGTTATAATAGTGTCCCAAGTTGGAGATTAGTAATGGGGCTGACAACTTTAATTTTTAAAAACACAATTATCACTGAGCTCCGATATGATGAATTGGACTCCTTTCTATATAATAATAATAACGAAGTACAATTTCCAACAATGTAAATAAATAATAAATTGTCACTTTTGAATTAAACAACATAGTTGTCAATAAATGATTATAGCCTAAATCAAATTTCAATTTTTCGAAAGGATCCTAGCTAAAAAGTCCTTAAATGATTTTCTTCATAATAAAATCCAAATATTCATAAAAAAATACAATTTCTTAAGATTACAAAATTTGATTATTGAAATAACGATAAAAACTTTTATAATTAAGATATATATATATATATATATATATATATATATATATATATATATTTAATATTTAAAAATTAATTACAAAATGTTAAGTTTATTACTCAAGTTGATAAATTAATCATTTTAAATAATATAAAATAAAATGTTTTTACTGTCACGAACCCATATCATGGTAATTGGATAAAAGGTGGTTCAGAAAAGGTTATGAAAATTAAAACGTAATTAATTTTTATCTAGAAAACATTTTAATTCAAAAATGCATGATATCGTTACATGTAAAATTAATTAATTTTTATGTAGACCCAAAACCATAATAAGAGTAAACTGAATAATTATCTTATTTTGAAGCTATAAAAAATAATTTAATTAAATTTATGAAGTATACAATTTAAATAGTTGTTAATAAAATTATAAAAGATTTGAAAAATTCAATAGCATTAAGTGAATGACAGACAGAATATTAAATAGATTTTAAATTATTATATATTTCTGTTTTAGAATTAAAAATAGATTTTAAAATATTTTTTCTATATATATAAAATATTGTGTCAATTATTTTTCTTATAAATAATCCAAATTTATATTTCGATAATTTTATAAATAGTAAAATAATTTCTAATAAATCAAAGAGTATATTAACTGACTAAATAACAGAAGTTTTATAAAAAATTAAATATTATTTAATTTTCTCCTTTAATCTATTTGTAATTCAATTGTATAGAAAATATATATTTAATTGTTTTCAAAGTTTTTCTAATTATTTTTTTATAATAATTTTGGTCAATTTTGAAAATAATTTTATGAATAGTATTCTTGTTAATTATATTATAAATTAAAACATTAAGAATATTTTAAGTATTGAAAATAGTTCATTTCACGTGTATTACAAATTAGTGCATTTCTTCTAATTTATACTTGTATTTAGAAAGTAATTTCTAACAATAAAATCTATATACAATATAATAAAAAAAATTAATGGTAGTCATAACAATAATAACTGAAATGTTATAAAACAATTAAATATGGAAAATATTATAAAACACGTTTTCATAAAGTTTTATAGAAAATTTTCCATAAACAAATATTCTGAATTTGATTGAGTCACATGTCTCACATTTTACTTATTATAAATAATTAAAGAAACTAAAGAATGATATTTATGAACGCTTGCTATTCTTTAAAAAATAATGTAAAATTCAGACGCAAGAAGATTATTAAAAAAAGCAATTTCATTAAAATATAAAAGTTTTTCATTCATCATAGACCTGAAATATATTTGTTTATTCTACACTTAATATATTTTAAACTTCAAAAATGCTTCCTTCTCATTTTTATCTATTTCTGTTAACAAGAATTATCTAATTTTTACCAATCAATTAAATATACTAAAACTAATTTATAATATAAGTACAAAATCTATCTTGAAAATATCAAAATATGTGCTGGTACATAATACTAATATTTTGTTATATAATTTCTATATTATAAAATAATTTATAATGAAATATATTAAGGTAATAATAAAAATATATATATTAATATACGAGGGTCGTTTGAGAAGTATGGTAAATTTATTTATTGTTTAATTTAATTAAATTTTTCAATTTAGTTTTTCTTACTTTGCTACCATACTT
>CP092089.1:27490125-27495125 GCA_029203775.1 Neoneuromus ignobilis
TTGTAATATTATTTTATCAGTTTTTATCCCTTTCTACCATATATATGGATATATATTTACTGTAAATATATAATTTTATAAATATATAAAAATTATTTGCTTTTTACAGGAATAATCAGATGAAAAAAACTGCATAATAAAATAAGATATCTATAAATAAAAAATGTCAAAAATAACACAAACTTAGTGCGATTTATATAATGCGATTTTTTAAAAAAAATCTTATAAATATGAAGGTTTTTTAAACAATAAAAATATATTATAAAAATATTTTCTTATGGATGTTTGTTACAAAGTATATATATATATATATATATATATATATATATATATATACACAGGTATTTGTATATACATAAACATCGTAACTTAAAAAAAGTATATCTTTGAAGAAGTTTTATAAAGCTACGCATTAACTTAAAGTTTCGTTATAGTCTCGCCTTTACAAAAATCTCCTATGTTTAACTTTTCATCGGATGCCACATCAAAACTTTTCGTAATTTATCAAATTTGGCAGTTGTTCTAGTTTTCTGTATTCTGTTTGCCGGTATTTTGTCAAGAATATTCTGTTCTGATATAAAAAATACGTAAAATTCATTACTCGTATAACTTTTAAAATAAATACTTCCCTAACTTTAAAAGGATTTGATAGTATTATTGCTATTTTATTCACTGTATATTCTTAGTAAACATTTTTAAAATAAAATCCCATAAATAATATTGGGCTATACAATTTAATTGGCTTTTAACACGTTTTATATCCAGAAGAAAATGAGTTTAATTAATATTGCTTGACTATTCAATTATTTAATGGTTTTAATTTTTAAATAGATGTTTATACATACAAATCCATTTACTCACAACATATAAACATATATATATATATATATATATATATAAAGAGCTACGAATCTTTAAAAGTTTTTAAAACATTTTATAGTTTACTTCTTGTAAGAAAAACTAATATTATAAATTCTGGATAAGAACATATTATAAAAAAGTAACTTTGAGAGATTATAAAATATTTATCGTATTATCTATGATAAGAATATACACCTGATCCAAAAAATGCTTTTTAAAATATTTTTACAGTGCATATATTTTATATTAATATTTTTATAACATACTATAGGTTAAAAATATAACACAAACCAAAAAAAATCATTTTTTTAAAAAAAAATATATTTCAGTTTACATTTTTAACTATTAGAATTATAATTTTATTTAAATTTAATTAAATAGAAATGTTATCAACCTTTGCAATAAATTTAAACATATATTTTATTTAGTTAATTCATATTTGTATTTTTCAATAAAAAATTAATCGTTATTTATTGAATTTTTAGGAAAATTTGGAAATATTTTTTATATATACACAAATGTTTAGGGTGGTTCAAATGAAACTAAAAAATGTAATTTATAAATGTGTTTAAACTTCAGTCTCATTTGGGCCATTCTATATATTGTAATAAAGTAGCTTTGATAATAAAATCATTGGATGGACTCAAACTTTCCTTGTAAGTAGGAATCAAAGAATTAAAATTAAATACAGGTGTCAAATTATTAGTAATTTCAAAGATACCTCAAGATAGTTTCAGTCTTTTTTTATAATCTTTATAAATTATCTTATTCATAAAATTATAAATTTTAAAGTTAGATATTTTATCGATATTTTTTTACAAGATTTTTTTTTAGAATTTGATTCTAGACATTTAAAATTTCAAATAAACAAAATTATTAATTGGACGTAGTATAAGGTTATAGAATTTAATCTATTGAAAATTAACTTTGTTTCATTTACTAAAAGAAGTAATTTTATTTACCTAATTTACTCTTATCAAGTAGAAAAAAATCTGATTTATATAAATATTTCGTAATTACATAACAGTCATCGGTTTTATAGAATAAAAATTATATGTATTTTTCAAATATTGTAAGGAACGACCGTAAAAAATTAAATTTTGTACATAGAACAATTAAGAGATGTAGTAGAATCATTCAAGAAAAATCATACTCGACTTTAGTAAGAGCTTTGCTTGATAATTAAGGAAGAATATGGTATATGCATTCAGCAAAAAAAAAAAAGAAAATGCGAAACATAATTTTAAAAACAGGTCTTCATTTTGTGATAAATAAATATTTTCAAATAAATAGTTCAGATGAAATGTTAGAGAAGCTCAGATGGAAAAGTATGAAAAATAAATGTAGACTTGGAAATTAAGTTTGCATATATTTTCATAAGATGGATGTAGTTCAAGTATAGTAAGTAAATATCACAAAAATCTATATTTCCTAAAAAGAACTTTTGAAACAAATTTTGCTCAATAAATTTAGTAAAATCTTTAAAGAAGTAAAACTGACTATAGTGCGACTTATATTAGTGTAAATATATGTGGGATACGAATTCAATAATAGAAATATGAAACAGAGAGAAAATTTGTAGGAAAACTCTTTGTTAAATAAGTGCTTCAGGATGAATAATCCTAATTAAATGATTGAACAACTTGCATTAGAGTGATTGGAAAATAGATGGAGGTTTATAATTTTAGTCTGAAATGTAATGCATTCTCGTATTTTCAAAACACAGTCTTTCCCAGTTAAAACTTTTAAAAATTAGATTAACAGAGATAAAACATTTTAATATAAAGATGTTTCAAAATAGGAACCTTTGCTATCGGATTAGCTATCTTAAAAAAATGTATTATATACTTATATGTATATATATATATATATATATATATATATTATTTATATATATATATATATATATATATATATATATATAGATAGATAGATAGATAGATAGATAGATAGATAGATAGATATAGATATGATGGCCAAAAATAAAAAGCAATTATTATGTAACGTTATCGAATAAATATCTTTATTAGTTCAAATAAAAAGTAGAAAAATCCATATAGGAAATTCATCATAAATCCTCAAAAAAATTGTTACTCTGCGTTCGTTTTTTATATCCTTGATAAATAAAACTTGTTCACGGTAAAAATATGAATTGTGGTGATCAGGCGAATTGTCACAGACCACGACTGATTGTGTCCACGTCATTGAGTATTCTGCTCAACCTCTGTTTGAATGATGCAACTGAATTGGTTCGACATTCATCTGTAACCGACGTCGATTTATAGGTATACACACATACGATGGACTCGGCTACACATTTATCTATCAGAACATGAATGTTTATATTGGCATATATGTAAAACTATTCTTTAATCCATGTTTTGCTCGTCAGTTACAATCGGATAATATTGTTATGAATGCATATATAGATTATTGTTATTCTATATTTAGCATAGAAATGTCATACAATCACAACATTAATTTATTCATACATCCATCAATGCTTTTATATTTTATGTATTTGATTCAGACATATTGTCTCTTGGATTTTATAATTTATGTCATATTTTTTAATTTAGTTACTCTAACTCTTATAAAATTATATATACATATATAGGGTTAAATTATATATAAATAAGAGAGGGTATATGTGTGCATGTATTTCTAAAAATTTTAATAAATTTATATTTATATTTTTTTAATAATCAACAAATATAAAAACGAAATTCATATATTAAAATGTAAAAGTATTTTGTTCTAAAATTAAATCAAGTTTTAAATGATTGAGTAATTCAAAATTTTGATTTATAGTTAATCATGAGTCATTAATCATATGCAATCAATAATTCAGAATATAAAGTATTAATTTTAAAAGTTCTACTTTATTAATTAATCACTAAAATATAATATTCACTGGTTATACTTAGTAAAGCTTTGTTCCAAAACTTTATTTTAATTAACGTAAGTATACCTGCAATCTTTCAAAATTATATAAATAATAAAAGAGAAATAATTTCTTAATGACAACCTGATGGATTATCTGAATTAAATTTATCAAAATTACCTTTATTTTAAGGTGAATTAACGTTATCTTATTTATTTTTACTATAGTAAATGAAATCACTTTTCATATCAAAAAATATTTCCAGCTGATCCATCTTAAATAAAAGTATTATATTATTTTAAAGTAAATACACAATTACTTTTTATTAAAACCCTCAAGTAAAACGATATATGAAAATTTGAATATATGAGTAATTTAATTTTGAATTTAATCATCATAAATTTATACAATAACCTACTGACTATAATTGAATGAAAAGTATTTTACATTGTGTTTTTGATTAAAACGGTTTCATATTGACCAAATGTTATGTAATTTTCAAACAACAATAAAGAAAATACTACCAACTGAAAAATAATTTTTCATTTATGGAATTTGAAAATGTGTATTAAGAAGCAATCTTTATATATATATATATATATATATATATATATATGTACATATGTATGTATTGTCATATAAATTTATATCAGTCATTGCTGGACGAAAACCTCAATGAATGTTACCATATACTGGTATTTGGTCATACTCACTACGTTAACAAATCAGGCTTGTCAGGATTTTTTTACTTAAAATTTACCATTTTTGACAGTTTTTCTTCACTAAAGCTAAAAACCCAGCATACCTACATACTCACCTACGATCGGGGATTGAATGCAATTTTCTTGCATAATAGGGAGTGATGCTAACCACTACAACACCCGACAATGTATGTATAAAGTCATCCAAATTTAGGCATCACATTTGGATGACCCTATATATATATATATTAAACAATTTAAAAAATAAATTCAATTCACCCTTTTAATTTTTACTTTAACAATTTCTGAAAAGAATGCATCAAGTCACAGATTGACAATAAATATTTAAATAATAAAATTAATTATTGTATTCATAAGTTAATAAATGTAAGCATTATTTATTATAAATAATTTTTGAAAATGAATTTATGTTTTAATAAATTTCATTTAATTGCACGAAAAACCTTAAGTCTTCTGTTTATACATGTTTATATTTATGATTTTATGTTATTAAGAACGCTAACGTAATAAAACATACATATTGCCGAAGGGAT
>CP092089.1:27500125-27527625 GCA_029203775.1 Neoneuromus ignobilis
GGACTAATAGTGATAATATTATATATATATATATATATATATATATATATATATATATTTGTGTGTGTATATGTGTATAAACATGTTACAGATACTGACATTGTTTTAAAAATGCTTTAAATTTTGTGATTTTATTTATATTTTTCAAATAAATACTATACAATATTCATCTTTTCCACAGAGACATGACCCATATTTCATAACCATAAAATATATGATCAAAATATTATTCTTTTTTTAAAAATTTATAAATAACTTTCGTGAATAAATAATATAATTTACAATAAATGTGTAATTTTAGTATTGTGACAATGTGATTTAAAAATTATGGAAGAAGAAAAATAATGGCGACTGAAGAAAAAAACATCTCTTCGAATTTCAAGATATGAATCAGTAATTTCTCACATCAACAACAACATATTTTCCAATTGTTATTTAAAGGTTGCCACATTTTCATGGAAAACGCAAGGAAAATTTACATGAAAATAAACACGTAAATATTTATATCGTATATTTGAACAATAACAACAAATTTTTCCACAAGAACCCCGAAACCAAACAGTTCCATTCAAGTGAACTTTTAACAAACACAATTCGAATGATTAGTATATGAATAATTGAAAACTGTTACTGAACGGAAAAAAATTATTGCGCAATTGGTTTTCCAATTTCTCATTATTCTCGTGTCAAAGTCGATATTTTAAATTGAAATGAATCGTAATTATATATCACTGCGGGTTTATAAAACGTTCACTGGTGCCAACTGAGACAACTTCGAGGACAACGCCGTTTCCGATAATTACTCACTTGAGCACGTTGAAATTATATCAATAGAATATTCAATGCGCTTTCATAAGTTGGTTCATTAATTTTATTACAATCGACATACATTTATAGACAACATTATATATATATATATATATATATATATATATATATATGTATGCATTTCGGAAATATAGAAAAAAGAAGGTAATGAGTTGTTACAAGTAGAACAATCTATAGAGGCATTTGTACAGCAATGGATTAATAGATAATTAATGTGGTGATAGTGTTTATGTATGTATGTATGTATATATATATATATATGTATGTATATATATATATATATATATATATATATATATATATATATATAGTAGAAAGCTTTATAGGCATTATATCCAAGTGTACTAACTTCAAAAGAATAGTTTCCTTAAAATAAAATGAGCCCAAAATGTTAGTGATTATATTAATTATATAATAAATTTAAGAGCTTAACTTTTAAACCTTATTTATGTTTTCGTGGACATAGTATGGCAATAATAGAAACATTTAGTACAATTAAAATAATACATCCTATAATTAATTATTAGTAATTCAACATTTTTTTTATTGTTTTATAAATGTTGTAAATGTCAAACAGATTTAATTTAATTGCATACTTCCATCTATTAATATCTTTTTGCGTCTACCGAAAAGCTCTATCCACCTAAAACACAATTATTTTAAACACGTAAAAGTGTTTTAATTAAACATATATGAATCATTCTTTTTACTGTTATATATTATTATTAGTACTCTTTAATAAACACTGAAATAATTATTTTATCATTAGTATTTACTAAGAAATAGTGAAATAATAAATATCTCGAAAAGGTTTATTTACGGTACTGTATACTTTATGAATATTAATAAAGAAAGAATGCTGCAGAAATTTATAAAAAAGTTTTTGGAGTAAACGCAGTATAATATAAGACATGCAGAAGATGAGTGGAAAAATTTAAGAATGGAGAATTTTAAGACGAACCACGTCCTAGAAGACCTTTGGTGATCGATGATAATATTCTTTGTAACATTTTAAAAGAAAACTCATTTTTATCCACATCAGAAATAGCAGAAAATCTCGATATAGCTTAATAAACATTTTAAAATCATGTCCAATAGCTTAGATTCATGTAAAAGTATGCAAGATGAATACCATATGAATTTACTGCTCGAAATAGGTATGATTGTTTAATCGTTTGCTACTTTTAAGTATTAAAAATAAGCCATTTTTGTAACTCCTCGTAACTAAAGATGAAAAATGGATTATATATGTAGATGTAGTGAGGAAAAGAGCATAACCCGTTCCATCAACATTTAAATCGAGTTTAAGTGTGAAAAAGAGAATATTGTTTATTTTGTGGAATATGCGAGGACCAATGCATTGTAAGCTTTTAAAGTTGAAAGAAAAGATTAATTTTGAAAAATATAGTTAACAGCTGGACTATTTAAACAATAAACTTAAAAAAGCAATTGATAGTTTATTTTCTATTGATTTTATCAATAGAAAATAAACTATCTTACGGCATGATAACGCAAGACTGCATATTTCTTTAGCAACCCAGAAAAAAATAACGAAACTCGATTGGAAGGTTCTAACTCACACAGTATATTCTCTGGATATAGCACTTTCCAACTATCATTTATTTTTGGTTCTACACTTAAAAAAAATGAATGAAAATGGAGATGTAAAAAAGACACTGGATGAATTTTTAGTTTCAAAAGATGTGTCATTTTATAGAATAGGAATTTAAAAGCTTCCATCAAGACGAGAAAAAGTTTTTAATATTAATGTAAATTATATTGTTAATTAAATATTGATAAACTGTATAAAAATGTATTATTTTTTTTACTTAAAAAACAAGCAGAACTGTTCGATAGACTTAATATATACATGTATGTATATATCCATTTACATCCATATATATATATATATATATATAATATGTATATATTCATACATATTAATCATATATTCCATCTTGTTCAAACAGAATACCGAATCGTGATCCGCTCTTTACATGTTCGAATAAACCTGTACACAAGTTAATTATTACAGCAGCCCATTCTAATTATCTCTGAAGTCGTGGTGCCACCACAATTTACTCATCGCGTGAATGCGTTGCACCATCAGACTATGTGTATACGTGTGTGTGTGTGTGTTGATAAGGACCGGGCTCGTCGTCTACTTTTGTCGTCGTCGGCCGTGATAATTCGTTTATCTGTAAGCGTCCGTTGTGTTCTTCTTAAGAAAAGCGACAAACAGTAACACACAGTAGAAAATTATTTATTTATTTATAGTCTTTCGTATTTGCTGTTCAGTAAAGATTTCGACAAAGATTATACGAAATTAAATTATGAACGACTTAGTTCTATTTCCTCTATTTATTTTTTTTAATAGTATTTTTACTCCAAAAAATATATAAGAAAAATTTATGTAGAGTTATTAAAATGTTAAAAATATATTAAATTGTCTATCAGTATAATGTGGCGATTATTAATAAACACTTAAATATATTCAAGAAAAAATCAATTTATTGTAATATTTTTTTGAAAATTACTTCAAGTGATTATTATTTTATTTTTTATTGAATTTATATCGAATTTACTTCATCATTAATCTTTTTGATTTTTTTCAAGCCTATGTAATTTATAAAGCTCAAATACATACATATAATTTCAATTTTAGATATCTTCAGAAAGTTAACGGTCATTTAATGTTTCCAAGTCGTAAATTAATTGTTTGAAAATATGTTACTTAAAAGATATATCGTTCATCGAAGTGTATGACGTGTTTTATAGTCCTTTTGAAACAATATTTTCTTATTTACGAAACTAAACTTACGTAACTCGTTCGTTAAAAAATGTTTTCAGAATTTATGTACTTTACTTCGAGCTTACAGTTACTGCTTCATTGTTTTTCTGCAAATATTGCTAACAGTTTTCGGTAACCAACTTGTCAACTACAATACATTTTCATTTCTTGTTTTATGTTCGTCATAATAGTATACTAAAAATCATCACATTCCATTTACGATTCCTGTACAATATAATATTAAATATATAACTGCCATAAATTATAACATATATATATATATATATATATATATATATATATATATATATATATTATTGATTAAAGTCCCTACAATTTAAAATATATCAGTTCAAGGACAGTCATTTATTTTAAAAATCAGAAATAATAAAATACATTAAATATATTTTTTATTAGAATAACTTCATAGTAATATATATATATATATATATATATATATATATATATATATTATGTGTGTCTGTGTGTGTGTGTACTTATAGTAATATCTACCGTGGAAGGATGTAATGAAGAAGAACATTTAGAAGTAACGGAAGTTCTATGGGCAACATCATTCACATGAAAATCATAACGGTTGCGCAGTATCGCACTTGAAATGTGATACGTCTTCATACCTCGCGGTCATGTCTTGTCAGATGATAAATGAGAGAGGAAGAATGTACTCCAAAGTTTATCACGAACGAAATGTAAACATAGAAAAGCGGTTATATGGCCGACATCTATTTCAGTGCTAAGCGGAATTTAATACGCTTTTTAACTTTCGTCTCTCAAACTCAAGGGAAATATTTGTCAGGAACGTCAACTGTGAAACATAACAAACACGGATGAAATGAAAAACCGAAATATTTGACAGGACAAAATATCATTTGTCATAATCACGAACGATTCTTTTGTACCTAAAATATTTACATTGCAGTTGTAGATATTTTAAAACTTCTTTTGTACTCAATTCATATTCTGTATGTTTCAATTCCGCGGTGAGCATTACTACATATATTCACAGGAAATTCGGTTCACACACAGTAGAAGGTTCTAGTGAGACGGCGACGAATCGTGACTGAAGAACAGAAAAAACTTTTTTGCTCTTGGGGTTTAAAACACCTCTTTCTCTTTCTATCAATATATATATATATATATATATATATATATATATATATATATATTTGTGTGTGTGTAAATAAATATTATATACATATACGTATATGTAAAATATATTTACATATTTTTAAAACGATATCTATATAGAGATATATTTATGTTATGTATATATAATTCAAGAAAAATATATTTTTGATTCAGTTATTTTACTATTCATTTTAGTTATCTACGCGATAAAATTTTATTAAATTATTACTAAGTAAATATTTGAATTTATAAAAACATATAAGAAGAATTCATCACACCTAATTCAATTATAAATCAAGCTTCGACCCTTTATGGTGCTTGGAGTCTTTGGTTTGTCTGCCTTTCCCAAGGTACACTATTCACTCTTTAACCGAGAACCTTTTCAATGCAAATGTCAAGCCTCTGTATCTGTCACTTTTCATATATGGTTATAAAATTCTGACGTTTATTACTCGTAATTTATTTTATTATCAATAAATCCAAAATTAATTCATATTAGTTCAAAGGATATTCAATATCAGATACTAAAAACTAGACATTTTATTTTTATATTAATTTTCGTTGTTAAATGAAATTTGTGATATTTAAAATAATATTCTTATTTAAAATGATATGAAAAAAATACTAGGAATTAATTTTAATGTACAAATTATAATGAATTCTTAAAACTGATAAAGACTTTTTAATTATACTTAGTCAAATATAAAGTTTTGCGATGTAATGTGAAAATGGTTTCTCTTACTGTAACGAACTTCGTTGCTGTAAATAAATGGAGTGTGAAGCGAATACGGTAAAACTTGAATAGTAATCGGATTTGTATTCAGAACAAACTATATCTTTTAAGGATGAAATTACCTAAAAGTATAGAACTGAAAATAATCAAAATGAAACAATATACAGAAATTGAATATAAAATTTAAATATTTAAAAATAATAAATCATCAGTCTATATTAAATGAAAAATATTTTAAAACACTTTTTTTAATAAATATATTTATTACATATATGAATCAATAAAATCTTATGGGATGGTAAAAACGTATAAAGTGTAATAAATAAATCAATAAAATTCTAATGTAGATTCATTTCAGTATATAACATTTATAGATATTTATTTGTACCTATTTAAAAAAAATATAGAAATGATTTTTATTACTGTTGAGTCATATATAATCACTTTTGTAAAAAAAAAATATTTTCCAATTTTATGCATTTTTTAATTAGTACATTTAACGATATTATATTTATTTGATTATAGCATAAATTTGTTTCTAACATTTTCAAATAATTGTAAATATATTGCAAGTAAAAAAATTTAAACATAATATTTTATTTAATAAATATAAAAACACAATGATTAATTCATTAATAAATCACTACTATAAAAATCATACAATTTTTTAATTAAGAATAATCAAAGTAAAAAAATATTTTTTTTGAATTTAATTTACTTAAAAAAATTTTAGTTGTAATATTTATATTTAGAGCTTAGTGTCGAAATTCTCATAAATGAATCAAAGTAAACAATAACCGATAATTAAAATTTTGACTAAAATGCTTTAATAGTATTTGGAGCAATAAAACTCGTTAAAAAGTACTAACGATATTAAATTACAGTCGTGATTAATATTCTGTTATTTTAGAATTAAATATTAAACAATATAAATATATATATGGGGTTTTATAGAGTCTGTCGACACTTTCCGCTTTAAATTTTCGTCAGTTATTTTTTTACAAGATCAAGTTTGATGCTCATCCCTCGAAAGTGAGGGGACTCTCCGGCTGGGAATCGAACCCAATCTCCCGCATGACACGCGGTGATGCAAACTACGGTGCTACCCAGTCGGTACTAAACAATATTATTTAATAAATTTAATAATATTATTAAATACTAATTAATAAATAACAATAAAATTTGTCTGTATTTCACTTTTCAATTTTCTTTAAAAATTAGTAATATATCTAAAATGAAACCTATTTCTCCTAAAAAAATTACATTTTAAATAACAACTATACAATATTTTAATAAACTTATTGCAAATCAAACCTGAAACATAGAATATCATTTTAAAATAGTATTTTTTTATAAAATTAAAAAAAATCTAAATTAATACACAATACAACCACAGAAACTAGAAAGGCTAATATGAAATATATATAGAGATTCTATTAATAAAACGTTAAATTTTTAATTACCTAACCAGTTAAAAGCACCATTTACACAGATTCTAAATTATTCATAATATGTACAAAGATATTATATTTTATAATTAGAAAATATTGAACGTATAGAATTCAATGCCTTTTATAAAAAAGGTATTTCATGAATGTAATGAAAATGAGAGCAGTTTCAAAATCATCAACATACTTTCTACAAATATTTTAATAATTTAATTTCTTAACAAGTACATAAATATATGCTAATAGAACGTTCGACGAACAGCTAATTATATTTCAATAGAAATACATCAACGTCGTGTCAAAATATGTAATTTCTGATGATCAATTATTAAAATGCGTGTGAGGAGATAATTATTTATAACGATGGCCCTTTTTATTATATATATATATATAGAGAGAGAGAGAGAGAAATAGAGTGAAGATTGTAATCAAAATAAAATATTAAATTATACACAAACATATGTATGTATAAATATTTACGTATGTATTTATATATATATATAATGTGGGTAACTGTCGAAAGTATTGAAATTGAAAATTATGAGATAAAATAATAAGATAAGTATATTTTCTACTTGTTTCATTTATGTTGATTTTTGGAAATAAATATTCTCATTAATGAAGGATTTAACCTTTATATATAGGATCATCCAAATGTAATGCCTAGATTTTTATTTTATTAAAAAGAAACAGAAGAAGCTATACAAATGTTTCCATATACACTACCCTATACACATGTTTCTTTTTAATAAAACACAAATCTAGGCATCACATTTGAATAACCTTATATATATATATATATATATATATATATATATATATATAAGTATACAAATAAATTTATAAAATAAAATTATTTTTAATAGCAGGTAATTTGAAACATAAACAATAAAGCATACTTTCTCTGTAATAACATTTACTAAAAACAATTTAGTTACTATTTGGGCCAATTCATTGTTTATAGCGACATACAACAGATATTCATATTGAAACGATGTTATTGGTGAAATAGCTATTAAACTAATTCAATAGCATCTTTATTTAGTTAAATGTTAGTAGATTCTTGGCATATATAGTCTTCTTTAAAGTAGTTCACGAATAAAAGTTTAATGTTATTAGGTCATAGAGTTACTATGTCTACTTTTATTGTCATTTCATTTAAATAAATGATAATCGTCGGACATTTTAATAAGTCACATGTTAAAAATCTAACGTTATTAGTTTGGTTAATTAATTAGATTTTTGGTATTAATGTTTAAAATCAATTGTAAATAAAATTCTTATACAATTAAAACCGTCAACAATTTACTATTTATAAAAAAAATTTAGAATCATGATTTTGTTGTAATGAAATTGTACTCAATATTATTTTTTGTAACTGTAGATATTATTTATTAATAGCATATTATAAAATAAGTTCTAAAGTACATATTTTTAACAGAACTATAATTTTTTTAAAAATGTAGTTTTATTACTATAATTTTATACGATAGATATATATTAGAAATATTGAAACATATAAAGACAAAAAGAAATATATATATTTGAACGAAAACGGACGTTATGAACTTTTATAACAAAACTTAATAATTTAAAACGAAAATAAGCTGGTCATATAGTAAGAAAAGAAGACTACCGATGATCATGAGAAATTATTAGTTGTAAACAGAGAAATACAAAACAAAGTCCAAGACGAGGCCCATCCATAGATGTGATAGAGACATAAGAAATTTATCAGTGTAAAATTGAAAAGAAAAACATTGGATCGCTTTAAGTGGAAAAGTCTTGAAAATCCGTATAATATTTTCGACATATATATATATATATATATATATATATATATATATATATATATATATATGTTGAAAATATTGTATTATATGGATTAAATTTATTGCTTGGATAGAAAACTTAAATAAAGTGCTTTTTGTATAAAATTTGTTAATTGAATATTAACCCTCAAGTCTCAAGTATTACCATTAGAAAATATTCATTTTCGGCTATATATATATACTTCAATACAATGCTTAATTATATCTTTATATTTTTATAAACTTAAAATCGAATAGAATTTTTAATATTACATAAATTTTAATCATTTCATTTTCTACTAATATTTTATTTTTTCTTTACATTTTCTTATATAAACTATAATAATAGAAAATTAAATAAAATATTAATAAATATGAGAGAATAACTAGTGTTAAGTATAAAATATTGGTTTAAATTTTATAATAGAACTTAAACGAACTTAGAAACTAAAATTTGTCTAGATAAATTTGAATCTGCCTACACGTACTTATATTAATAAACTCTTCAACTCCTTGGGCAACCTTTAAGCGAATTAACGCACGGTACTAAGATTATATAGCTGTTACACACTTCGATTTATGTCTAGTTTCTAAAACCACGTTCAAACCTCTTGTAAGTAGAGCTTTATCAGTAATGTGTTATATATGTACGTTTAACCCTTCTCTCTTTGTATATTAAGAACGATGGAAATTCTTGACGGTTTTGAATATGAACACAAATATTTTTGTCGTATAACTTACATACTTTATTAACTATAATTAATTATTAGCTCGTGTAGAAAATACGGATTTGATGAGATGTTTGGTAATATGATTAACAAATATTTTGATAAGTGATAAAAAAAACTATAAGAGATATTTATTCTATTATTTCATTCTATTGTTTAATTAAATAATATTTTTTAAATAATTTAATACTGATATTTTTTAAATTTATATTTATTGAAAAAATGACGATTTACTTTTATATAACATTTATTTTATATGTGAAGTGAACAATAAATTTCAAATAATATTTATATCTTTTATTGGAAATGTTTAAAACAAACTTCGAATATTGACAATGAGGAAAGATAATAAATATTTGTTTACACACAAAATTTTAATCATTTATATATATATATATATATATATATATATATATAATTCCAAATAATTTATCAAGATTTCAAGACTCGTAAATTTCGTTGCATATTTCTCGTTTGTTGGTATGTCTTCGCAAAATAATGTTATCATATAATTTCTTTCGTTTTCACTAGACAAAACGTCTTGTTGTAGCAGATGCTGCCATATCAGAAAGATAGACCGTTTTCATTTCATATCGTTATATACTAAGACAATCTAAAAACTGTATATCACTCTTGTCAGAAACACAACAGGGTTCGTTAAACTTATTTCTATTTTTAATGGTCACTTTACACATTGGATATATTATATTTTTGTTGCAATTTAGTAAGATATAACAAAATTATGTTCATTAATTATTATTTACACTATTGTTTTAAGTAATATAAAATAAGTAATAATCATATACTGTGTAAATTTAGTACTGGAGTAGAAATTATAAAATATTTAGTACTGAAGTAGTTAGAATTTTAATAATAAATTTAGTTTTCTAAAATTTTAATTTTTTTAACACATTCGTAACTATTTTAACAACAAATTAAAAATTGAAATAATTGATAACTCTATTAACTAAATTATTTCTAATTCTGAAAAGGATATGTATAAAATTGATTTCATTCCATTTTGATAGAGAATGATTAACTAGATAATTTTATTTCATTAATAAATAATACAGATCATTTGATTGATAAGGGTCACACTTTAAATAAGTTATTGAACTTCATACATTTTATATGATCTATGAAATGTAAATTTAAATGTATATATATATTGATATAATATACACCCGTCCCTCAATTTACGCGGAGTATCCGTTCCACGTGGATTTGTTTTACGCGAATGAAAATCGCGTAAATTGAGTTTGTCAGTACAATAGAAAAAATATTGAAAATAAAAACTAGTAAAGTTGTAGAAACACATATTTATTTCACATAGTTTAACAAAAAAATAATAACGTTTTAGAAAACAAAAGTAGATACATTTTATTCGGTGTCAATATCGCTACTGTAATTCAAAACGATCAACCTTTCATATATTTATATCGTGCTTTTATATGTTCAAGTAAGAATTTGCGTCACTCTGATATATAATAAATTCCATGAAAGTTATATGAAATGAAATCTATCTGACCGCGTATAAAAAGTGCCGCGTAAATCAATACCGCGTAAAAAAAGTCTCGCGTAAATAGAGGTATAATTTGCCGCGTAAAAAAGTCCCGTGTAAATTAGGAACAGGTATATATATATGTATATATATATATATATATATATATATATATATATATATATATAATCTAGAAGTATTTGTATTGAATTTTTAATACTTTAAGTGAAAAAAATGTAAAATATATTTTACCATAAAAATATATTTGTTTAAAATGAAAGTATACAATATAATAAACACAAACTACAATAGTAATTTTTAATATCAAAAAAATGTCTTTCCAAATATAGTATTTACCTCTTAATAAATATGTTATATTTTTACTGATGTTTTATTATCGTTAAATAATTAAATATAAAAATTAGTAATATTTATTAATAGTAATAATTTGATATGACACTTAATATATTTATTAAAAAAAATAACTAAATAACAATTAATATAATTTTTGTTTGTTATTTACCTTTAATTTTTCATCTAATAATATAAAATTTTACTTGTTTATTTTCTGAATAGTAACATATTTGAACCCGTTTTTTATAAAATATCAGTATTTGACAAAATTACAGAAAATAAACAGACTTTGAATAAATAGACTTTTTATTTCCATAGAATTTTAAAATAAAAGCTTTCATTTAATTATTTTTGAATGCACTAATCAATTCGATATCTTAATGAATGTGTAACAAATTTCTAAGAAAGTCACGTTGATCACTAATGAAATTGACAAATAATTTATATAATAATTAAATCGTTGAAGCGTATCAAGGGTTAGAGAGAAACATCACGATCATAAAAAATGTATACTCGTTCTTGGTTACCTAACAGGAATTACATAGGAATATTAGATTATTATTTACATTGCTTCTCTCTTCCTCTTTGTATGAGTTTTCATAGGTGTTTTTTGACCCATTTATTCTAATATTAATAACTCTTTATTAAACTGTGCTTACAGACTCTATTTATATTCCTCTTACGAATATCATGCATTTTCATCAAATAGATTTTCTTACACGTAGTTATTTCAATAATGATATCACAAATAAAATCTCAAAGATAAGCCATGTGATAAGAATATATAAGACAACAAAGAAAATTGAAGAGAAGAGAAGCACTCATCTAGAAAAACAAAAACAGATTTGATCTTTTTCATTATTTTGTTTTAGTATTGTTTTAATTTGAAAAAAACAATTAACATATATACATATATATATATATATATATATATATATATATATATATATATATGTATTATGTATAATTAAATATATTGTATATATATATTAACCCCTTACCATACAAAGACGTCTCAGAGAAGTCATCTATTTTTGTCATTGTCGTCTCTGAGACGCGCGCAATATTCATTTCTAAACAAATCGAGAAAGGTTAAGATCGTGAATATTTGAAAATTGCCAAAGCATAAAGTCAAAGTACATTAGAAAATATTTTTGTCTTTTTATATTTTATCACTATATATGCAGAATGTATATTATGAATCCTATACATATCTCAAAGCTAAAAAATAAATAGTCGTTTTATGCCACATGAAATTTTATTTAATTCGTATAGAAAGGGGTTAAATAAGTTAAAAATTTAGAATATAAATAAAAATAATAAAAATTAAACGGAAATACATAAAAGTATATTTCAAAAAATAATTAAACTGTCTAATAGAAGAGCGACTCAAAGTGTACAACAAGAATTATTACATAATATTTATTACATAACATCTCTAACAAACGTGCATGAGAGTCTAAATTAACTTAATACCGAGATATTAATTCATTTAAAAATCAGTACTATTATTTATAAGTAAATACATAAAAATATACAATTAATAGTAAAAAATAATGAAAAGATCATTTTAAGAGAAACAGAACACAAAGTAACAAAGACCTAGAAACAAAGTAATAGACTCTCTTAACCCTAAAAATGGTTAAGTATACGCTTATATAATATTATTTCAAATGAATCTAAATAAATTTTTTTTCATAATTATTTTCATAGTTATTTGTGTTTATATTATGACTAATATTGAAGTTACCTGTTCAATCAAATTATGCACTTATCTGAATTGAGATTATTTATTATACATATGTTTACATGTTAAACTTTATTGGGTTTTGTTCTTTTGGAGAAACAATTTGCAAAATTTTGCATAAACTATTTCAAACAATAATACCAAATTTATATATTATAATAGACTATCAATATACGTAAAATAATAAATAAACACATTCATAATTAAAATTAAATTAAAAATTTTCATTTTTAAAATCTAACTATAAATATTTATATATACGAGTATATATATATAATATATATATATTTTATAAATATATACTATATACTATATATATATATATATATATATATATATATATATATATATATATATATATATATATATATATATATATATATATATATATATAAAGTGCCCCAAATGAGATTAAAGAATATAATGTCTAAATAAGTGTCTAAACCATCAGTTTCATTTAGGCCACCCTGTATGTATATATATATATATATATATATATATATTAGCGATGCATAAAAAAATAATGTTATAAATTTCTAAATGTGATTTGAATGATACTAGAACAAAAATGAGATAGATATAATAGAATACGAAAATAGAATTGATGAAATAGGCATGGCAAGACACATAGCAAGTAGAGGATACAATAAATGACTAAAATAATTTTGGAATGCCGATCAAGAGACGAGGAAAGCTCAAGAAAAAGATCTTATCAAAGATGAAGGGATAGAATTGTAAAATATAATAGATGTGAGGGTTAAATGAGATTAGCCGTAGACAGGAAACAATAGAAGAATCTTGGAAAAGCATTTAAGAAGATCTATTAACATTCGACAAGGCTTTCAGGCAGCAGTAGACTTATATAGACTTTTGTGATGCAAATGATTATATATATATATATATATATATATATATATATATATATATATATATATATCGTTTTCATTATCATCATCACCTCCTTTCTACCCACTATTAAATAAAAATCTCTCTCGAAATTTTATAATTCAAATGATTCAGTATTTTTTCTTCCGTTTCATTTCATGACATACACACATGCACACACAAATATATATATATATATATATATATATATATATATATAAATATATGTATGTATGTATGTGTGTGAGAGTGTACATACTATTTTACATACTATATTTTTGTGATTGCTTTTTTATATTTTTAAGTTCTTAATTATCTTTATAGTCTTCTCTTCTTTCCATATGGTCACCCAATTTACAGTTTAATTTTTTCACTCTTGTTATAATATTCATAACTTTTATTTACTTTAAATCTATTTTTTTACTATTTGCCTTTACATGTTAATCCTCTCATACTCCATTTCATATTTGTCCGCGTTGTCTTGAGTTGATAAATTATTCTGGCATTTAAGTTCAATATTTCACTACCTTATGTATAAAGAAAATTAAAATAAAATGATATAATTTAATATAAAATATAAAATAAATCTCTTTATGCACAATGTTATCTTTATGGAATTAATTAATAAAATTATGTTTTGCCATTGCATCGTGTTCAAATGCTGCACTAAGAACATTACTTACATTCTGTTGAATAATGTTTAAAGCAATACTAATGAGATATATTATGCTCTGGCCGAAATACAAGCGCGCTTGAAATTCGGATAGCTTTACGCCTTTGATCTATGAAATTTTCACAAGCATAGAGAACAGATTATTTTAACCCTTATGTTTGCCACATTTCTCATATAACGCTCACTAACAAACGAGTTTTAATCTAATAGTGAAGCGTGTATTTGCTTCACAGTTTGAAAGTAGTTGGTTTGGATTAATAGTACGATCAACCACAAGCAATATTGATGTTTCTAAAATAAACTTGAATATGATATAATTAAAGAGTAATGGTCTTTGTTTAATTTATTTAATTAATACATTAAATATTAGTTTGATTTCAAAAAGGAATAATAGAGTATTAAAAGTGTATCCATTTTAAGTTTATTTCAAAGACATGAAGTTATAATAAAAAAAACATTCATTGAAAATTAAAGAGCTTATTTGAATTTTAATGATATTTACATATATATATATATATATATATATATATATATATATATATATATATATACATAGAGAGAGAGAGAAATAAGCTGGAGTTTTATACAATAGAACGCTACTCTTTGTACATCTGTATATTGATATTTTATATTTTTTTAGAAAAAACATTTTAATAAAAATACACTGCAATGGTTTTACTACTTTTATAAAGTGAATTCAATCAAATGTAACGTAATATTCAACTATCAATGCTTTTTTCACTATCAGGTGTGATAGAATATACTATTATTTTTTTAATAATAAATGAACATACTTCTAAAAAAATCTTAAATAACTTTAATATTAAATTATTTTCCTTAAATTGAATTTTTCCACGTATTGCGAAAAAAATTGTTAATAATTTATCTCTAGTTATTAAAATAACACATATATTTATAATTCAATTATTTTAAGATATTTTTTAAAATGTCAAAATTTATAAACATTTATTTTTAATTTTAGAGATTTATTTAATAATTTTAGCTTTTATACAGTAATAAGAACTGAAACATCAAAGTGTTTGATATTCTTTATCAATTATTTGTTTTATTATATATATATATATATATATATATATATATATATATATATAATGTTAAGAAATTAATTATTTTCTAAATACTGCATAATTTAATAAACATAAAATTTATAAAAGATATTAAATATTCATTACTAATAAAAATTAATTTGAAATAAATTTTATATACGTAACAAAAAAAAAATTAGTTAGTATATTTCATTTACATTATATGATAAAAGGGGACCTATAGGCAATTGAATTGTTTTAGTGTTAGGAAATTTACTGTTTCCTTTTTTCACTTCTCCGTTTAACAATAAAATTCCTATAAACCTGTTACTTCGTATTCAGGACAAGAATTCGTTAATAATATTTCATTGAGCATGATTTTTCATCGCGGATTGAAATCATTCAATGATCACATTTAAATTGAAAATCACGAAATCGAATCGAAAGACCTTAATTGGTCTGTACAGTGTTCTCATCGCCTGAATACGTTACTTTATATATCCAATAAAAATTCACGAGACGAATCGCAATTGAGCCCTGGATACGTCGTCGGCTTGTTTGCTGCCACGAACAGCAGACAAACTTCTTGTGTAGTTACAGGGACGACGATAATGTTACAGAAGGACTACGACAGGGCGGTTTCCGAAATAGCTAGTAGAATCAGTTGAGCGTATCGCATACTAATAGATACAGTGCCACCGAAAACTTTGGTCACGACATCCTTTTTAACTGTTGTCATTTGATGGTTGAATTGTCTATTTCGTGTCTCTGTTATTGAAATTTATTATGTAATTAACATGGATTCATTCCGATTGATTTTGGAAAATTATTATAAATGAGTTTAAATACTATGTACATTAAGTAATTAAAAAAAAATAATTAAATACATGATAAATAAGTATTTTTCTTTGAAACAGTTCTCATATTAAATATTTTTTGAATTAGTTTTTAAATATTATTAATAAAATATTACATATTTAAATTCATAACAAACTTGGTTACAAATCTACAAAATCAGCAACTGAAAATAATATTTTTGTGTTTTTTTCAAAAAATGTTATTAGACAATAAGTTCAAACATATTCAGATCAAATATATTGGTAATAAAATTCATAGCTAAAAAGATTTAAACTGTAAATAAATCAAAATGTAAAAGAAATTATAATAAATAATTATTAATTTCAAAAAAATATAAATATGATGATACCATATATATATATATATATATATATATATATATATATATATATATATATATATATATGTGTGTGTGTGTGTGTGTGTATGTGTGTGTTATCATCATCACTCTTTTTCTATTCACCGCTCGATAAAAAAATTTTTTAAAGCTCAAAAACACTGACCAATTCAATGCCTTTTTCTTCCAGTCCATTTTATCAAATTTTCTTTTTTATGTCCCGTATTTTCATTGTTTTTTTCTGAGTATTTTTATATGCCTAGTTTTCTAATATATATACTTTTTATAAATTGCAATTCCTATCTTGCAAAATTTATTTTATATATCACAACCGTCATCTACTTTTATGGTTTTATTTTCTTCTATAAAGCCTTTTAAAATCATTTTTAACATTCTCTTTTTCTATATTATATGCCTAAGCATTCTATTCATTTTATTTACTATTTATTTCAACAAACATTTTTCATTCGCTCTCTGTTTGTTGTTCCTTTGTTCGTTCAACTAATTTCAATCATTTTTCTCTAGCAGCATGTTTCCAAGACTTCAAGTCTTCATTTTTCTCCAGTCTTATATATCCAAATCTCGCTCACATACAACACAATACTCCAAACATGAAACCTAATCAATCTTTTCTTTATTTTCGTACCGACACTATTTGACGTGAAAACTCATATTTTCATTTTAAAAACATGTTCTATTCATTAATTTTGCTTATAATTTCTTTATTTCTCTTACCATTTTTTGATTTTTAATTATTTTTCTCCATAGACATCAAAACTTATTTATTTTTTCTAATATTTGATTGATCAGTTTTAATTTAAGGAATTTATTGCTTGTTTCTCTCTAGTATTAACTAAAACTTTAGTCGTGTTTTCATTGCTCTTGATATTACAGTGGATACATAATATTATTTCCATTTCATTCAATAGATTTTCTCTTATAATAATATTTACCAATTCATTCATTTAACCCATTAGTGCATAGTGTCCGTTTAAACGGACCTCCAATTTTTGGCTAATAGCAAGTAGGTTAACATAATTTTAATTGTTTGACCGTTACATGCATCATCACTGATCTTTTATTTTATTAAAAAAAGTATATTGAATGTGTTGTTGTTATTAAATTTTGTACTAGTCCAACAATTTGGTAATAACTCACTTCTTTTCATTTTTAACTAGAAAAACAATTTACTAAACTTTATGCAGTACTAGGTTAAAATAGTATCTACTAAAAAAACTATTAATTTTATGCTATCATATACTATAGCATATCAATAGCATTTATAATCGAATTTTGTATTATTATTTTACAAATTAAATAAAAATATTGTTAAATTAAACTATTATATTTATACTTCTATGAAAATAAAATAGTTATTTGTATAATCAAAATGCCTTTACAATGTAATTTATAATATTAAAAATATGCATTTTTATGGAATAATTCAAAGTTGTTTTAATATTTACATCTTTATCCAGTTAACGGTTAAAATCTAACAGAAATTTTATTCCACTGCGTCAAGTAACAAATTTAAACTTCATGGGCTTGTTATTACTAACAAACTAAAGTTTCAACTAAACTCATAATACAGACACTGATTTCACATTAACTTACATTTAGAGAACTTTGTGAGGGTAATTATTTTTTCATTAAATGAGGATAGTTCCAAACATTAAACATACCAATATGCAAACAATTTTTAATAAAATTTTCACATTAATTCATCTAACAAAAAATGTATTATTTTTTTTCAACGTTTAATATTTTAAAAATGAAATACAGCTGAATTAAAAAAATGATTTCATATTTTATGAAATAAAAACATATATATATATATATATATATATATATATATATATATATATATATATATATATATATGATTATGTATATAAATATGTTTATATTTATTTAGATGATTAGTGTTTCTGACATTAAAAAAATCTAATTTATAAATTTAGTAAGTTCTAATTTTTTAGTAAGTTCTAATTTTATTTACTACATACACATATTTTTATAGAGTATGTTTTAAATATGTCTTTTATGAATAGTTATCTAATGGTTTGTAAAAATTTCAGTATTCTTATTTCACTACTCAATTTGTTAACGATATATTCAACAGGTTCACGAATTTGTACGACGCTTTACTGCATAATTTAATTGCACATAAACAGACTAGAAAACGTACATTTGGGAAAAGCAGATGTAAACGAACATAACTAGAATAAGAATTTATCACAAATCAAAATTATGTCACATAAAAAAAATTAATAAGAAATATAAATAACAATTTTAACAACTGCAATAAATAAAGAATTGATTAATAAAACATTATACATATAATAAATCTAAAGTGATTTAATTTTTTATAAAAAGTAAAAATTAAATATATTTTTTAGAATTGATTTTTAACTTCTTTTTTTATTTAATTAATATCATTTTAATGACTACTTTAAAAATATTATTAAGATAATAAAAATTAAATCATTATATTTAACTAACAAAAAAAATGTTGTTTATTATTAACTAGTTTAATTGAAAATAGATATTTATATTACTTAAATATATATATATATATATGTGTGTGTGTGTGTGTGTGTGTGTGTGAATACATGTTATAAATTTAAAAAAAAGGTTCATTGTGGCAATATAGATTGAAAACGATATCTTTCTACAACAAAAAAATGTGCAGATTTAATCACATTTACATTATACATACATGACCTCATATATATATATATATATATATATATATATATATATATATATATATATATATATATATATATATATAAATACAGATTTTAGAAGTTTCAGTATCGTATCCATTTGAGCCAGATGTTTTGTTGCTGAAGAGCTATTGACGTTATCGACTTGAACCTTTGTCCTTTAGCTACCTATAGGAAAACATTATCCTATAGATTCATTGTATTTCATATCTTACAAATCGAATATATATTTATATATATAAACATCTCTTTGTAAATCTTTTGAAAACTATTTAAAACTTTTCTTAGAAATGAAAGGGTTGTTTTCAGAAATATATATATTCACTTTCTTTCTAAAAAAAAATATTTAGATATTTAATTACTTGAATAAAATGAGTACGAAAATATTTATTTAAAATAAATATTATCTTATAATTCACTTATATGTATGGTTACTTTCAGAAAATAAATTCGTTTTTATGAACAGAAAATAACAATGGTGATGATATCTATGTGTATTTTAATCTGCTCTAGAATCAATTCCTTGGCTTGTAAATGTCAGTAATACAATACATATACATAAATCTATAACATACATGAGAATACAAATGAAAATTTTTAATATTGTTTCGATTATAAAAATAAATAAATATTTAATTCTACTGGTGAATGTTCTACTTGAATAGATATGAATATGTACAATATAAATAGCATATATAAATAATTATTGTATATAATATTATACCATAAATTACAGTTGGATAGTTATCTATATTTAGAACAAATAAATACCTTTTTAATATTTATTAATGGCTGAAATATTCTGTTGGTATTAAACTCAATTTGATCATGTAATCATCAATGAAATTGTTAAACTTAATTACAAAATGAATATTTTAAACGTTTCGTTTATTTCATGTGTGATATTGATCAGTCGTGTATGTGACATTTATTAAATTACTTTTAACGATTTGTTTTTTATAGGGTATTTAAAAAAAATTATATATATTATATAAAATTCTGCTTATATTTTTACCTAAATTTTATTTAAGTTTATCTTTTTTATCTATTTGTTTACATATATTGAATAATCTGTAATCGAAAGTGTTAAAAAGATATCATCTCTCTCTCTCTCTAACTATATAGTCATCCATCTTTCTCTCTCTCTCTCTCTCTCTATATATATATATAAGTATGCTATCCTTCTTTTCGTTCTTCAAAACTCATATCTAATTATTTTCACAAAAATATAATCTAAAACATTTGCGCATTGCAGATTACATTTTCTCTATGTTCGAAATTATGCTACATCTTTTGTATGGAATTCTTCAAAGGAGAACATTTTAATTATGATCAAGAATACGATATAATTTCAATATGTTGTTTATTTGTATTTAATTATAAAACCGCACTTCAGTCAAAATTATTTTTATTCGTTATAAAAATGATTTACAGAATTAATTAAAAAAAATAATTATCTTTTATTTGTATAAAAATAATAACTGATATATATATATATATATATATATATATATATATATATATATATATACATTTGTACATATAATTTGATGATTAATTTTAAACTAAGTTAAACAAATTTATAAAAAATATTTTCAAAATATACAAATACATACGTAGACATACATACATACACACGTATATATATATATGTATGTATATATATATATATATATATATATATATATATATATATATATATATATATATAATATATATATATATATATATATATATATAACGTTAATGTATAATACATAAAATATAATTTTAAAATTGATTTTATGATTTAATTTATGTATAGTTGAAAATATATCAAGTTAATTAATTTCCTGGCAATATTCATAACTCTACATAAAATACATTTTCCAGTTATTTGGTTTCCCGAAGAATGCAAATTCATTTTAATGACAAGGGTCAACAGACTAAAGTGATTTGTGCTAACATAGTACTGTTGTATTTATATAATATATTGTTCGATATGAAAATTCCATTATATTCTCAAAATACTCAAGATAATCTAATTGTCTATATTCTTTCATTGAAATAATACATGAATGAAATTTTATATTATTATTTCATATTATATATATATATATATATATATATATATATATATATATATATTATATGTGTCTATATGCATATTTATGTGTAAATTGTAAGATTACATAAATAGAGTAAATACAAATGAAGTCATATATTTCAAATTACACTCATTTTCAAGGATGTCATATGATATGAATATATATATAGTATAAAAAAATGTTAGTCACAAAGTTAAACAAAACTTCCTTTGCTTTGTACACTTATTTTCATGTACTTGACATTGTTAATTAAATACTGACTGTCTAGTTAAATTTTTGCCTTAAATTATACAAACAGGAAGTCCGTATGAAAGAAGTATAAAAAAGAACATGACATTTCTAGTATAACAGTTTGAATAAATAATATATTTTACTTATTTCAAAAGTAAGTACAGAAATATACTTGTTAATTATTCGAATAATAAATAAAGTTTTTATTATTTGTATCAATATTTATACGTTAATAATAATGCTCTTATTTTAATCTGAAAACTTGAAGTAGATTTTAAATTAATATATTTTTTAGTTTAAAAATATATGCAATTTTAATTTTTTTTATGTAATAATTTTCAAAAAATAAAATGTTAGGTCTTGTAAATGCTGTTTGTGATTTACTTACCAATAAAATCAAAATTTTTTTAAAGAAACAACCAAAAAATTTACAATTTTGTTATAATTCAACTCAATCTTATAGCAAATGCACTAATTGTTTTCGTCGGGTATACTCGTCATCACCTAGAAATAATTAACACATTACCGCCCGGCTACGCCTAAACATATATTTCGTATTAGACTACTGTAAGTCCGTTCACGCGTTAACGCGTGTTTTGTTGTATCAACTTTTGACGCCAATATATATATATATATATATATATATATATATATAAGATATATATATATATATATATATATATATATATATATAAGCTATATTTTTCTAATTCCATCAAAAGATGGTGGTGTATATATATACAAAATATTGGTAAATTATAAACAATATGAAAAATATTTCAGATATTTTAAATAAAGTAATCTCTATCCCTAGCAAAGTTTTTTTGTTTTTTGGAATAAAATCGAAATTGGTTCTCTTGTATTTTTTTCTAACAACTTCTGTATATAGAATATATGCTTTACGACATTTATTATATTTTTATCCCTTCTAGATGTTTTTTACGCTAAAAAGTGTTTTTTTTTATAATAAAGTATGTTGATTATAAAGCATCTCTTTTTTGTACTTTATTACTCATTACAGATTGAAAATCACTATTATATTTACAAATATCTATGCTTCGAATCCTTTTATAGGCAGATATGAAATTTTATATCAAAATGTTCATTGGTTTAAGAATTACATCGATTTTATGAAGACATTATTTTTGTGCATTTTTTTGCGAAATTCGCCGGATTTTAGATGAAATCTAGCGCGAAATATTGCAGACCGTAATGTGTTAAGCACACCAGTGCACATTCTCAAAATAAAACAAAATTGTTAACGGGTTAAGAGTACTTCGAAAATTCAATATCAGTCCTATTGACGATGGTTTAAGTCCTTTTTGATCTCAATCATAGAAAAATATAAAAACATTAACTCAATACTCGACAGTAAAAATTTAATTTGTAAAAACATTTTAATTCGTTTATTTACGAGGGTAGTCCCATAAGTACCCGTCCTGACCTAGAGATGGTGGTAGTTGTTTGAAAAATATTACTGTATTAGAAAGTACACAATCTATAAAGCATATGTTTCAAGTTTGAGGACGCCACGTTGTTTAGTATTTGTTTGGCAGCCATCAATAGTGAACGTTTTCAGTGAATTTGTGAAAATGGAGAAAATCGGACATCGTTACGTGATACAATACTTTTATTTGAAAGGCTTCAGCCCAACCAATATAAAAGCTGAACTGGATTCTACTCTGGGTGAGTCTGCTCCTTCGTTTACAACAGTGAAATATCGGGTAGCAGAGTTTAAACGAGGCCGTACGAGCTGCCAAGACGAGCATCGCAGTGGTCGACCAAATGAGGTGACGACTCCAGAAATGGTGAAGAAAATCCACAAAGCGGTACTGGATGATCGTCGACTGAAAGTGCGCGAGCTAGCAGACATAGTAGGCATTTGAAAAAATGCGGTACATCGCATATTATCTGAAAATTTGGACATGAGAAAGCTGTGTGCAAGATGGGTGCCGCGTTTGCTCACACTCGAGCAAAAATAGTGTCGTGAAGATGTTTCAATTGAGTGTTTAGCGAAGTTTCACAGCAACAAAGCAGAATTTTTGCGCCGTTTCATAACCATGGATGAAACATGGGTCCATCACTTCACACCCGAGACAAAAGAACAATCAAAACAATGGACTGAAAAGGGAGAACCGGCTCCAAAGAAGGCGAAGACCGTTTCATCTGCAGGCAAGGTCATGGCGTCGGTTTTTTGGGATGCGCGTGGGATAATTTTCATTGACTATCTTGAAAAAGGAAAAACTATCAACGGCGAGTATTATGCGAACTTATTGCAACGTTTGAGCGAAGAAATCAAGCAAAAACGGCCGCATTTGGCTAAGAAGAAAGTGTTGTTTCATCAAGACAATGCACCAGCTCACAAATCCGTTATTGCAATGGCCAAAATTAATGAATTAAAGTTTGAATTGCTACCTCATGCACCCTATTCGCCAGATTTAGTCCTCTCGGATTATTTTCTGTTCCCAAACTTGAAAAAATGGCTCAGTGGTCAAAGATTTCCCAACGATGAAGAAGTGATGTCGGCAGTTAATGGGTATTTGGAGGAGCAAGACAGTTCTTATTATAAAAAGGGTATCGAACTTATTGAACATCGCTGGGAAAAGTGTATAGAGCTGAAAGGAGATTATGATGAAAAATAAATATATTTTTTTCCAAAATTTTTGTGTTTTCTTTGTTGGGTCGGGTAGTTCTGGGACCACCCTCGTATTTATTTTTTTCCTGAATACAATTCAGTTCTACTTCGCATTGAATTACTGATTGAAGATAGTTTTGCTTTAAATATCTCTCGAGTATAAAATTACAATTTATCAACTCTAGTATCTATTAAAACTCACATTATTTTTATCTAAACTTAACTTAAATTAAATTTATATATATATATATATATATATATATATATATATATATATAAACACTGTATTCATGTAAGTATGCAAGTATCTTTTCCGATAATCAATTCATGTCTCATTCAAATTCGCGAACAACTAGTATTTTTCTTAAGAACTTAAGACATTACATCTTCCCCAAATAAAAAAAAAAAACTTCAACAATATCGATTACAAAACCTTTTATACTTTTTTCCGTTTTAGTGTTCTCCAGCGGATTCTTGTCTGAACTGTGTAAGCGTGTGTACGGCATTGACCATGATTAATTACGGGCAGGGATTTCGTTTCTACTCGATCGAGCCGTGTAATCCCAGCTTGCTTGATCTCAATTAAATGTAATATAGTATAAAGACACTATTACATAAACTAAACCAAAAACCTGACTGATGCGACAACCAGATTACAAACATTCTATATATTTGTCTCAATACACTGTCTTAATCTGTTACGAATGCAATGGTTGTTTCGTGGTCGTTTTTTTGCCAGTGTAATTTTTTATATTTGTATTTTTGGGGGGATTAACAAAGTAATCAAATCTTTGAGGAGAATTCGTTTATAAATAAATAAAGTCTAATTTTAATTGATAATCGCGACAAGAGTAATTAGTTATCTGAAAAAAAAATATTTAACTAGATTTGTTATATAATGTTTCAAAATTGTTTAAAATATATGTATATTTTAAATATGAAATGGTAATATTTTTTTTAATTTCAGTATAGGGTCATCCAAATGTAAAGCCTAGATATGTTTTTTATTAAAAAGAAACATTTGTATAGTTTCTTTTTAATAAAACACAAATCTAGGGGTCACATTTGGATGACCGTTATTTCAAAGTTTTATTTATTTTACTAGAAAGAAGGAAATTCTAAATAATAAATATAATGAATTTAATATAATAATATGTCATAATTGAAGATTTGCAAATTAAGAAAATATATTTAAAAGTAATAATAAATCTATTCTTAAATTCAAGCGAAAGAAAATATTTTTTTCAATAGAATTTCTAATTACAAAAAAAAACATTTCATAAAAATTAAAAATAGTAATAATGTCTGCGATAATTCAAATATTAATATTAATTTATAAAAATTAAGAAACATCGAAAAATTTAATTAGCTACGTATAAGAATTGATAAAATATATAGGGTCATCCAAATATGACGCCTAGATTTGTGTTTTATTAAAATAAGCAAATAAAAACTATACACATGTTTACCAATACACCACCCTATACACATATTTCATTTCAATAAAACATAAATCTAGGTGTCACATTTTATATTTTAATCAGTTCACATGTCAATATTTATATAAAAATAGATATTTTAATATAGTAAAAATATCCTTATCACAGATTTTAAAATTGTAATATTTCAAGATGAATTTAATAATAAGTTAAAAACGATGATACAAAAAGATTTTGAGTTTTATAAAATATTATCTCTCTCTCTCTCTCTCTCTATATATATATATATATATATATATATATATATATATATATATATTACTTGAGATTTGATTTCAATAACATATATGGGAAAAAGTTATTTTATGTTTCCAGAATTTTTTATTTGGATAGAATAATTGTATCTATATTCAAAAGTTAAATTTTTAAATAACAATTATTTCCATTGTGTGTTAGTAAAATATATTAAAAAATCAAAGAGATTTTTTTTTTCGATTGTTACAGATATTCATGCATACCAATAATTCAAGTAACGATTTTTTGGGAATATTTTAAAAAATATATTTTTAATAACTTGAATATTTCAAGAATGACTCTTATAATACTTTCTGGTTAATTTATACCAGTTTACTGATACTAGGAGGAGAATTAATCAACTATTTAAAAATAATACGCTTGTCTAAACTGGCCAACAAAGAAAGTTGATCAAAAGATTTATAAAAAATACTTTTTACAAAATAAGATTATAGGAAAGAATATTAGGAAAAACTCAAATTTGGATATTCTATTAGTTTAGTCGTTATTAATTGTAGATGACTTAATAAAAGAAATACTTTTTTTAAAAAAAAATGCATAACCTGGAATTTCGCAAACACTACTATCATTTTTATTTATTCACAGCATTGTTTTTATACAGTCACTAAACATTTTTTAATATTTTTCTCTAATAGAATAGGATTATTTATAATAAGTTATGTTAGTATTTTTCATTTTTAAACATAAAATTCATAATAATCATTTAATCACTCTGCATTTTTAAAAAAATACTACATAAATCGACACCACTTAAAATTATCAATACAGATGTTTAGTATAAACTCCTTTCAATGATTTAAATCAGTTTCACTTATTGTAAAAATCAATTAAAATCATTATATATATATATATATATATACATATATATATATATATATATATATATATATATATATATATATATATATATATATATATATATATATATATATATATATATATATATATACCAAAATGTTAATATATAAAATTTGGTTAATTAATTTAAAATAATTTTCAGAAACCTAAGTCATTGATTTTTTTTAAAAAAAAACAATTTTCAGATCATTTATAAACTGTTATGACTGAAAAATAAACACATGTTGATTTAACATATCCAACTCAAAACTATAAAATTAAAATTCTTCTAGAGTATTGATACTAAATTGTAGCACATCATGTAAATTTATGATCATCGA
>CP092089.1:27532625-27535125 GCA_029203775.1 Neoneuromus ignobilis
CGTAGCGTATATATCTCTCACTCTTATCTGCATACGGATAGTCGTGTGATCATTCTGACGTTGTGCGTCTGTTTAATGTTCGAAACTGGTACGTTGAATAATGTCTGTCGTTTACATTACCATACTGACATTTCAATTTGATATATGAAATTTTTACGTTGTTTTTATTTTCCTTCGATTTAGTGTTGTATGAACGTTATGACAGGACATAGGATTGTATAATGGATGCATAATTTGTTTTGTACGAATGTCTCTCTAAGATACTTTTTTGTACATATAAATAAATACAAACAAATATGTTAACTCATACATCATATAATACATCGCATCATATCACAATATATCATATGATATATATATATATATATATATATATATATGACAATAAAAGTATTTAAAATACAAAATGTAATTTTCAATATACGTTTAAAGCACTTTTTCAATATAAAACAATATCTTTTGAAACTTGAATTTACGACCTTTTCACATTAAACAATAAAAATTACGTTCAGACTGTGTAGGCTGAACAATAATAAGAATCTTTTGTATTATGTATTTTATATTTATATATATATATATATATATATATATATATATATATATATATATATATATATTACAAGATATTTTACTTTTCTATTCTTTATGTCCCATCTTAAATTTGATTTATTTTAAAGTTATATATATTACCTATATCTCTCTCTCCCTCGCTCTCTCTCTCTCTGTCTTTATTGATTTATATATATATATATATATATATATATATATATATATATATAAAAATTTGAATAATTAATTGATTGTAGGAAAAATTTTATTTTAAATTTTATCTATTTCGTAAAATTGTTTAATTCTAGTATTATCATTTCAAAATTGTGACTACTAATTGTTTAATTAAATTATTATTAGTTTTATGCATATAAATGAGAAATATTTATTTTAATATTTCTAGATTATTTTTAATTCACAAATCTTAATTTTTCAAGTATATTTTTTCGTAAAATTTGAATAATATAACGAAAACTAAAATTATATCAATTTTATTAACTCTATTAAATTTGTTAAACACTTCACATTAACACGTTAAACGCCATGTCAGTCACCAGTAACTGACACCGAATTTTCCATCCAGGCCAGCATTTCGGCCGGTGACTGACATAGCGGCCTAAACGGAAAGCAAGAAAAAATAGGTTTGGCGTTTAACGTGTTAAAGTATAATATTTTAAAATTTTGCAATATAAATAATTATTTAACCCTTATCGGTCGTATGTCACCTCTAACGTGACATTACAACTTTGCTCTATCAGTCGTATGTCACGTGCGAGGTGACAAGGCTGAACAAGTAACAATGTCCTCATTGCTGAATGTACACACTATATGTTTTTAAAGTTTAATTCTTACTCGATAGCAGACAGCACGTTCTGTCATATTTCAGCAATTACTTTATTATATTATAATATTTTATTCTTCCAAAAATGAATAAAGAAAACTATAGCAATATGGAAAGTAACAGTGATAGTTGTAGTGAAATATGTGAAAATTTTGAATATTCGGCAAGTGATTTTAATTCTTGTGATGAAGGAAACAGTGATACAAGTGTTATATTTGTCAAGGAAAAAAATTGATCCCTATTCAAGTGAAGAGGAAAGCGAAATGGAAAGAGAAATTGTTCCTGATTGTGATGAAGATTGGATTGAAATCGACAGTGATGATGAAGACAATTTAACTTTAACGCCAAATCTTCGGAAATGTTCAGGAACCTATAAATTATTTTAAAAAATTTTGTACGGATAAATTTATAACAAAAAAAATAACAAACTAACTTATATGCCAATGAGGAAATTAAAAAAAAAAACTTAACAACCAGGTCAATTTGGCACAATTAGAAAGATATTTCATATGATGAAATAAGTACTTTTTTCGGGGTTGTTTTGTGAAAACTAATGAAAGACTACTATATACTTCTGCAAAACTTGCAACAGAAAACCATTCCTTCATACAGGAAAATTTTCAAAAAATACCACACATTGAAAAAATATAATTTAAGCTTGAAGATTACACGTTTAATATAATGTAAACATTAAAAGTGTAAATATAAATATTTTTATGCACAAAACTATATTTTTATGTCAAGTAACCTTAGTTACTCTTCTCTTACAATAAGCATTCAAATATATCTCCGATTTAGCGGAAAGTTAAGTACAAAATACTATCGTCTGATAAGGGTTAATAAGTAAAATTAAAAAAAGCATTAGAATTTATCAAAAAAAATCTTTAAACTTAAGTTTAATTTGTTTAAAAATTATTTATTGACAAAGAGAATAAATAATATTTCAAAATTATAAAAATGAGAGCAATTATAATATAGTATTAAAATAATAATTGAAATAAGTGTATTTTAATGCAATATATTCTACAATTTAAAAAAATTAATAAAAATATTTCAACAAATATTATATTATAAATAAATAAAATATCATAAATAATTATAATTATTAAT
>CP092089.1:27537625-27555125 GCA_029203775.1 Neoneuromus ignobilis
TATTTCATGAAAAAGAATGAACAATAACAATTCAACCAACAATATTTTTAACTAATAACTGTTAATTGTTCTATAATATAATTTTTACTGTAAATCAATTCGGTAACAGCAGTTCATGACAATACAAAAAAATATTTTAAAAGAAATACATTTAATTCATCGCAAAACATTAATTAAAATGAAAAAATGTTTGTACAATATTGTAGTTTTATGATTAAATATTATATTTATCTATAATTCTTTTACTATTTTAAATTTAAATTTACAATTGAAATCTTTTTACCAAGATAACAAAAACAATATTTTAATGATTTTTATTGGTTGATTTTTATTATTAAATTTAATTTATTAAATTCGTATAATAAACATTTTCTTTTTAATAATCTAATCCATCCATATTCTTATAGTATATTACTTGACCTATTTTACAATATCTATTTAAAATAGAATAAATATCTTTTCTTAGTATATTCGATATTCTAGAGTTTACTTTTAATTTCATAAACAGATTAAATTTTATAAATGATGAAATTATTATGTTGAGTTACATTAAGAAGATAATGTAGAGTGGTCTAAATGAGACTAAATAATAGTAAATGATAAAAGCAAGTAAATGTATATCTAAATCTTTCAGTCTCATTTGGGTCATCTTATATGATGTGTGATTTTAAATCTGTATGTAATTATGAATAATTTCATTAAAATTAATTTTTAATATTTATAAGAAAACCCTCGTTATATCTATTCTTATATATATATATATATATATATATATATATATATATATATATATATATATATTCTCATATATATATATATATATATATATATATATATATATTATCTATTCTCATATATATATATATATATATATATATATATGTGTGTGTGTGTGTGTGTGTGTGTATGTATATATATAAAACAAAAAATAAGGGTTGTGAAAATAATAGAAAACAGCACAAATTCCAAATTAAAAATAGTCCGCTAACAATATTTTTTTTTTTAAAAAAAAAGAAATTATTATTAGAAAGATACAATACTAAATAAAAATCAGATTTTGGTAAATAATAATTATGATATATTATTAAAACATATAACAATATTATGGTTAAATCTTTTCTACTTATAGCAGAATCAACTAAATCTAATTTGTTTAATTACTTAAGTAATATAAAAAAAGAATTATATATATATATATATATATATATATATATATATATATGTATATGTATATAAATATGTGTACATTTCGTAGAAAGTATATTCCGAATTATTGATTACAATTTTATATTTAAATAAAAAATTCTAAATTCAGCGTATGTAAATACTTATAAAATTTAGTTAATTTAAACAGCGAAGAAAGACTTATTTGGTAGTCAAGAGAAAGGCAAATTATCTTGAAGTAATACGGGTTGGAAAACAAGGTCTTGCCATTTTATTTATAGCTAATGAGATTTTCACCCGACGAGCCAACAATATCCAATTAATTTTTTTTAACACACAATACTAAAATTACATACATTAATTCTTCTATTATACTATTATAGTATTTGTTTAGATACAAATTGCTTAATTATTCGTTAGTATATTATGATTTATGAACTTGACTACTTTTATATTTATTTTTTACATTAAAAACAATATAAGTTGTATATTTAACAAATCTAATTATATATATATATATATATATGTCTGAGTCTGTATAGTTTTTATTTATAAGAACACTAAATATTTTAACCATATAAAATGGCTTCTTTTAAGAAACAAATCACGTAAAATCTTAATGAAATCCAATTTGATATTTTAAATTACGTTATATATATACAATTTAAAAAAGAAAAAAAACTTTCATTCAGTATTTTCTGTGTTTTATTTCAAACGTTACAATTTAGTTTATTTGATTTTTTGTTCTTGATATGTAATATTTGCGAATAAAATTAATAAAAAGCAGTACTATGCAACATAATAATATATTCTTTCCACGAACACTCATCAAGAAATATTTTATTTTCTAAATCTAAATAATAAATTAATTTTTTTATACCGAAATTATCTTCTAAGTTTTTGTTTACACTTGTAACATTATAAACAAGAAGAATAAATGTAAGTTAAAAAAGAACATAAATAAAAAAATTGAATAGGTGTAAGATGTCTGAAACTATTTTACTTTATTCAGCACATATATTTTTACTTTATCGTACTATTAAATAATACTACTCTAGTTATTATATTATTTTGTTAAAATAAACTTTAAATAATGTAGTTTATCTGAAAATGTATTTTTTGCAATTGTTTTGTTAGACAGATTAATTTAAGAATATATGATATCTCATATTTTCAAATGAAAAACATGAAACTTTTTCCTAATTTATAGAATTTTCTTATTTTTATAAATGTCATATATAATATTATCTAAAGTTACAGACTTTTCTTTTATTCTTAGTTAATTTAATATAGTAATATATATATATATATATATATATATATATATATATATATATATATATATATATATATAAATTCGGAAATATACTTCTATTCAACCAATTTTTATTTTACTTATTTCAAACCATAAATTAAATTGAGTAATTTATAATTGGTGACATTTCTATTCTATCACCAATACTACTTATAAAGTAGGGCACACTAATTGCAATTATAATTTTCCTTTTAAATTTAATGTCATATTCTACATTTTAATTAGAAAATTTTCATTTATTTTTCAATATTTGATTCATATTAATTCAATAGAATATACAAATATAGTTTGAATAGTTTCGTGTGACACAAATTAAAAATATATATATGGAGAAGTTTCTTTATTTGATTCTTTAATAAATGATATAGTAAAAACGACAATAAAGAAATATAATTAAGAGAAGACAAAAACAATATTAAATTCAGTTCATACAGGCCTATAAATATATATTTTAAGAATAGTTAAAATTGTTGATTTTAGTATTATTAGTAATTTTTATGATAATTTTCATTTTTGTAAATATTACATTTACAAAATTATGTTTATATATATATATATATATATATATATATATATATATATATATATATATATATATATATATATATATATATATATATATGTTCACATTAAATGCATGTCACATTTTAACAACACGAAATGAATAACAAGATATATAAACGTTCACAGTCTTGTTTCAATTCATCGTTATATTCGTTTAACGATCGACTACAGTTCGTATTTTAACCAATAGAAGCGCCACAAGTATATATCCTTCAACCCAAACTAATGGTGTCTTTCAGCCATCTACCAGCAAAGTTACAAAGTTTGTAGTTGCGGAAAAGCCCGCAGTAATGCTCTTTTAACAGTGGTTTGATTCAAAATATTGGTGCATCTGACAAACCATCATACATGCAAAATATGAATGTATCTAAGTTAAAATATTGCACATATAAATACAAAATACACACACACACACACACATATATATATATATACACCATTCCGTACCACTAACTTTTGCAGAGCCTCGATTTCTCTGACAATGCCAGCCTAGGAGAGTTTTTTCTGTTCGAGTTACATAATGGTTTTATATATATATATATATATATATATATATATATATATATAATTCTGTACAAAAAATGTTAATTGATAATTTTTCGATTTATTAACTATTTAATGTTCTACGAATAAAAAATATAATATGATAAAAATAAAAAATAGGTCCATCAGATGTTAAGCAATTTTTATCACACTTTTCCATTTTAATAAAAATCAGGCATTTATAAAAGAACATAAATTCTTCACATTAGTGTTAATTATTATAAGGCTCTCAAAAAAGTAACAGAATTGATTAGTTCCTAAATAAACAATTATATTAAAAGTTATTAAGTTTTCATTTATTAATATTATATTGATTTAGTTCATGTCCTTACAAATGACGTAGCAGCTTGATTTTCCTCCACAAATAAAAAAAGTAGGATGCAAAATGAAATACCTCAAATTAACAGTAGGAGAAACTGAAATGAAGCGAATTAAAAACAAGGCTATAGAAAGTAAGCTTCAGTAACAGCTCTTATTGAAACTATTGATTTGGCCTTATAAAAAAATTGAACAAAACCACAAACTAAAACAAATTTTTGAAGTTCGGTCAAAAAAGAGAAGGAAAGAGAAAGGTCACGCAATGAGTAAGAGGAACACGTGAGTGGAAATGGCAAGAAAAAAAGAAAGACAATCTCAGAAATTCGAAATCTTGTATTAAACCATGATTTTTTTCATTAAGTAAACAAAGAAATCTAATATATAGGATCATCCAAATATGATGCTTAGATTTGTGTTTTATTAAAAAGAAACATGTGTATAGTTTCTTTTTAATAAAACAAATCTAGACGTTATATTTGGATAACCCTATATAAGAGCAGAAGGCAAAGGAAAAGAATGTAATATTAGTTCAGTTCAAAATAATTACTTTTTATAATAAACTTTGAGATTTTTTATTTTTTCTCATAAAAATTCTAGAAGAATAAAATAGTCACTTAAAAAATAATTACACAATATAAATAATATAAGTTAATATAAATATAATTTCAATAAAATAAAATGACTGGGTTAAAAGAATGTTATAAAAAAATAAATCAAACACAATCACTTAAATATACATTTTTTTTAATGCAATATATTTCTTCAAAGTATATTAATTAAAAATAAATTTATTGTATGTATATTTAATAAATTAGATATTTTTTCTTAAAAGTAACTTTTCCTAAAATAGTAGCATGTGTAATTTCATAATAAAACTTTTATACATTATTGTTGAGTTGAAAAAATAATATGAAAAGTGAATTAATTCTATTTTAAAATCATAATAATAAAATAATTAGTTGTTGATTTAAAATTCATTTCAAATATAATAATGTGCAAATATCTCTGAGAAAACGCCATAAATTGCTTTTTAATAAGAATTTTATAAAAAAAAATCAATTTATGGTGTTGTTTTAGAGAAATAAGAAAATAATAATGTGATAGAATCTAAATTAGGATTCTCTCTCTCTCTCTCTCTCTCTCTCTATATATATATATATATATATATATATATATATATATATACATACAATACATACATACATACATACATACATATATATATAAATTTTTGTTTATTGCATATATTCATAGCTTTATTTAAAATCAACATTCTAAACTAAATGAAAACAAATACACATTTTTGTTCAAATAAACCTTAAATTTAATATTCAAATATACAAGTCTATCGTGTATTGTTCACAGGATTGAAACAGTAACAATTCAAATTAATCGACTGTTCACTATTAAAGGGTTCGTTAACCAAATTATTGCAAAAGGTATTGTTATCTAGAGACTACTATTTGCAAACATTGTAAGCGGTTTATAGTATATATATATATATATATATATATATATATATATATATATATATATATATATATATATATATGCGTATATGTATGTTTGAATGCTTATGTATGTATGTGTATTTGAATGTTTATACTTCCACGTGTGTTTGTTTATAGAGTCAATGTTTATTTTATATAATTTTTTAATATATAAATATAAAATATTAGGAAAAATAATATAAATATTTAATTAGCTAATTAAACAAATAAAATTAATATATTTATTTTATTTTACTTCTTTGATCGATTCGTCATTTAAAATTGGATTTTTTTTTAATATTGAGTTTATATTTATTTGTTAATAATGGAATTGAATCTATAAAAGTTATACACATAATATTAAAAAGAAAATTTATCCAAAGTTGTATTATTATTTAATCTGGAAGGAAATTCTAGTAAAAATATAACAATTTGAACGACAAAATAAAAAAGAACGAATTTAAATGTAAAAAATATAAAACAAATTTATATGATAATTAAATTGAATTTTTGTAATTGTTTTTAACTGGAATTTTTATAATTCGTTTTAATTAAAACATTTTAATATTTTTTCAAAAGATGTCAATTAACAAATTGTTCAATTATTCAAATTAAAAAGCACTTTATAATTCATGGTTTATAATTACACAAACATTACAAATATTTGATATAATACATACGAGTATGTGTACCCTGCTAACCTTAATGTGCATCGGTTTTAAATTAGTAGAGACTTTTTATCAATAACAAAGTGCTGTAATTTTGTAATATTAATTTAATATATATTTTTTAATATAAGTGTGTAAATTCAATATTTTCAAGCAAACACTTATTTTCTTCACTGAAACTATTTATCAAAAATGATACAAAATTCATAGAAAAAAAATTGAAAATTACTAAACAAATATATTTTTTATTATCATTCATATTTACTTTTATTTAATTGTTCATTAAAGGTTTTATTTTAATTAATATTTGTTGGTATTTAAATAACTAATTTTATCTCATATAATATATATATAATATATTTGTAATTATTAGAAAATATGCAACTACAATAAATGTATAAAAAGAGATTTTTTTATTTTATAATTAATTGATTGGATAAATCCTTCAAAATTAAATTTGATTTGTGTTTCCATACATGATTTTAATCATTGATTTATATAAAACTGCTCTTTGATTTTGGATTAAAAAAGTTAATTTTCGAAAATGTCAATTTTTAATGAATTTGTGCATACAAACATAAATAAACAAAATTTCAATGTAATTTACACATAAATAGATCATCATTTTTTTGGGTCAAAATTGAAATTCTGTATATTCATTATAAGTTAGTCCATTCAATCAAAAATATTGTTTTGATTAAAAATGATGATTCTGTACTAAAAACTATACTCATTATTTGAAAACAATTTTTGTTACCAAAAACCAATATTTAATCATGAATTTATTTTTGTATGAATTCATACATTGGAAAAAATAGTTTATATTCAATAAAATGTAAGGTTTTTATTTAAAATGTATAATTAATTTCATTTTACTTTCTTAATTAAAAAATTTGATAATTTCTGTAAGAACATCTTATACGAGAATGAAAATAATAAAGTTTTGATTAAATCACTAATTGCTTGAATTAGAATTTTCTTTAAATGAAGTCAATTTTGTATTGGAAAATTCAATTTAATTCATTATATATATAATACAGGGCCATCCAAATGTGACGCGTGGATTTGTATTTTATTAGAAAGAAACATGTTATAAAGTGGTGTATAGGGGAACATATGTATAGTTTGTTTTCAATAAAACACAAATATAGGTGTCTCATTTGGATGACCATATATATATATACCCATTATATATATATATATATATATATATATATATATATATATATAAAGTCAAGTTATTTTAAAAAAATGAAATTCGACTATTATCACTTTTTTATTAACAAAAATATTTATATAAATTATGTTGAGACTGTATTTTAGATATTTTTTAATCTTTACTGAATTTATTATATTGTAAGCAAAAAAATTATTTAAAAAAGTGTACATATTATTACCAATTCAATGCCTAAAACGATTTTGTTATATGGTAAAAATATGAATATATATATATATATATATATATATATATATATTAATTTATTTGTGTATACATATAAAAGCATCTAATTACTAAAAGTATAAAATTTTAGGAGAGATTTTCATCCAACAGTGGATAGAAAAGGGCTTTTACTAAAAAAATATATATCATTATTATCATTCTCTTTCTGTTCACTGTTAGATAAAAACCTCTACAAAAATATTTCACTTTAACTGATCAAATGTCTTTCTCTTTCAGTTCATTCAGATGGATTATCTTATATCTTTGTACCATATATCCATGGATGTCTTCTTGGGATTTTTGATATATCTAGGTTCCCAATCAACGATGTCTTTTATCTATCGGTGAGAATATATATATATATATATATATATATATATATATATATATATATATATATATATACATGATTGTATAAAAATCAAATAGAAATTTAATATAATTATTTATCAACTTTTGTCACATTTAGTTAATTTATAATACTTTTTTTTTGCTTGAAGAAGGTATATCAATAAGAAAACATTTTATATTAGACATGATACATATTCCGTTTAATTAATAAGTAGTAATTAATAGAAATTTAAAATATTTATCGAGAAAAATAACAAGTGTTTAATTTATATCTAATCTTTTATCATCATATATTCAAAAGTTATCTGTGATTGATTAGAAAAATGTAATAATTATACTACGCGTTAAAAATGTTACTATCAATACATAATGGAAAACTATTGCATACAGAATCCTTATCATATTATTGTGTTTCTTATATATATATATATATATATATATATATATATATATATATATATATATATATATATATATAAATAAATTAATAATTATATAAATATTGAAAATATTTTTTAAAATAATTTATTTAAATTAACAATTTAATTCATATTTGTTAATATTTTTTCTAATTAAAGGTATTTTTGTAAATATAATTTCAATAATTACAAAATATTTTTTACAAAAATTGAACTCAAAATATATTTTCTACTTAAAATGTACTGAACAAACATATATTCACCAATAATGAAACGAAATATACCCAATTTTGTAGCTAATTTTTAAAGCTATATATATATATATATATATATATATATATATATATATATATATATATATATATATATATATATATATAATTATTTATTGTAGGTGACAGCAAATTCAAATAAGTTATTAATATTTACTGACAACATGGCATTTAATTAAATGTAGAATTATTTTAATATCTTATAGATATTATTGTTACTAAATTCATATATTATATATTTTTAGAGATTTTCTTGTTACTCACCACTTTAATTTCTGCTTGTAAAATAAAAGAGCTCCTCTGTTGTTTAATCAGCCTCGATAACTTTTGCGTACGTTGAGCAGCCGTAAGTGGAGATCCTTTTATAGGCGTCGGTAAATCAGGTTCATCTGGAGATCGGTCCAATTCCGTAATACGTTCACAAATCACAGAAGTTTCATGATGTCTCAGTGGACTAGGAGGGCTATGTCTCGGCGTAACAGTAGACAGTGGCACTGTCTTTGCAATCAATGTTTCGCTTCTGACACTCCAACAGCTACTTCCATACTTTTTTTGATTCATTAGATCGCCAATACTGCCTCTTACGCTGCAACTTCCTGTCTTGCATAAAAAATTTCGAGACAGGGCAGGACTTTGAGGAACCGAATCGTATCCTTTACTTGTAAGACTCGAATACAATTTATTTGTACCGGTTGTTGAACGAACTAAATCAGGTAAACCATTTGTCCCGTTTGGTGTAATTTTGTCCAAGTCGGACATACTTGAACCGCGTCGCATTCGCAAACGATTACTACTAGCCATCTCGGTTGTGTCACTCACAGAAAGTTTGTTTTTACGCGATTTCATTGTGAATAAGCTGCTTTTGAATGGTATTATAGATGACCAATCGGATATTTTATCAGAGTCACTCATATTTACTGTCAATTTTATTCGATAAATGATTTGGAGAACACATACTGTTTGTACTCTGTTGTATCAATTAAAAACGTTTGATCTGTTCATTATATTAATTAACTGTAGTGTTTACGTAACCTAACTCTGAAGTATTTATTTTTTAATAAACATTGGTTTATTTCTGGATTAAAATATATTTTCAACAGAGAAGTATTATATTACATAATCACTGTTTTTTAATTGCTAAACACCTTTTAAAATTAAAAAGTAATACAACTAATAGTATACCAAAATTTTAATGTATCTATATATATATATATATATATATAAACTAAAAATATTTTCAAATTAAACTTCCCTCAAATAAGTAAAAACAAAAATTAAAATATAAAAAGGATATATACATAAATGTAATTATTTCTATTTATTTATGTAATTATTTTTTCCATTTTGATAAAAAATAATAATTTTACACAAATGTTTAATTACAAAACTAATCCCTACATAAATAAATTAACCTAATATATTACTGCTTAGTTAAAATATCAATTAATAAAGTAATAAATTATTTTACAATGTTTTAAATATTTGAATGATTATTTTTTTAATAGATATTCTATTTTTCAATTTATTCAAACAAGAATTTATATGACATTAATTAATTTTTGATTTAAATTATATATATATATATATATATTGTTTGTGTAAGGTTCTTATTACTAATTTGTGTGTTAAAAGTCTGACAAACAATAATTAAGTTCCTAACAGAATTGTTATTTATGAATGTACTATAACATAGAATAATTGAATTGAGTATTAATTTTCATCACAGAATAGTATTTATTCAAAGCAATTATTTACGTATCCTTCTGATGTAAATGATTCGTGTTAATTGCTATTTTGACAGAATGCTGATTATTTTATTTATCGGATTAACAGGAAATACTGCTCTACATACAAACATATACATATTATATATATATATATATATATATATATATATTATATATATATGCATTAAACATACGTTTGATATATGTAAGTTAGTGTGTGTTAGAAAATAATTAATTATATTATGTTTAAAGTAGGTTATACATAATAATTAGAGTACGAAATTGTTATTTATCCTCTACATACATATGCATGCACAACACATACTAATATATTTTGTATGTATGATTATGTATATATATATATATATATATATATATATATATATATATATATTTATGTATATATATATATATATATATATATATATATATATATAATACCATTCATAAATAATTAGAAGTTTTAATTAAATCATAAACAATTAAAACTTGTAAGCTTATAGTAAATATAAATGAATAAATATGATAATTAAAATTTAGTTACAATGCATGTCGAATTACAATAAATTGTTTATACTGAAATAATTTGTAAATTTTAAGTATTTATTTATATATATATATATATATATATATAAGTGTGTGTGTGTGTGTACATTTATATTCTATACATTTATAAATGTTCGTGGAAAAATATCACAGTTGTTAATTTCAATTTGTGGGAGATAAGTCTACACTCGTATATTAATTACAACATGCCTGCAAGGCTGGTAATCGCAAACTAACATAATTGCATTAACAACCTAGAAGCCTTTATCGACAGCCACTCAATGAGGTTGTGTTTAGTTCCTTCCACAAACTCATCTATTTTATGTATACATATATGTATGTGCGATATTGTTATCAAATTAAGCATATTGAGTTACGTACAACGAAGCCGACAAACAATACATGAGTTCGTTTTTCTAATAGAATTTCGTTCGTTTTCATAGAAACATTTGACGCCTGTTAATTACGATGTCAAAAGATAATTTGAGACGTTTAATATTTTCTTTAAGATTATTAGGTCTTGGGTAGACTTTAATAAGTATTATTAAAGTTCATTTATTTAACTCTGCAAAATGTATACTTACATATATTATTATGTATATGTATATATATATATATATATATATATATATATATATATAATGTAATTGTTATATAAACCATACGTCTCTAGCTATATTTCAAGTACACATTATTTTTTGTACTTATTTTAACTTAAATCCTCAAGTATTATTAAGATTCGAAAAAAATATGAACTTGATAATTCAGTGAAAAAGAAAATCATATTTTAGAATAAAATAAAAAATGATATTGCACAAAATAATGATTATTACTTAACAATTCGAATTTCATAACAAAATTATAATTTAAATATTTTACTTGAATTAATTGAAATAAAATATCATTGAGTTAAAATAGTTTGAGGTATATATAATTATATAGTAAATTTATTATCTAATATTTTCAATAACAATATATTTTTTCGTTAAATGAAACTTGCTATGTTAAATTTTTGAAAATGTTGCAATAAAAAACAATTCAAATCGTCATAATTAATTAATTTTCTTCATAAACAAGCATTATTAAATATTTATTGTGATATTTCAATTATTTGAGTTATGAAAAGTCAATCCGATTAGACTAAAACACGAATAGATCAATAATATTAATAAATAGATTTCTAACAACTATCTAATACTATTAGAGGAATTTAAATTAAAAACTAATCACAAATTTAAAAAGTGAAAAATTGAAAAAGTTGTTTAAAGGTAACAATGTTTATCATCTTTTTAACAATTTTTATTAGTAATGGATTATGTCTAAGCATTTGAAATATTTATTATTTTACGTCTGTGATTTTATATATATAATCCAGAAGAAAACGACAAATTTAATATCAGATATCCTAAAAATAATTCAATAAAGCATAATGCATTTGCATCAGTGGTATCCTTTCTAGACATACATATATGATAAAATTAATCTTTTAACTTTAATAATATAAAAAAGATTTGTTAATATAAGATTAGACACACACGTACACCCCTCCACAATATATATATATATATATATATATATATATATATATATATATATATATATATATATATATATAAAAAAACAGTTCTAAATATTGTAATATAATAAGAAACTGTCTAATGTGCTTATCAGTTTATGACATTGAAAATATAAAAATAATTTGTCTTCATAAATGTATTTAAATTATCAATTATTTAAAAATATTATACTTTAGTACTAAATATAGCTACAAAGTCAAATATGTAATTATATCATTAATTTATTTACAAAAATATCACAAATATCAAATAATTGGTCTATGTTCATTATAATTTATGTGGATATTTATCTTTCATGTGTTTTTGTATACCTTTATCAACGTTTTTTTGTTAGATATCTTTTAATTTTTCATTTGTAATTTCATCATCTTTTAATTTAAGACTAATTATTATAAAAAAATCATAAAATAATATAAATATAATTAAGTTTAAGATGAATCATATTAATAAATAAATGATATATATTGGATATAAAAAAATCGTGTTTTTATCTATATAAAATAAGTAAATGAGAATAATTTTGACGAAATTTAAATGCATTACTTCAAATTAATAATTATATATATATATATATATATATATATATATATATATACACGAGAGTCGTTTGATAAGTATGGTAAAAAAGTAAGAAAAACTGAATTGAAAAATTAAACAATAAATAAATTTACCATACTTAACAAACGACTCTCGTATATAATGTGTCAACCAAATGTGACGCCTAGGTTTCTGTTTTATTAAAAAGAAACATAAAAAGCTATACATATTTTTCTCTACTTACCATTTTATACACATTCTATTCTAATAAAACACAAATCTAGGCGTCGCATTTTAATGACGCTATATATATATATATATATATATATATATATATATATATATATATATATATATATATATATATATATATATATATATTTCTTCTGAAGTCATTCCAAATGCGTTAAAAAATTAAGGTGCGTTATTATAATGCTATAAATTACAAATATAGAAATGATTATTTTCAGTTAATACTAGAGTACATAATTTAAAATAATAATATTCGTTCAAAGAAAAAATAAAATACATATGGATAATTATTTCTAATTATTATGTAATAAACAATTATATTAAATTATTTTCTTTTTAAAATATTTAGAAAATTAACCACTATTATACAGTAGTCTATATTTATTAAATTATTTATTGGAAAATACTAAAAAATATTTTAGTTTAATTTCAGTTAATTTTTATCCTTTTAGTCATTTTTCACTTGACTATTCAACAACTTTTTTTGTTGTAATAAATTAACTGTGAATATTAATTAGTTATATATCTAAGTTGATGAATCGAAATATAAAAACAGAATTTTCATTTATTCGAAATGTTATTTTATAATAGGAATTGTGTTATATAATAGAAAAATAACATATTTGCGAATAAAAGGTAACTAAAATGGAAATATTATTTGGAAAATTTGTTATTTTTGTTTTATAATAATTTCATTTTTCTTGAAAAATGAATTATTAATAGTTAATTCTAAATCTATAAAAAAATCCTAAAAAAAAAAATCTATAAATTACCTAATTTATAAAAATATATACTTTAATAAAAAATATAGAGATTTATATATATATATATATATATATATATATATATATATATATATACATGTGTGTGTGTTTATGTGAGTATCCATATATAAAATGCAATGAATAAACTTAATTATACATAAAAAAAATCATAATTTATAATTAATCATATACTTTCAGTAATTACCTATAACTGATTATTAATTTTGAATAATTCAATAATGCAAAAAAATATTCATATTTTAAACACTTGTTTCATAATTCACTTTTAACATATTTTATATTTATAACTGCACGCATATTAACATAAATAATAAAAAATATTTTTATTAATTTTACACGTATTATTATTTTAAAATATATACGTACACTAATAAAACATCGATAGCGTACTAAACTACTACTATTTAAAACTGTGGCTACGTCAATGATTCATTGACTGTAAAATGAATACATTAACGATGCCTGAATCGGTTATTGTTACAATATAAGCTTTATTTCTAGTACAAGTATGTCAATACCGTGTTATCAAAAACCCACACCTGATAAATTCTTGTCTCTACAACCTCGAATATAATCATGGACAAAATTCACAACGATTTAAATAAATTACTTGCTAACTTGACATGTTATTTTATTACGCACATACATAAATACATATGTATATATATACATAAATATGTATATATATATATATATATATATATATATATATATATATATATATATATATATATGTTTGTTTAATTAGATGAAATAGAAAAAAATCGTTATGAAACATAATAAATCACTTGAACAGAATTATTGTTTGTTTGTGCTAGTAAAGTTTACAATCAAAAATTTAATAGATAAAAATATAATAATAAAATGTCAAATTATAGTAGATTCAAGTATATATTAAATGTACGTCAAAATATTTGTATTGAAAACAGCGCAGTAACTATTTCAATAAATATTTTTGTGCCTGATTAATTATCTAAAAAAGTTAATCTGTTCATATTATCAATTTATTATTAATTTTCGTAGTTTACATATATATTTATATTTAAGTACGAATAAGCCTAATTGTTAAATTTTATAATATAAATTATTAAATAAATAATGAAAAAATCTACAGATAAGAAATATATCAAAAATATAATAAAACTAGTATATTAAATTCTTCCCATTATTATTTAGTTTACAAATATACATAAAAAAATGATAATAAATATAACAGTTCATATAATATTCGTTTTTAAACTGTGGTGAATTCGCTTTCACACAAATGAATTATCCTGCTAACACCACAAGATATAGTTCTAACAATGACGGCATTGCCATCGAAATGCCCATCAGATTATTGTTGTTATAAACAAAGTAAACAATAAGTAACTATTGAGAACGTTTTAATATCTTAATGTGTTATGGCGATAATTCATTTGTGTGAAACAGTATGTACTTTAGTAATGTTTTTTATACGACAATGAACAAAATAAAATTGATTCAATGCGAACTGAATTTCAGAATAAATGTCAAATATACAAAAAAATGGATTAAAAAAAATCAATAGATAAATTACTATTTATAATTTTTATTCCATACTATATATATATATATATATATATATATATATATATATATATATATATATATATATATATATATATATATATATATATATATATATATATATATATATATGAATGTATAGTAAAAAAGACAACTTGTCTATTAATCTAACATTCCAAAAATTAAAATTAAGTAAAATGTTGTTATGAAAAAATATATAAATTATGTCTTTTACATAATATTATAATGTGATAAAATATAACCTATTTCTTTTTTATATATCTATATTTACCAAAATGAGTAAAAAAATATTAATTAGATATGAACATTTAAAAAAATATTTCATAAACTTTTCACAGTTAATAATAAAAATTTATATATATATATATATATATATATATATATATATGAATTATAAATAAAAATATATAATTTCAATGAAAAACACTTGAATTGTTTTATATTTTATAAATATAAAATTTTATGTGCCTTGAGAAAATATCATTTCTTTATAAAAAGGTCAATTATTTATTATCAGAGGAAGAAAATAACAATCACTCATAATGTAATGAATATTTCTAATTTTTAAAAGTAAAAATATAATTATTTTTGTTTAACAAAATATTTTTTTGTATTTATATATTTTTTGTATATATTCTACAAATATTGAATTACCAAATACTCTAAAAACTGAATTAATTGATTATTATATTTTACGTTTATGTGTTCCAAATGACATAAAATATGGATAAATTATTTTTCACGCCGGTAAAAAAAATTCTTTTTGACATTAATAGTGTATTTCATATAATTTTAATATCTATGTTTATTAATATATTACACTTCATGAAAATATGTGAAAATTAAATGAAAATTTTAAAGTACTACTAAAAAAAAAGTATATTTTGGAGTTTTGTTATAATTCTCTTAATTCGATTTTAAAATAATTTCTTTTACGAACATTGTAATAATATACTATATCAATTTGTTTAGATTATATATATATATATATATATATATATATATATATATATATATATATATATATATATATATATATATATATATACATACATATGTTTAATTTATTGTTATTTGAAAACACACAGAAATTCTAAAAGATTTCGACAGTTAAACAGTTGCTTATCGTACCCTTTACCAATCGTATTGTTCATTATCATTATAATTTTGAATGATCAAAACAATGTTTGCAGCGAACAATATTACTAAATGACAAATATTACAATATCAAAGCTTATAGAGGTCGCTTATCGGTTTGAATATTATTAGAATACATATTAATATCTTATACATGAAAACATATATTTTTGTAATAATAATTGGAACGTTATGTGTAATATTTTATATTTTTAGAAAAACCCATTATTCATTTATATATATATATATATATATATATATATATATATATATAATATTTTGTAATTATTGACGATTAGGATTATTAATATTGAGAAATATAATGAATGTATATGTGTGTATGTGAACGTACTTTAACAATATGTAAAAAACAAGTTATAAAATTCCATATTATATTTATTATGTTCATTTAATACTAATTATGGTTATTTGTTTAAAACTACATTTAAAGTAAATAAATAACTGATTTTACTACATAAACACATCCTCAAGATTATTTTTTCGCAAAGCATTTATTCACATAATATTGCTATCTGTTACGATTCTAAACTGTTGAAGAGAATAAAGTAAATATATTTATTTGCTTCATACGTATATAAAGAATTTACAACACACTATTAGTCTTTTAATGACTCAATCAAACTATAGTACGACATTATAAATGAAGTCTTCCACTTCTAATACCAATTTGACCTAAAAGATTACTCTCAGATGATTAAAAAAATACATTTTTGTTCACATATTTCCATTAACATTATTTTAATTATATATATACATATATATATATATATATATATATATATATATATATATATATATATATAT
>CP092089.1:27560125-27667625 GCA_029203775.1 Neoneuromus ignobilis
TGACACCTAAATTTGTGTTTTATTAAAAAGAAACTATACCCATGTTACTCAATACACCACTTTATACACATGTTTCTTCTTAATAAAACACAAATCTAGGCGTCATATTTGGATGACCCTATATATATATATATATATATATATATATATATATATATATATATATATATATATATATATATATATATATATATATATTTACACACACACACTTATTTACTTTAAATAATGTACATAAGTAATTAAAAAAAAAAACAAATATTTTCAAATATCTAAGTAACAATTATTAAAATGATGACCTTTTTAATAAGTACATATAAATAAAAAAAAAACTTTTAATAAAATTATTTTCTTAAAGTGCAATATGAGAAGAAAATGTTATTAAGTTAAACAAAAAATAGATAATAAAAAGGTTTATATTAATTTTGTACAAAGTTCTTATAGAAACGAAAATATATCTCAAAAATTGTTTATATAAAATATAAAAATGTTTTAAAAGAAAGACAAGAAAATATTATATAAACACCAACCACACATTGACCTCTCATATTTTTATTTGAATTCTTGGAAATGTTATAAAGTGTTATGTTTTCACTATGTATTGTTCATAAGAAAAAATTCAATACCACAAAAATATCAACAGTTCTTCAGTTTAGTTATATTTCATATCTGGATCTATTTAATTTTAATAATATTTCCAAAGTACACAAATAATTTATATGATAACAATTTTTAGAAGACGTTAGAAGGTATTTAAAATATGAGAAATATCCAGTAAAATTGTCAAGAAAGTAATTGTTTTATATAATGGAGTACTAATTTCAAAACAAAAATATATCTATTAGAAAATTATCAGAAATTTAATGACATTATATTTATATATATATAGAGAGAGAGGAGGGGGGATTATTTAAGTATTTTAGTAATAATATCAATTTAAAAATTAATTTAATATACGTAGACACTGATTTAACAAAAATGCCAGTGATAAATATATTTTTAGTGATGACACTATAATATTGAAATCAAATTTATTACTTAAAATTAATCAATGCTAATATAAATTCTATAACTACGTAATGAATTTGATTATCCAAAAAATACAATATTTCATTAAATCGCTCATTTTACAACAATCATTATTTTTCTCTCTAACAAAGTTATTTTATTTAATAAAAAAACTTTTCTATTAAATATCACAGTACACGTCTATGAAATACAATTCAATTTTAATGACCTTTCGACTACAAAAATTAATCAATACTTGAACAATAATGAAGATTAAATTTCAGATTTTACACAACAAATGAACAAATATATAATATTACATATAAATTAATTAAAATAAAAATAGTAGAATTAAAAATGATTATCGATTATAAATTATAATAAGATAGTCATATTATATATTTCCTGTCTCCAGAGGATATATATTATATATTTTCTCTCTCCAGAGGATATATATTATATATATCCTCTACATGGTGATATCATGTGATATCTGTATGATTGGATTTAAAATACTGAGAAACAGAAAACTTACTATCCTACAGTCTCATTTAAGCCGCGCTATACAATTGCACTTCTACTGAGAATACTTCATTGTAATTTTACTTCACTTTCAAGTATTGTATAAAAGAATAAAATATGTTTAAAGTGAATAATTTCAAGTATTTGTGTATATTAAAATGATTTACTTTTGATAATAAATCTCTAACACATAATTAAGAAATTAATGTTCTATAAATTGTATTATTTTAATTTAAAATTCTTTTTTTCTCTATCCCCCTGTCTCTGTCTCTTTCTATATATATATATATATATATATATATATATATATATATATATATATACAATTCAACAACACAAATAAAGCAATTATAGATTAAATAAACAATAATAGTAATGAGACAGTGTAAATTCCGAAAAAAATCTTATATTTTGATGTCTAATAGTTTTTTTATATCCAAAGAAAAAACGTTTTTGAACAATACATACTACCTGTTTTATTTGTGGTAATGAAACAAGATTTTCAAATACCAATATAATTCAGCAATTTCAAACAATACAAAGAAACATGAACAAATACAATGTAAGAATAATATTTAAAGACAGAAAGAGAAATGAGTGAATTCGAAAGAAAATTAAAATTACTGATGTTATAACAAAAATAAGAAGTGTAAAATAGAAATGAGCTATTTATCGAGTAAAAAGAGATCATTGATGAACAAGATAAATTATTAATTAAGAGTCCAGGAATATGAAAAGGTTCAAGAAGAATTTCATGAATATATAGAACCTAGATAAGAGAAAATTCATCAGAATAGAATGGACGGGACAGGTATTAAATAGATAACTTAAAGTGCAAAATTTTAGGAGAAGTCTTCATTCAGAAATTAATAAAAATAGACTAAGATGATAATACACACACACACACACACACACACACACACACACACATATATATATATATATATATATATATATATATATATATACACTCACACACACAAGACTATAAGACATAATAATTATATTTCTAAAACGTTTTTTTTTATTTAAACAAACTTAAATATTATTTATTCATATGAAAATATAATTTTATTTTCATAAAAATAACTATTATAAAAGTATGTCTATTTCTTTAAATTAAATGCATTTTTTAGTTTTTTAGATTTAAAATATGACATAAGTAAAAATTATTTTATCTCATAATAGTAAATAAATATTCTTTGTATCGTATATAAATATATATGTATATATAATATATAGATAATTCATTTTCATATTATTTTCTTGATTAAAACTTTGAACGAAAAAAACAATATCGATCAATTTAAATTATCCGCCACTGTGTTTTTATTTTTTCTAGATTACATTTATTATGTTACATATACTTCGTTTCGAGTTGCTTTTACCACCCTGCTGATCGTACATTCTCTGACCACTTATCAAATCGTACCACTACAATTTCATCGTCAGTATCAACTTTGTGAAACAAAAACAGGCAAAAATGTATAAGAAAAAAATAATGATAATATAAGCCGATTAAATAACACTCATATGAAAATGTGTCAATCTAGTACATCGTTGTTAATCGATATTACATATAATTGATTGAATAAACATGCAAGTCACCATTTTTATGAGGTTGTTATTAAATTTGATATTCTGTGTACATTGTAGAGGATATATTCATGCTTACAATAATATTTATTCATATGTTTATGATTAATTTTAATCAAAAAAATAAATAAATAAAATCAAAAATTTTATTCAAAATCTTTGTAATGTAAATTATTTTACACATGTAAACTAATTTGATATTTAAAAGAGAAATGTTTATTTAAATATTTTATTACATTTAATAATTATTCTGTTAAAAAACATAAATGTTATACATAATCTTTTTTTAAAAAAATAACATATTTTTCACTTCTGAATAAATACTACTACATTCTACATTTAATGTTCTGCTCCAATAATTCGTATAATGCTAATTGGTCTATATATATCATTTTGCTAAATTCATACATATACCCAAGCATTATTGAATTATATACAATTAATTTCACCATTATCTCATTGAAATTTAATAATTATTTTGTTATATTATCTGTTTTATATCTCCTGTTAATTTTTCGCATATATTTAATTTACTACAATACTTTTAAAGACAAAAAATATTTACATTTAATATCCAATGTACTATATAAAATCCAAATAACTATAATAAATAGGTTTAATTTGAATCTACACAACACATTTATTAAAAAAATATATTTACATTTTTTGCTTCAAACAATTAAATTAAACAAAAAAAATTGTGCATTCAACAAATACATACATATATCAAAAATTCATATTGAAAATTCATCTAGATTATAAAAAAGAATATAAAGCAAGTCATAATATATGAAATTTAATTTACTAAACTAATTATTTAAACAAATTATGTTCATCGTAAATTATATTTTAAAAGGAAGAACCCTTAACATAAATTTTATATGATTACTTCTTTATTGGTGAAATAGAAAATTAGTTTTATTTCAAGTTATTTTTATTTGAACATTACATTTATATTCTGTATTTTTTAAAATTCAGACTATAAATTGAGTTTAAAATATATCGAATGTTTCGAATTATTTTCGATGGAGAATTTTTTTTATAGCATTTTTCATACATAAATATACATTACAGAATTTAAAGTACATCATAGAATTTAAGTTTAGATAATGGAAATTTCATATTAGTTGATCATAATAATTTAATAAATCAATTTGTTTAATTCAATATATGTACTTTTTAAATATATATTTAAAATTAAAAAAGTAATTATACGCATAATTTAAAAATCAATTCTTTGATTAAGAGACAAATATAAGTATTTTTTAAACTTTTTCGAAAAAATTTAATAAATTATTCGTTTTTTTAGTTAATTATTTACTTTTTTATACATTATAAATAAATATCCTAGTTTAATATATTATTGATGAAGAATATATAACTATTTGCAAGAATTTAAAACTGAAAATTTTGAATACTATAATTATTTTTCAATTAAATTGTAATAAAAGGAATAAATAATCTAGAATTCGTTATATTTAAAAATAAGATAGTTATTTTAATCTCTCTAATAATTAGAATAGCTTATTTAGCAATATTTTTTAAAAAGAAAATAATTAATAATTTTCTAAAAACCTTTTTCTAACAATAAGAGAAACTATTTATTGCACTGGAAGTAAATAACATATTAATCGATTCGTTAATATGATACAAATCATTTCGATAATCAATTTTATATTATTAGCTACTTTGAACGGAGATTTTCCGGAACTTCGGTACAAGCATTTAAATGTATATGTATATATATATGTATATATATATATATATTTATATATATATATATATATATATATTTATATATATATATATGTATATATATATATATATTTGTATACCCATAAACATATCATCCCTATATAAAAGTGTGAGTGTTGTACAAAAACACGCAGACGCTCACCTACACTTCTCGCACCTGTGTGTACATAATAACGGATTTCATCTACGCTTTCAGTAGAGAATCCTTTGATCAAATTATTGCTTCTCTGATGGTCAGCCTTCGTTTAAACTTTATGGTTTCCGATAATCGTAATCAAAGTAAAGCGTAGACGATGCGTCAATATATTAATCAGTTTAACTAGATATAAAATTTTAATAATAAAACGATACGTGTTTATCGTTCTTTACAAGAAATATAAACTATTTGTCATTAAATTAAATGTATTATTTACACCTGAATACAATATATATAATATTCAACATATATTTAATGTAAAATTATATTTATCCATTATTAGAAGAAAATCTTTATTAACTAAATGCCATACTAATATTTTTTTTAAAAAAATATCTATTCGCCATAAAATATATTATTTATTAATTAAAAATTCGTTTTATTTTTTTAATAAATGATAATGGAAATAATTCTCAAATCTATTTTTATTATTAGTATATAACTTGTATACATTTTGGATTAAAACACTTTCTATCAACTATTAGAAAAATCATAGTTTCTGGAATTCTGTAGTATATATTTGAAAATAAAAGTTATTAAGGTTTATTTTCATCATTTTCTGTTTTATTGCTAGAAAACTAAAAAAAATAAAAATCATAAAAAAAGATTATAAAATGTACATAATTTTATAAATGATTTAATAAACCAGAAATTTAAAGAATTCAAAAACAGGAATTTCTCTTCGACACATCTCTGTACAAAAAAATATTTTCACAGTTGGTAATCAAATTTCAATAATAATTTCAAATAACCAACGTAAAAAAACAAAATAAATTCCTTAAAGAACTTCAAATATCATTCATAAGACATTTTGAAAAGTTTAATGTCTAGATTTAATATGAAAGTAAGTGCTAAATTAAATGATAAAAAAAATAATTGACAAAATTTTCGACTGCCATTAACTAATTTAATCTAATAAAAATTAACTTATTTTTTATAATAAATGAACAACAATAAATATTAAAAATTTGGAAAAACAAGACAACTATATTTCACATCACAAGACATGAAAAATTATATTCTATGCTGATGAATTTCTAACGGAGTGATTTATATGTAATTTTACCAAGTAATCATGTGATATATTTAGTTAAATATTGTTTTAAATGAGATCAGAATAATATAATAATATAGGAAAATTTTTGACTAATAAATCAAAAAGTTATTATATTCTATCATAACAAAATAATATATATATTCATTCTCCTCGTAATAGATGTTGAAAATAGATTGAGATATTTATAGAAATTACAAAATTTGAATGAAATTTTATTGTTAAATGACTATTTATTTAAATTAGTTCCAAAATAGATTCAATACTATAAAAAAATAATATATGCGTAGATATTACATACAAAAAATATTTTAAAATCAAAATTTAGTCTTGTTTTTATATTATACCTAATATATATATATATTTATATATATACACACCCGTCCCTCAATTTACGCGTAGTATCCGTTCCACGTGGATTTGTTTTACGTGAATGAAAATCGGGTAAATTGAGTCTGTTAGTACAATAGAAAAAATATTGAAAATAAAAGCTAGTAAATTTGTGGAAATACATATTTATTTCACATAGCCTAACAAAAAAATAATGACGTTTTAGAAAACAAAAGTAAATAAATTTTATTCGGTGTCATTACCGTTACTGTAATTCAAAACAAACAACTTTTATATATTTATATTGTGCTTTTATACATTCAAGTAAGAATTTGCGTATAAAAAGTGCCCCTAAATCAGTACCGCGTAAAAAAAAGTCCCACGTAAATAGAGGTATAATTTGCTGCGTAAAAAAAAATCGCGTAGAAAAAGTCTCGCGTAAATTGAGGGACTGATGTGTGTAGGTGTATATATATATATAAATAAATTATTATATATATTGTTTTTATTTATATTATACTCGTTTTCAGATATAAATTATATTAATAAAATATGATTTTACACCCTTAACTTGTATTCGTTTCAAATTATATAGTTGTACTATATATCTATTGAAAAAATAGTGATCATTTTAAATTACAATAATTTTAAAATTATTGTATATTAGTGCAATTCTATATTAATATCCTATTACTTTTTCGCAAACTTTTAAAAATTCAACTTTTATGTAATTTTAAAAAGTGTATAGAGTGAATGTTTTTGATTCCTTAAGATATAAAAAAAAATTTTTACTTTGTATTACACTAATTAGTTAATAAAAATTGTGAATTATAAAATTATTACTCAAAAGTACCAAATAACCTTTTAGTAAATCGACAATAAAATTTCATACATATAATCCATAATTAATATTTAATATATTTTATAATAATTGCCCAATTCCGTTTTTAGTTAAATATTTATCAATTCGTATACCTGACAATTGTTTAAAAATTTATTAAAAATCGATCACGAACATATATATTTAAAATTGTTTATGTGATAAAACGAAACCATTTTACTTAAATACAAACTAAACTATAAGTACTTGTTTATACGTATCTATTTTCTTCACAAGTGCTTAGCTAAATATTTAAACTAGAATCTCATATAACACCTACAAAATTTTATTTGTATTGTACCGTTGGTTTTTTCATTAGATATAGATTATATGTAGGTTTCTAAAACCTACACAGGCTCAATTTATATGTCAAAAAAACTCCTACATAATATAATAAAAGTAGTATAATTTAAAGTACTATTATTGGCACACACACACACACACATATATATATATATATATATATATATATATATATATATATATATATACATATATATATATATATATATATATATATATATATATGTGTGTGTGTGTGTGTGTGTGTGTGTGTGTGTGTGTGTGTGTGTGTTTGATGTTGTGTGTGTATGAGAAAAATATTTTATTTCTAAAAAATTGCTCACAATCCAATATTTTTTTTAGAAAAACTAATTTAAGAAAGATATTGATTAAAAAATAATGTAAAAAATATATTTATTTATTATTTTTAGAAAGTATTTCTTTAATTTTGATATTTAATATATACAGTGTAATCAAAGTAGGAATGCAGGATGTAATTTTCAGTTCTAGTTTACATTCTTCAATCTTATTTACACCATATATATATATATATATATATATATATATATATATATATATATATATATATATATATATATATATATATATATATATATATATATATATTTTATATATATATATACATTGTATTTGTATAAGATTTATTTTAAGTAATTAGAAAAATATTATTTTTGAAATAAATAAGAAATTATGTTTACTATTAAATAAAATTATTTCGCTTTTATAATTAAAACGCACATAAGTATCTATTTTAATAATTTTTTTTACACTGTATGATAAAATACCTTTTAACTTGTCACTTAAAAAACATAACATGTTTAAGTACTTAAACAAAATGAAAAAAAGTAACTAAGTGATATTTATTTTTGTGTTTAATCTAGTTTTTTTTAATGAAATTAAAATAATTTTATAAAATTTAGACAAAGTGGACTGAAAATTCTAAAATTTTAATTTTAATTACAAAAAAAGTGTAATAACTGTAATCTATTTTAAAATTGTAATAGCGTTTATCGAGTATAATTTTATTTGTTAAAATGTCATATTGCATAAATACACAAAGTGTGTGTTTTAAATTATTGAAACATGTGTGATTTATTAGCATCCGGTTTGTTATCTTCAGTTATTATCAAACTTTATTCTACGTTAATATGTAACATATGCTCTAATATTTAAATTCAACTGCATACATTTTTTTTAAATTGACCGATACCCGTATAACCTTACATTTGACCTTCGTTGTGATTATCCTTCGTATATACGCACAAGTTTACTAGGTTAATTGTATGTAATAAATACATACGGGCCTATTACAATATATTACTAGAAATACACCAAAATCTTGACGTTATTTATATAATATATTACTCAGCAAAATGAAACAAATGAGAATAATAAAAAAAATGACTCACATTTAGTTGCATGATGATTTTATTGTACGCCCAATGCCATCTCTGCTTAGCAGTCATAGTTCTTCTTTCCGGTTTAGGTTGATCTTCTTCCTCGAACGAAACACTCTTCTCTTGTTCTAAGCGTACATCATCGATAATACTTCCGGTTGGACTTAAAATAGATTCGTCCATGCTTTGTTGTTGTTGTATTATATCTGGCGGCGTCGGAGAGTGGTGTGATGGAGGGATTCCACTTGGAGGCACTGTTTGATAAGGCTCAATAACGGCAGACGTTTTACGCGAAGGAACGTATGGTTCCACGGAAGTTTTTCGCGATTGATTCACAGAATATTGGTCACCCGACGGCCGCCTTGGTGGCGACGTTTGATGGTATGGATCAATTGAAGGACGTCTAGGAGGAGATTGAATGATCGCTGTATCTAACATCGATCTAGGGGAAGGATGGTACGGTTCAACTAAACTATTTATGTGTTGCGATCCAATTATATCTTCTTTGTCATCGTCTACAATCGAAGGTTCATATTTATCGATGTGTATCACGGAAACGGGAGATGCTCTGCTCAAAGTCTTACTACCGTATTCTTCGCCCATTCCGTTCGATAACATCACCTCGTCGGCAAAGCTATCAACGGATTCTTGATGATTTATATAAGGTCTCTCGTGGTTATCATTTTGATAACTTTGATTCATCGCTCCCCTATTATCTAAATACTCATCGTCTATAGACTCTTGTTGTTGAATATAACCGTGATTGATCGTTTTATCTTGTTGTACAAATGTGCGATCTATGGACTCTTGTTGTTGTAGATAACCACGATCGATCGGCTCTTTCTCTTGTATATATTCACGGTCTATCGACTCTTGTTTCAAGAATCCTCTGGATTGTACGTGGCGTGAATTTGTCCTATTATTTTGATTCGCGGCATTAATCAACTGCGAACCGTTTGTGGAAAGACTCTCTAAAGTTACTCCACCGTTTATTTTCGTAATGTCTTGAGGCATTTCGACTTGGTCCCGGCAATAAGGTGCAGTTACAGGAGCGACAGATACATTCACAGCTGTTGGAGTATTATCAACCATGGGCTGTATAGCCGCCGTTGTGTTTGTGGTCAACGCATCGCCGGCAATTGAATATTCTGTATAAGGACCACGACGCTGTTGATGTAAAGAACTGCTTATCGATGAAACAGCAGTTTCAAAAGAGTCTTTTAGTTCATCGTCACGCGATTCCAAACTGTCTGTATTTTGTTGCAGTAATGGACTATTTTCACGTTTCTCCAACTTCTTTTTGCGCGTCGTCGTAATCTGCGATTTCGTTTCGTAGAATGATTGTTCATCCTGATAATCAATCTCCTCCTGAGCACTCGAATAATATTCGTCCGACGGTTGAACGTAAGAGTACGTATTGTCTTGTATTTGAGGCAAAGTTCTCGACACACTAGTCCTATTTTCACTAACACTAACCACCGATGGCACTGTCTGCACGTCCTCCGGTTGCGCCGGTAAATTGTCAATACTTCGATATGCATAATTAAAGTCTTCATTGTATGTATCCCGCGCACTCATAGCGCCCGGGCGCATATAGAAGTCGTCCGTATCAGGTTCCGCGTATTCAGCAGAGGCGGTGCGTTTCATTGAATTCACGCGACGGTTCCTGGCACTGCGGTGATTTACGTTCGGCTGCGGCAATTGTCGACCTGGAGTTGGTGGTAAACTAGCAGTTGGTTTACCGTGCGCAGCGGCCATCCGTGCTAACAACTTAGGAGTGCCTAAGGGAGTCGCTGGCAAACTAGCGCCACGATGCGAACTCGACTCAGGTGTGCGATACCCGTCATAGTATTCGTCGGCCGAACTCTGACGACTGCTGGAACGTTTTTGAGCCAATATTTTGCGACGTCTTGCGATTGCCGCCATGTGCGTATTATAGTCATACGAGTCACTCTCATAATCGCGCATTCCGGCACGATATTGGTACTGGTCCCCGTTTTTATCGATTTTCACGGTCGGTATCTGCGGCAATGCTGACGATCGCCGATTGTTGACACGATTTTCGTGTTGCACAGGCACAGATGGTAATTTTGCTCCGGTACCCTTCACGGAGGATATAGAATTTGTACGATAACCATATCCTCCAGAATCCCATTGACGATCTTCTTCGTCTTGTCCATATCGATCATCTTGATAAAGATATGATGATGAATCGTAATATTCATCATAACTGTGACTTCTGAAAATAACAATTGCTTTAAATAGATAAATACTTTAAAAAGTGATTAATATAATACATCAAATGAATTTAATTTTAATGCTTAACATAATTATTTTTGTGAAAAAAAATCTTCAACATTCGGAGTTTAATTTGTAAGACAATAATTTAATCTTGCGAATACTAAATCAATTTAAATAAAATTAGAATTAAAGTTATTTTTTAATTTAAACAATAACGATATTTTAAAGATAAATAAAATTTAAACAATAAATAATATCAGTAATGTGAATGATGAAACCTTTTCTAATCTGTGACTTGAAAATTCCATCAAAGACTACAAATTTAATTGTTCTTTACAAAACATTAAAGTCTAAATAATAAATAAAGTGTTCGCATACTTAACATTTCATATTATTATTTAGCATAAATAGAAAACACATCAAGTCAATAAAAGAAAATGAAATATTGTCTTCGTTTAAAATTTCAATATATATTAAATATTTCAATTTCATAACATGGCTTTAAATATTAGTTACACTAGAATTTTATATTTCCATCTTAATAATATTATTTTAATACATCAACAATAATACATTTTTTAAAAGTGATGTAAAATAGGTATTTTATTTTACTACTAAATAAAACATAAAAAAATGAATACACTCTCTATATAGTTGAATTATCTATTTTTTATTATTGGATATTTGAAATAAATGTTATTAAAATAAAAATTCGAAAACTATAAATCTACAAAAATTAATGTTAATAATATTTTTCTAAAAAATAGGATTAGTATCTTTCCGTGAATTTATAATTATTTTTAAATAGTTGACATTATTAATAATATAGTCAAGCAAAATTAATAAATATGACCATTAAATATTTATATTTTTGTAATATATTTGAAATAAAAATATTATCTCAATTTGTTACAATAAATAGAGTATAAATTGTTTATATATCAAATGTATTACTTATTTACTAACCTTCCGCCAAACTGTGGTTTTGTAGATACATCGTTTGTATAAAAACTGTTTGTTCCATAAAACTGGTCATCATACAAAGTAGTCTGACGTTCTAAACTTGGTCTACGACCTGATGTTGTTCCAACTGAAATAATCAAATGTCGTTATATTTTTTAGTCTATTATGCACGCCATTATATTTTGAACACATTTTCAATAAATAAATTTAGTTCCTAATTGATATTATATATTTCCTTAGTTTATTTCAAAATTGACTTTGAGTAATAAAAAAAATATATTCCATATGATATATTAATAAGAAAATATAGAAAAATCTTAATTAGGATAAGATTAAAAAAATATACCTCTAGCTCTTCTGGTAGATGGCTGGCTTCCAGAATTATAAAACTCAGAAGTTATTCCATACACTTGATTAACACTGACATCCACGTTATCCACAGATTGTTGCGTATATACAGGATCTTCATAGCAACTTCCATACCATGAACTATCTTGGCTGTAATATAACAATTAAATAACCAATATAATAAACGTGTTAAAGTAAATAAAATAAAGTTAATGCAATTTCCATTTAATTAAAATAAAACTATTTTAATTAATTTAAAAGTAATATTCACATTACAATTAAATATTAAGAATAATAGAAACACTATTTTGTAAAAAAAATTTGGATAAAATATTTTTAATTTCTAAATTTTGTATGTAATCAGAATCAATTTATTACAGTTATTGAATTATAATGTTATTTAATTAATTTCGATTATTATAAGTACTTTCGTCTAAAAAAAGATTTATGCTAATTTGAAGTAATAAAAAATAAATTACTTTGGAAAGAATATATAAATTGTTTTAAATAAAACGAACAAAAATCAAATTTTAAATACAAAAAAAATATTTTTTTCAATTTATCTGCTTATTATATATTTTTTTTTTTAAAAAAATAAATTACATATACTAATTTCGAATAAAAGTATTATTATTTTATTTATCATATATACGTGTATATTAAATTACATATTTATAACTTATATTTATTATTCTTATATACTAAGTATATAAACATGCTTGGTTAGAAATTTTATTTGGAATTTATTTATTATGTATATTACAAGTAGATAATTACTTTATATTTGCTAGACTTGTCGATAATTAAAAAAAAGGTTTTATTCAATTATTAATAAATTCTATTATTCTTAAATTAATTAATGTTCATAAATTATCTAATAAAATTCTATTATATAACAAAACAACACATCACTGTTGAACTATTTCTAAATATACAAATATCGACAAAAAACAACTTTTAAAAAAAATAACGAAACATTAATAATTGAAAATCAATGTAATTTAAGTCAGTCTTTGATGACCGAACAACTTTCTTACCTCTCCTCTGTATCCCATTGATATTTCCGTCGTCTATCAAAAGTGAGTGCATGAAAATTAAAACATAAAGAAATGCTAAAAACACAGCACACAGAATTAAGCTCAAATAGCTTATATGCATAAAAGATTCAAATCATTCTGATTCATTCATTGAAAGGCACAGTTACAGACAGAATTAATAATAACCATTACGAAAATATTCAAGGCAAACAGAATATATAGTTTCAAAACTAAAAAAGTGCATCAAAAATATAAACGGGTAAAGCTTAAAAAAGTGTCATACATTCCATCAAAAACATTAAGTGCTATGAGGGATGCTGAACAAGTAAAAATATAAATTGTAAATTCACCTATATATTTTTTATAAAATTATATGTATATAAATATAAATAATATAAATTTTCAATAACAGTTAAAAAAATAACTTTAATTTACTTGAAAAATATTAACTAAACTACTTTAAAAACATATCAGCTTTATTTAAAAAATATTTTATAAAAACTTAAATATTCACGATATTCTAAAAATGCATGATATATAATTTTATTATCCTAAAAGGTTAATTACAATTTTAATTTGATCTATATTTCAAATTTTGTACAATATTCATAGTAATATGTATGTGGATATATATATATATGTATATATATATATATATATATATATATATACGATGACCCAAATGAGGCTGAATGGTTTAAAAATACATTTACTTGCTTACTATCATTTACTATTCTTTACTATCCTTTAGTCTCCTTTAAACCACTTTATAATATACATATATATATATATATATATATATATATATACATATACATATATATATATATATATATATATGTATATGTATGTGATTTTTTTAAAAATTAATACCTGCTATTACATCATTTGATTTATATCAAATATGATAATAAATCGACATTTTACATTTTTTTTTTGATACTGTGACAAATTAATTTTAGCACAAATGAATTATCACCTAAATATTATAAGATATATAAAAATGTCCAATAATCACTTATTGTTTACCTTATTTGTTTCAAGTTTATACACATTTCGATGACTATGCTAACATCTTCAGAGCAATGTATTATAAAATCTTAAATTTTATATGCATATTCAAACATAAGTATAACCTGAATTTTAAATATAAGTATAAAATAAAAATTTAATTAGATTTTAAATAATTTTAAAATATAATTTGTATCCATAGAAAATATATTTTAAAATACTGACATTCCAAATCAAAAATATAATATAATTAATAAATAAAAGTTAATAATTTTTTAAATTTTAATATTTATTTTATATTGTAGTTAAATTGAATAATTACATTTCAAATAATTTATTTATTAAAATAAATAAATAACTAACTCAAAAAGATATTTTTAAATTTTGATTTTTAAATGTGGGTAGTAAGAAAATATTATTCCATTATTTGATAAATGAAATAAAGGAATTTAGTTTATGAAAAATAAATCAGAACTATATTTTTCTGTTTTTAAAAATATATAAAAAATTAAAATAAATTTATTAAATAAAATATTCCTATATCAAAAATATGAATTCACAATACTTCATTAATTAATTTTTCATTTTAATTTTTAAATATTCAATACAAAAAAATAATATCAACGAAACAAATATTGTTGAACCTGTTACAATACAATCTAAATATTAAAATTATTTAGTGAAAAAAATAAAAATACAATTCAGAATAATTTAGTTACATACAATAAAAAAATTAATTACTATTTTATTGTTAAATTACACCTTTTATCATAATTATTTTTATCACTGTACTTTAAAATCTAGAACAAAATATAAAATAAAAAAATTATGCTAGTGATTCTCAGAATTTTTAAATCACAGCACATTTGTGATTATATATATATTTTTAATGAAACTTTTCTTAAAGGGCAATATACATAAACTGATATATTTTAGGTCTTCCATAATTCTTTTATAAATCATACTTATAAAAGAAAATATTTTTTAATATAATAATAAAAAAATGTTTTTTGGCATTGATTATAAAAATAATTGTACTGTTAAAATTAAAATAACAGTTTAAATAAATTTAGTTAAAATAAAAACATCTGTAATTTTTTATTACAAATACATTTTCAGTTGTTCAAAGAACATTAATTGAAAGTTATTGAGTTATACTTTATAAAAGTGAAAATAGCAGATAAAAATATTAGTTGTATATTAAATAATCATGTTGAAAAATTAATATATTTAAAACATGTGTAAACAAATGTTATTTTAATAATTTTATTACTATTATTCATTTCTAATTTTAAATGTACAAAACCTAATAATCGTTTTTTATACTGTCTATGTATCTCAAAATAAATAAATTCAATGAGCTTAATAATTATTCTTCAATCATGTTTATTGGTTACTTAAATATTTAATATTATTTTCAACAAATAATTAAAACAATAATTTCAACAATTTAAACAAATACATAAATCTGTTTCTAGCAATTTACAACAAAAACACTTATCCAAATACCACAAGATTTTAAAAATCTGTTTAATTATCATTTATTGTTAATTTTATTCGCTAAACATTTCGATGGTCACAACATCATCATTAAAAAACTGTATTATATTTATAATGTAGAGCCTTGACAATAATGGCATGGACATAGAAATACACATTAAAAAATAAAATAAACTATAAGTGATTACTGAAAATGTTTATAAAATTTTGTAATACTGAGATGAGTAATTTGTTTATTTTAAAATTAATTTGTTACTGTACAAAAATAATAAATTAGGTAGATTTAACCCTTTCGCCACTAACGAGACCTATATGTCCCATAAATTTGTTGTTACTATTGGGACAAATATGCCAAACTTAAACTACTGATGGGACATATGTGTTCGTAATTCAAAATTGAAATCTGAAAATAAAAATCAATTTTTTGCCCAAAAATTATTACTTAAGTAACTCAAAAGATCATCAAACGAAACAGAAGTTTTAAAACTAAAAATATTTAACCCGTAGTGAAAGGGTCAAGTGGTTGTAAGGCGCGCGAGTAGCCATCAATCAGTAAGACAAATAAAAAGAAGCGTTTTGTGTGGGACAAAAATCACCAAAATTGGACGACTGATGATTGAGGCAAAGTACTTTGGTCAGATGAAACCAATGTAAAGATAAAACTTTATTCTTTAAACTATTATTTTATCCAAAACACTTTAGAGAACAAAATGTTTTTGAGTATCATTTTAGAAAACAATCAAATTTATTAGATTTTCGGTACACCTGGTGCTATGTACATAAAACACCGATTTAAAGAAGCTTACCATCTGAACTATATGGTCTCAGCTGTAAAATTTAGATCTGTAATGATTTAGAGCTGTATGTGTGTGGCAGGAGTCAAAAATTTTTTTTGTATGTGAAGGGCGATAAAATTTTTGTACCTATATCTCAGTGTTATCGATAATTGTACGACTGTCTGCAAATAAATTAATCAATGGTAGAGGTAAGACTAACTTTCTGTTCTAACAGAATAATGCTCCACACTTCAAAAGCTTTGATCACATAGTTGCAAAGTCAACGCATTAACCTTTTGGAATGACCATCATAATCTCTGGATATAAATCCGATTAACCATTTATCGTCAATATTAAAGAAAAATGTTGTTGAACATAATGTAGAAATGAAAGAAGAGCTGTAATAAAAAATAAAAGGGGAATAGGAAAAAACAGACCCCAATATTTGCAGAAATTTAATTCAGAATATACTGAAAAAGGTGGCTGCAGTCTTAAAAGCAAAGTGGGTCATAACAAAATATTAAAAACTTAATAAGAAATAGAAAAATAATACAATACATCTATCTTATAAAATAATTTGTGTTTTATTTAATTTTTTAGGAATAAAAATTAAGGGTGCTTCATATATATGAACAAGATTATATACAATATATAAATCCAAAGACTAACTAAAAAGTCAATACTTTGTTCCGTTATTTCCAATTGTTGATTAAACTGTTTTAAATTATGTAAAAAATATATAAGTAAATAAATGTTTAAAATAAATAATAAAATTATCTAAAAAAAATATATGTAATTATAAGATTACAAGAAATAGTACTTTGTTTTAAATTAAAATAATAAATATTATAATTTTAAATAAATAACCACCCTATTTATTTTTATTCATTTTTTAATAATGTAAAATTTCATTTGTAATTTTGGACTTCACATAATATCTGTGAATTTAGATATTATTAAAAATATTTAACTAATGACTATCAATTTTTAATATCATAATTTTTAATCCACTTTTGTAGTGTTTTTTAAGGTAGAATAAATATTTTAAAAAAAATTTCAAGCCAAAAAATATATAATAAACTGAAACATTTATGTAATAAATTTTTCGAATATCGTATTTATAAACTAATATATCAAATAATTTAAATTCATTAAAGATCTTAATTCATACATTAATATTCGATTTCAATAAAAATATAAGAAATAATTGTATATATAAATCACCCATTTGTTTTCTCAAGTAAATTACTTACATTTAACATAATATAATGTTAAAAATTAATAAAAAATGGATGTAAATCATTTAATGTTTTTAATACTTGTCTTATATACCTTCGAAATTATGGAATTATTTGACACAAGACGCTTAATTACTAAGAATAAATTTAATCTTATGATATATATATATATATCCTATATCACTTAATGTAATTATGAATTTTGATATCAAAGATATAATTAATTGATGAGAGCATTTATTCATATATCTAAATAATTTCAAAATTTCAATAAAATAAAATTTACAAGACCGAAGTAAATTATTATCTTGATACTTTTGTCTCTATTTGAAAATATACCCAAATTTCCATAGTAAAAATTTATATAAAATTATCTTATTATTGTTATTTTTTAAAAATAATTTCTTTCACATCTTACTTAAAATAATAACAATAGTTTTCTAATAAATCCATTTTATCTAAGTATTATTTATATATAATTTTATATTTTTAGCGCATATATATATATATATATATATATATATATATATGTATATATATGTATATGTATATATATATATATATATATATATATATATATATATATATATATATATATATATATATATATACATATATATATATATATATATATATATATATATATATATATATATATATATATATATATATATATATATATATATATATATATATATATATATATATATATTATGTTATTTAAATTGTCAGAGAAAAAAATTATATTAAAATTTTTGAATACTAAGATAATCTTAATTTTAAAATTGTGATCAACTAATTCCATGTATCTATAAAAAAAAAATTAGAAAAATCAGTGCATACTAAAGTTTTTGAAACATCGAGCTATTTATATCGATACATAAACATCGATACAAAAAGAACGCATACAAAACATTGTAATGTAATTTCTTTCTAACATACACATATGCTTATGTACGTACATACATACATTATACATACATACATAATTACATACATATATATATATATATATATATATATATATATATATAAAGTTGTGTATAGTAATAAATACACACCTAGAATATTCTTGTTTGTAGCTATTTGGCGGTCGACTATTATAATATAATGGTTCTGATTCTGTTGAGTCGATCGCATTATATTGCCTGTTTGAATCCTGTCCTGAAGCGTTCGTCGAGCCTCCGTAACCATAATCATCGTGCGGTGAATATCTCTGAAAGCAGAATATCAGATCGATATGAAACACTGCTTAAAATGTTCGTTGCGTTGCAAAAACAAATTTGCTTTATGTATTTAAAAACAAATGTGTTTTTTTTTTGTTGAATCCAGTTCATGTTTCAGTTATAATATTTGATTCTGTTTACATTTTGATATGAAATTATTTTCATAATTTAGAAAAATAAATAAATTATTACTTTACTTCATAGAATGTTTAAAAAATGAATGAGTACTCTTGAATAATTTAAACGAAATGAAAGTATGTTGAAATATAATATATGCACAAAAAGGTATTATATATATATATATATATATATATATATATATATATATATTAAAATAAATAAATAATTTATTTTGATTTTTTTATTTCCTCAAAACTCATAAATTCTCTAAAAAAGAAATAAAATATATTTTTTATATAAATAAAATTTTAATTCCTTAAAAAAATTCAATTTAACTTGATTTCACTTAATAGACTACTTTAGTAATAAAAATGTTACATTGATATTTTAATAGCAAAACAATTGTTAATTTTTGAGTAAATAATTATAAATAACAAATATTATTACAAATACACATATTAATTATTAATTGAACAAATATCCTAAATAGCAAATATTATTAGAAATATGAACTTCCACCCACTATAATATTATATTATGAATTATATATATTTGCCCATAGTAAATGAAACATATTTAGTTTTAAAAAATATATCGAAATATAATTACATAACTTTACAAATTCTAATTCCATTTAATTTTGAAATATTTAAAAACATTTATTATTATTTCATATTAACATTAAATTATAGCTAATTTACATATTTGAAATAAAAATATCAATTTTTAAAGTAATTTTATTGAAGGAAAAATTTTATAATATTTTTTTACAAATAACATGTATGTAAAAATTGTTTTATAAATATTTAAGTTTGTTTTTTTAAAAAAAATATTTTGGTCATTTAGTAACTTTAAAATTGCTTTTAAATACAATAAAACTTTCTAATAATAAAATATCATATTGTAATAAAAATTAACATATCTCAATATTAAAAACAAAATATCAAATATCAAAATGCAAAAAGATATAAATTATGTCTAGGGAAAAATATTAAAATGACATTTTCTTATTGTTAAAAAAATATATGGCTTTTATCAAAATTGATAACAAATATTATTTGGTATTTTTTACAACCTATAACATGACTATTTAATAAATAAACTAAAAAATGAGTACGTAAAAAAATTATTTACGAAATATTTCAAAGTTATAAAAACTATTTAATTCGCATTTTCAAATGAATTTTAAATATAAAAGAAATTACCATATTATTTCATATTCATATTTTAAAAAATAATAATTAAAATTAATAGAAATGAAAAATACGTATCTCGTTACTATTTTTAATGTTAATAACTAAATAATTTCAATTACTGATTACTACTACATTTCTCTTAAAATAAAATGTTGAGATAATTTAGAATCTATATGTAAAATTAAATGTGTTCTAACAGATTTTCCTTATAACAAAATTTTAAATGAAAAGATTACCTGATGTGTACTATGACGATGATGGTATGGAAATCCAGGGCTCAAATGATTTGCATGTACACTGGGCATTTGTAATTGATTACCAGGTGGACCGTCATCTCGCTCATATGAATTCTCTCTTGACGTTTCAAGTGATCTTTGTGGCGTATGCATCTGGTGTGCAGCGGAACGAAACTGAGACGCAGAAGAATTCGCATGCTGTCCTACAGGATAATTTAGGTCGCTCGTATAGTCGCTATCCTCTGAATAACCAGCTGAAAACAGAAAGGATTTTCTTTTATTTAATTTTACAATTATCTCATTGGTAAATTCTGATTCAATTGAAGTTTTCGAAAACAATATATAAACTGAAACTAACTGGAAGTAAAATTGATATATTAAATTTCATTTACATATAATTATTGTTATTATTAAATAATATGTTTATTAATTTTAAATGTTCTTTATAAATTATCTTTTTAATGATTAAAATTATTGTTTTATGAAATATTAAACAATATTATGTAAGATATATAAAATATTTCCTATTTGTATAGGGTTTTCCAATAAAAGTTATGAAAACTTTGACAATTGGTGGTAGCAATGTTTAAGATTTTTTAAGCTCATTTTGACATTTCAACTAAGTATAGTTTGCTAAATTGTTATGGAACGTTTAACACTTCATCAACGCTTACAAATGATAAAAACTTCAATAGACTTATTGGAATAAAAGTTTACTGAGTCCATTATTTCATGAAATGGATTCATCAATTGACTACCAAGATTATGTGACTAACTTCATTGAATTATTTTTTGTGGGGTGATGTGAAATCATTGGTTTATGCTGATAAATCACAAACAACAGAAGCATTAAAAATAAACATTGAACGTGTAATTCATGAAATTGAACAATAATTATGTGAAAATGTGACTCAAAATTGGACTAAACTAATGGACTATGTCAAGCGAAGTCGTGGTGGTCATATGACTGAAATTATGTTTAATAATTAATTCCATAAAATATACTTAAAAAATAACTAATTAATTAAATATTTTTTGTTCCATTTCCATTTAAACTTCTGAAGCGCTTATTGGAAAACCCTATATTTTAATAAGTTATATTATTTAAAAACACGTCATTTATTGTGTTACGCAATTAAATAACAATGATATAAAAAATATGGATACACATTTATTTGCTGTTTTGGAACTGTGGCTGATTCACTTTAACACAAATGAATTTTAACACCACAATAGTTGAAAGTTGAAAGGCTCTGACGATGATAGCGTTGCCATCAAAATGCATCAGCCGATATATTTATAAATAATAAGTGAACAATAAGTGATTACTGAACACTTTAAATTATTGTGGTGTTGGGGTTAAAATTCATTTGTGTTAAAATGAATACACATATTTAGAAAAATAATGAGATTTATCATTAGTTATTATTTTTATAATTTTAGATATATTTAATTAATATATTTCGGTATTTTGAATATGATATAGTACAAAAATTCTCTCTCTCTATCTCTCTCTCTATATATATTTGTGTGTGTGTGTGTGTGTGTAAGAAAGAAAATAACTTATTTTTTTAAAAAAAGTATACAGTTTAAATAAATAGTTTGACTAATAATATTGATTGTTAAGAAATGAAAAATAGTTATATTTGAACACAGTCTGCTCTTATAGAGATGTCTTCATTTCTTACAATAAATATGAAAGTTATTTAATAAAGCAAGTAACAACAGAACTACTATATTTTCAGTACTAAGAAAACTTAATATTTCTCAAAGAATGTTCAATAAAAAAGTTGTGAAGGAAAATGGACAAAAAATTATATATAATCGATCAAAAATGTCAAATGTTATAAAAATAAATAAACTGATATTTCATAATAGTGTTTATTCAATAACGACAACTTTAACCTTACATTAACACATTTTTCCTCATACGAATGAACGAATCGATTGAAATTTGTTATATGTAATATTTTCAACACATATATCTATACTCATAAATAATTTCAACGGATGTTTCTTTTTTTTACATGCGAAAATCAAAATACTTGATAATATTTTTGAATTCCATGGTGAATGATATATTTACGAATTTTAACGATGTTACACATTTACGTATAGGTTTTTGAAATTTTGTAATATACACAGAAAAAGCTTTTAAGTGCTTCTAAATTGAAACAGTCTACGCAATTTATGAAATAAATCCATCAATGTTTTTACAAATGATCAAGAATATATAAAATTTAAATATCTTTATTAACAAAAAATAGAGACCTTTCAAAAGATTATATATATAGTTTATATAACAATCCAAACTACAAAAAAATATATTTAAATAAGAGAAAATGAAATTTAAAAAACTGCTACGTAATTTCAATCAAACATTTGTAAGTGGAACCTGTTAAAAATGTACTTATTTTGTAAACAAGAATAATTTTAATAAAGAAGTAATATTAGGATATAACTATATTAGTCACTATATCACTCACTTTCTACAAATTCCTTTTTCGTATGTAGAATATCTATTGAAATAAATACTACACATAAATTAATTAAATATAAATTATTATGTTAAAAAATGTAATAAAACTATATACTCAAAAATTATAATAAAAATAAATAATATTGTATGAGATTAGAATAATGTATTACTTAAAATTTCGATAATCTATTAAATTAAATAAATTTAGTTGAAAAAATATTACCTTATTCATTGTTTTTTCGAATTTACGTAATTAAAAAGTTTAATATAAATTCATATAACCAATAATTAAAAAAATAATATCGAAATACAATCATTAAAAAATATGAAATATCTACAATCCATTCACTCCTAGCAACAAGAATTTTATAAAAGCGTGCAATAATCACTTACTGTTCTTTTTTTGTTAACAAGTTGATGCGAATTTATAAGGTCATATCATTATTGGCAGAGATTTATAGAACAGAACATTGTCAAAGCACTGCAATACAACGTTCAGACAATGATATAACGATAGAAATATAAATCAACTTCTAAACAAAAATAAAATAACAATAAATGATTATTGGATATTTAAAATCGTGTAGGAAATGAATGATTTATCTGTGTCAAAGTGAATTTAACACAATAACAAAAAAAATAATATCTACATTATATTACAAAAAGAAATTTGCTCTATATTAGAAAATTAAGAATAAATTTGAATACATAAAATAATAAGTGAATTATTTAAATTACATACTTTAACAACCTATAATATATTTTTTTAAAAAAATCAAACTTTAAATTTAAAATTAAGTTTGTAAACATAAATATGTATAATAAAGTTAAGTACTAAATTATTGGTAAATAATACAAAAATATACAGTGTCTTTCATTATATTAATAATACTTAAAATGTATTTTAGCTCATGTATCATGTAAACCAAGTGCATATCGAATATGTCATTAAATATAGATTATTTATAACCAATGTTGATACATAATGGATATTTTATAATAAATTACACTATTTGAGTAGAAATATATGTTTCAATAATAATCATTTATCCTAATAAAATTTTAATTAGGTTCATATAATTTATAACATTTTTTTTATTTTAATTTCTCATTTTATTTGTTATATATATATATACAATTAAAATGTGTTAATTAGATAATTTTAAAAATATTAAATTAAATCAAATGTAAGCAATAATTTTTATGGTATCTACTAAATGCACTTTATATTAATCAACAAAATAATGTCTTCATCATTCGTACAATTATGTGCATATCTGTTAACGTCAAGTTAATTAGTCTACCAAAAATTTCAATCTGCAATTAACAAAATGACAGTTCCAGAGCTAATGTGCGACATTAAGTAACAACTTGCATTGCCTTGAATATAAATCCCTCTCTGTAATGGTTCTTGATAGGTATAAATTACAATCGCAACTATAATCGTACACACACATAGCTATGTATCTTTATACACACACACAAATATATATATATATATATATATATATATATATATATATATATATATATATATACATATATATATATATATATATATATATATATATATATATATATATATATATATATATATATATATATATATATATATATATATAATTTTGCCCGCATTCAATTCAATTCTAACTGAAGACGACTGAATAATTGTCTTTGCTATCTCTTTTCAATTTACTGCTTATTTCATATTTCTTAGAGTTTTCTTTAATATTTCTTCTATATATAGTAATTACTTATATATGATCTGTTATTTATTACTGTCATCTCTTTTCTCCATGATAAAATCTTTTGATTACATTTAATAATATTTTATATAATAATTAATTTATTCTTCTGTTCGTCGATTATTCCTACCATCTATTTTTTTAATTGTAAATTAGATTAAATTAATTTTTAATATTTATATTTTTAATTAATTTTCTTATTATTTATATCAATTCACATACTTTATATATATATATATATATATATATATATATATATATATATATAATCAACATAAATATCTTTTTATTCACTACTAGATGAACACTTGTCCCAAATCATTCTATCAACATTCGGGAATCCGATGTCTTTCTTTTCTATTTCACATTAACCAATTTTTCATGTCTCTATCATATGCATCTATATGCCGCATCTTTGACTTTTTTATATTACAGAAATCTCAATCAATACTTTCTGTTTTCCCTAAGTGGATTTCCCTACTTGTTATATAAACTACCTATTTCCATTCTAAAATTTTCAATCTTGTTATAATATCCATAAAATTTTATTTGTTTTGGAACTGTGACAAATTCACTTTGATATAAGTGTATTATCACCTCAACATCACAAAATACGATAAAAATGATCAATAATTATAATATTTATATTTAAAATAAACTGAGCAATAAATTTTACAATGTTTTGTGATATGGAAGTGATAATTCATTTATGTAAAAGTTCATAATTTTTTTTCTTTCGAATCCACTTATTTTTCTCTTTCTATCTGGTTCTTATTTCTAATATGCATCTTTTTATGTTTCTCTGCTATCTAGAGTAACTGAATTATTTTAGCATTTAAAACCCTTGTATTACTACTATAAATGAGTACAAGTAGGATGTATTTATTATTATTTTTTGAAATAAAAGAATATGTAACTTATATATAGGTTGGCCTCAATGAGAAAAATAGTAAATAATAGTAAGAAAGTAAATGTATGTCAAAACCCTTCAGTTTCATTTGGGCTACCTACATATATATATATATATATATATATATATATATATAATAAAAATATATTATAATTTATATGTCCGTTGGTGTAATGATTAATTATCACTTCATGTCATGCAGAAGAAGTACATTTAATCCTTGACTGGAAATACCTACTTCAAAACATTTTTAACGCAAAATATTTTTTTTTAACAACTAAAACTAATATACAAATATTTTTCTAATAGAAAGAAAATTGATTTTAGTATCCAATATGTCATAACAAAACATAAATTTGTTACAATCAAATTTTTTTTATAATTGTATTTAACCAAAGCAAATAAATTTATTTTTAGAGAAAACGTATTAACGTTTTTAACATTTCTGAAAAAGAATGGAATATTTTGTTCATATAAATCTCATAAAGTAATTTAAAACATGACACAAGAAACATATTTTATATAAGATTTGTAAAATTTAGCAAAGTTTTGTACCATTTAATTATTTCGCACGATAATTTCAGTGCAAGAAAAAGAAACGAGGCTGAAATAATATTTATTTACTTTTTGAATTTATGTTAAGAAATTAACAAAAATTAAAAACTACAGTAAATATTTTGTTGATAAATTAACATAAATAAAACATTTATAGTTAAGCCTAAAACTTAACGAAAATATAAACAAAATAATTAAATAAAGGTTATTAAATATTTTAATGAAATACTTATGTAGTATATTTAGTTCAAGGAATAAATATGGTTAATTATTATGTTTTGATTGTTATGTGCTTATGATAATATCACCATCATCTTTCGTTTATCCATTGATGAATGAAGGCCTCTCCTAAAATTGTCCATTTCAACCGATCCAATACCTTTTTCTTCCTGACTGTTTTAATGAATTTTCTTATATCTTTTATGATAATGTGTATAAATTTATATATACATAATATTTTTAATATAAATATATATATATATATATATATATATATATATATTGAAAATATTATTCTACCTTTGTATATTTTTAATTCATACAATGTTCATTAGTTGTTAATTACATTAATATCTAATAAATTAACATGGTAGTGAACAGAAATATGAAGACTAAATATTTACTTGAGAACATGTCATTTTTCATAAAGAAAATAATCATCTTGACCCATTTAACGATATTATAATGCATTGACGTTAACTTTTATAAGTAATCAAAGAGAAATATTTAACATATAATTTTAAATACAAAATAATGTATAACTTTATCCAATATATTATAGATTACACTTAAGTTATTTTCATGTTATTTCATTGAATTCAAATTACAAATAGAATACATGAATTTCATTATTTTTTTACTTTATTTGATTTCTTCATGAATAGTTAAACAAACGTTTTTCTTATATTGTGATATATATGTTTATATATATATATATATATATTTATATATATATATATATATATATATATATAGAGAGAGAGAGAGGGAGAAAGAAAGAGAGAGAGAAAGAGAGAGAAATTATAAAATTAATTGAAGCAATCTTAAAACATATAATAAAGAACATAACATTTATTTTATACTGATACTGAAAGAAAAACATTAAAATTTTATAATTCATTTTTATAGTTAACATTATAACATCACAAAACAATACCAGAAATTTAAAAAAAAAAACTCCAGAAGTTTCATCATGTTTTATAAAGTAAAACACTATTTTATGAAAAAAATGTTGTTATAAACAGGTAATACAATATTTTAAAAATAAAATAATTTACAAAGTTTAGAAATTAATGAAATAATTAAATTTGTCTTAGATGTTTGCAAATCTGCATACACAAATGCATTTACATATGTTATACACACATACATTTATATTTATATATATATATATATATATATATATATATAATTATATATATATATATATATATATATATATATATATATATATATATATTTATAATATATATGGTTATCCAATGTAATGCTTAGATTTGTGTTTTATTAAAAAAATGTGTAAAGTGCGGTGTATAGGAAAACAAATGTATAATTTCTTTTTAATAAAACACAAATCTAGGATTTATTCTGATATATATATATATATATATATATATATATATATATATATATATATATATATATATATATATATATATATATATATATATATATATGCCCAAATAATTTTAAAAAATAATAAAAAAATAGAGAATGTTAAAAAAATTATCTTGTAATGAACCTCAAAAGTGACAAAAGTGGAATATATAATTAATTTTCGAAACAGAGAAAAATTAAACAAAAAGAAATAAAAGAAGTTGAAAACTATGCATATAGGATAACTCGTCAATACTGAAAAAACGTTTACAGATTAAATCAACAGAAGAATAAAAATAGAATAGTTTCAATCCGAAAAAAAGACTTATATATGGTGGCCTAAATGAGTCTGTAATGTTTAGGAATACATTTGCTTGCTTACTATCATTTACTCTTTTTTTACTTTCATTTAGTATCTTATTTGGATGACCATATATTATGAAGTCGAATACTTATATGTTTAAAGAGAAAAGTTTTTAATCAACGCTTTCTACCTGTTCTTAGTGATGAAAATGAGACATGAATCTCAAATCCAATAATAATTCAGCGGCTCTTAGATATCATAAATAAGTGTGTAAAAATACATACTAGAAATACGAGTAACACGTAACGACATAAATAGAACCGAGTGAATCAGAAGGAAATAAAAATTTATAGACATTATAGCGAAAATGAAAAGTTTGAAATGGAAATAGAGCAGTCATATAGGAAAAAAGAGCACTGATGAATAAGTTAAATTATTGATTAAATATAATATATAAAAAGTCTATAGATAAACAAAGCAGATACATAAGACAAATTGTCAGAATAGATTGGAGAAAAAAACAATGGATCGCTTGAAGTAAATTTTTTGAAAGAGGCATTCATCTAGTGAATAAAAAAAGGCTGATTATTTTATGTATGTATATATATATATATATATTAATCTATTTATATACAGTATATATTCTTTTTAATAATAATTTTATCTTAACAAAAATATTAAAGAAACCATAACACTTTATGTTATAACAATTTAAAAGGTTTTATAAATGAACATATCAACACGTTCAAACTGAATTATTTCTTTCAAATAAGAACTCAATAGAATTAAAATAACAATATGTCATTACACAATTTGATTAATTTTCACTGTTCGTTTCACGAAGCTGTAAAAATAACACACATTTCCGTTGAATGTGATATGTTTTAAATTAAATTCATACATAATCCAGATTGATTACATCCGATTTATTATTAACTATTTTTAATTTCTAGTTTGTTATATACGTTACGTATGATATATATATATATATATATATATATATATATATATATATATATATATATATATATACATATATAAATATAAACATAAAATTTTCTCGTGATTATTTTTTTTCCATTTAAATATATTTCTATACATTAACATACGTCTACAGGAAACGACTTGAAACAAAATCCATTTGATAAATTGACTTCACAATGTTATGTTTTATAAAAAATTCACGTTTTTAAACTCTGAATTAATTTTAAATTAAAATTGAGGTATATAAATATTAAAATAAATAAAGGTTTATATAAACAATTATATATATATATATATATATATATATATATGTGTGTGTGTGTGTGTTTATATATATATATATATATATATATATATATATATTACTTTATATCAACCCACTGTTGAACAAAAAACTCGTAAATATCATCATTTACTGGTACTTAGCCATAAACACTACGTTGACCATGTGGGTTGGTGAAAAATTTTTTATTCATGTTTTATTTTCTTGAGTAGGTTGATTTATATATATATATATAAAGTTGACGCCGACGCTACAATTTGTATTTTGCTTAATGAGGCGGTTTAACTTTTGATACTTTACTATACCTACTATGGAGTGGGAAATTACCAAAATATTCAATATTTTTATTTCTAATTAACAGTAAATATCTGTATTTATTTTTCATTCCATTTAAATGTTCAAATATACTAAAAATGATTACAATAATAATACTAAAAAACCAATGTTTGAACCACTGATAGTACATGCCACCCGAACGGATAACCACGTTTGTACACAACCGGTGATACACGCCTGCATCAACCTGATATAATCATACCTCAATCTACTGCTGAGCAAAAACCTTATTGAATGTTATCATTTACTGGTACTTAACATATTACCATAGTAATAAAGAGGGTTGGTAATTTTTTTTTATTTATTGTTTATTTTATTAAGCAAGTTAACTTCAAATATGTATACATACATACACACACATATGTATGTATGTATGTATGTGTGTATGTCTATATATATATATATATATATATATATATATATATATATATATATATATATATATATATATATATAGAACTGAAAAATATACTATGTGTCCAAATGTTATTGTAATAAAAAAAAGAAAATACAAATGTTATATAAATGTAATAAAAGACAAAAATAATAAAAAGATTAACAATACTAAATTATATTAGATTCTTTTAATTAACAATGATTAGTTAATGTTTATTCAAATGTATATTATTTTGAAAAATAAACTTATATATATACGAGTGTATGTGTGTGTGTTTGTTTGCACTAACAATAATCGTAAATAAACTTAATTAAAATCAAATATCATAAAATATTGTAAATAAGTTTTGATTGTCTAATTTCTTTGTTTTAATATATAAGGAAAATATTTTTTTAGCAAATATAAACATAATTAAAATTTAATTTAGTAATATGTGTTTATTAATAACATACATTGTAAAAATTTATAAGTTTGTATTATTTTTTTTAATATATATTTAATTCTAGAATATTAGGAAATAATTATAAAATTCATTTAATAAAACATATTTTTCAACATATTCATATTCTCTTTACTCGTAGATTCTTTACTGTAAAAGTTTGTACACTATATTATAATAATGAATTATTTATATTGTATTTTATGAAAATTAATTTCTAATCAGTAAATTATATATAGTTCTAAGAATACTTCAAATGTAATTAGGTGACTGAGTTTTTAGGTAATGTTAAAAGCAAACTAATACAACGGAAGCAAACAAATTGATTAAGTACAAAAAAAAACAACATGATGTATTTTCTGTGTAACACTTTGATCTTGCTTTATCAAGCGAATAATCGATATATGAAACACACGTTATTGAAATAGGTTTCTACAACGTTATTAACGTTGCCTATATAGTTATATGAATATATATATATATATATATATATATATATATATATAAATAGATAGACATTTCCTATACATATACGTAGAAATGTGTATAAGAGAAAACAATCTGTGTCAGTATTGAAGTCAAAGTCAAATTCTTTACCTAGTCAGTAGGTAACATAATACTTAATAATAATTTTTTCTATGTTATATAAAAAAATAAATATTATAAATCACATGCAAATAACAAATTAAATTAAAGGTCATATTAATTGCAATTACTTCTAATAGTAGGGTAATTCTAAATATTATTACTGTTATAAATAATTTAAAATAACGTTTTGAATTAAAAAAGTTTTTAATATAAATAAGTGTTTAAAAGTAGTAAAACTTTTAAAAAATAATAATATTACTTAGAACATAGAAACATACTTTTTTTAGTACGATTGATCATTGGAATAAAATTTTTATTAAGTTTTATCAGTAAAATATTATATATAAAAAGGAAATAAACACTTTATTTTAGAAGAATAATTATTATTACACATTAAATATTTTATTGTGTTCTTTCACTAGCTATTTATTTATTATGAAATAAAACTCCATTTTAATATATATTTTAATCTGAATAATTTATACATATATATATATATATATATATATATATATATATATATATATATATTTTTATATATATATAGATATATATTTAAAATATAAAAAAAACTTTTTTAATTAGTTAAAAATTTTTTAAAAAATTGAAAGAAAAAATATACTTGTTTTTAAAAAAATAATTTTCTAAAAATATACTTTAATAATTTAGCAAAGTAGTAATTTATAACAGTATAGTATATTTATAAAACTGATTAAATTGATTGATATATTTTCAAAATTATTAATTAGTTGTTGATCAATAAGTGAATAATGAAATTAAATTTATTTTAATTATATACATATAAATTTTATTGAATATTTTATGATGAAAAAACAAATTTTAATAATGAATAATGTAATTAACTTTATTAATTATAGTAATCATTTATTTAATTATATATTTATATAAAATTAATTATTTAATAATGATAATTGAAAAATAAATACATTTATAGGGATTTATTCGAATAAGAATTTTTGTTATTAACTAATAATATTTTGAAATCATATATTTTGAATTGGAAACCAAAAAATACGAATGTAAAATACAAATAATAATCAAATTAATTTTTAATTTCCAATTTAATTATTCAATATATTTGTAAATCCTTTAACTTATCCCTGATGATTAAACGGATAAGTCGTTGAAGGTACTACCATTTCTTAAAATAACTTAAATAAAAAATTCATCAGACTTAAAAGAACGTGTGTAATTATTTAATTTATAACCTAAGACAGAACACTTTAGCAAACACTTAAATGTATCAATCGACCATGAGTAGGTTTGAGTTAAAGATAGTTTAACGCGCAAAATAAAAGACAGTATTAATTATTAACACAAGAAATTCATTTTTTTTTCAAAAAATAATTTTTTTATTAGTTATTGTTTGACAATTATTGTACTTTAAAAATATATTTTAACAGCTCAATAATGTCATAAAAATACATTACCATTGTGAAATAATATTAACATAATAAATATTTTTTCAATGATTATAATAAATGCTTTAAAATATTACTATTGTTTTCAAAATTTCTTTTGCGTAAATTATTGCAAATGTACATATATTTCGAACCAGAATACACAATATAAATACGTGTATATATATATATATATATATATGTCAGTATATAATAAATAAATAAAATTTAAGTGCGGATAAAAATGTATAGTTTAAAATATTATTACGTATGACGTCATAATTTGCGAAACCCTTTCGGGAAAATCAGAAATAAAGTCTACAATTGGAAAAGTTTGAGATGAAATTGTAGAGGAGAGAAGTTATTACAAAAAGATAATAAAAAAAGTTTGAAATGTCAAAAAAATAAAATTACGAACAATACTGCTTTTCTGTGGATCTAAAGATGTCAAAATTTAATACAATTGTGACAAAAAAATAAGTTTGAAAAATTTATTAAATGATGAAATATAAGACGTATGTATGTATGTAAATATATATATATATATATATATATATATATATATATATATATATAATAAAGCTTACATTTCTCAAGGAACTTAAACAAAGCTTTCATTTTGCTGTTCAACGTAAATATATTTCTCTACTTTTATAATATTTTATATACTTTTCGATAACAGCATTGAATACGTGTATATTATTTTCACAAAAAAGTCACAAAGATATTATTCTCAAGCCATTCACGATATTAAACTGAATCATTTATAAAATATAAATGTTTCTTGAATTAATAAAATATATATGAATATATACATATATATATATATATATATATATATATATATATATATATATATATATATATATATATATATATATATATATTATATATATATATATATATATATATATATATATATATATTAAATTTTCAGATCAGAGAGAAATTAAATTCAAAAGAGTCGAAATAAAAGAAGGTAAAAACTATGTATATGTAAGAAAGCCATCAAAACTAAAGAACAATTTATAGGTACAATGAAAAGAAGAATAAAAATGTGATTATGTCAATTCGGGAGAAATTTTACATATTATGAAATCAAATACTCCTTCATGTTTGAGAACAAAACATTTCTATCAGTGCATCCTACCTGATCTTACTTTTGTCAGTAAAATATTGCTTTTAAATGTTTGAATAATTCATTGACTCCAAACAACATGGAAAGATACATTTTAGGATAACGCATAGAGACAGAAGCAGAACGAATGAATCAATCGAGAAGAGAAAAAAAATTAAGTTAAGAAAAAATGAGAAATTTAAAATGGAAATTATTTTATAACGTTGTGAATATTTTAAAAGCTAACATTACCTTTTTAACAGTTTTAAACAAAAAAATATATTTATGTTCTCAAATGTTATTTTTTTGTTCTTGTTTTGTTGTATACCCACACATACACACACACACACATACATATATATATATATATATATATATTTATGTATGCATATATATACACCATAATTTTTTATTTAAAATTAACATAATATTAATTGATTTTCTCTAACAAGTAAAGTGCGATTTTAATAAATATTACGATAAATATTATACTAAAATAAAATTATGTTCTTATTTAGAGAATGTTACAGAACTGGAAATACGCTTCATGGTTTTTGAATATGTTTTTCATATTCAGTAAACGAATTTGTGAGCATTCACAAACCAGATTCGTACGATATTTTCTTTCAGTCGCATTTGCTTGAATGGATTTCATACACGCGTACACTAACGTTAATTGAATTCAGTTTGTAGGATAAATGTACCTTTTTCCATACTGCATTTATACAGTACAGTTTCTTCTTTTTATTCGTTTACTATTTAAATACTTTTTTATTTACATATATACTTTCATTAATTCATTCCTAACAATTTGAAGATCATATTTAAACTATGAAAAAAAGTATAAATATTAATTTTCACTATTTCATAACAGGAATATAAAATGTACTTCATTAAACTATTTTATAGTAAAAAAAATAAATAATAACACAATGAATATAAATTGCTTGATAAACTAATTTCAAGCATATTTAATTTCAGAGATATCATTTATTTTTAGGTTTTTAAATACAATTTAATATGAATTAAAATATTTTATATTTGGTATTACAAAAAGAACGTTCAATATTAATGATACTTGAAAAATAATAAAAATATAAAAATAAATTTGTAATTAAAATAACAATTACCATAAATTACAATTATTGTACATAAATTATATCCAACTGATATATTTAATTGAAAATTCGCATTAACAATTTATTTAATATCGTAAATTAAACTGAAAAATTACAGTTTTTAACAATAGTATATATATATATATATATATATTATTTTATATAAGTTAAATATAAATTCAGAAAAAATATATGCTTTTCTGGTAATTGGATATTCTTTGATAATCTCTGATATTTTATAACATAAAGCTTAATGTATGTATTAAATATAAAATTACAGCGTACGTTTGTTGTTAATATACAATTATAAAATATTTATTACTAATATTAAAAATTAAAATATATATTTTTTTTATCGATTTTAAGATATTAAAAAACTGTTCAAATATTTTTGTTAACACTAAATACATCTATCTAATTAATAATTTATAAATGTTTACAAGTTACTTAAAATATTCAAACTATTTACGACAAACTACAAATATTTCTGTAAACATTATGGAATGCTTAGTAAGTTAAAAATGTTTTGTTGTAATTTATTGAAATAAATTATAACAAAACATTTTTGTTTTAAACACGAACTTTTCTTTTTAGATTCTACTTTCTACCACAAAATAAAATAATTCAATTTTTCAAATTTAATTACATAATATATATATATATATATATATATATATATATATATATATATATATATATGCTCGATTAGAAAATAGCAACAGTAATAATTACAAAAAATTATATACCAAAAAAGACAACGGAATTTGACATAATAATTTCTAATCTAAGTTTATAAAATATCAAATTTAAATTAAATCACTTGTATAATTTTACTTTATCATTTTATTATAACGATGTGATTAAAGGCAATTGATTTAAAAAATATTTAAAACATATTCAATGTTATTTAATGAACAGCTATTTACTAAATTGTTATAAACAATTGTGAATATGGTTCATATAAAAATTCGTGTTTATTATAAATATGTTGACTGAAAATTTAATAATATTTGGAAAACATTAATAACCTCAATTAACATATTAATACATGAATTGAAAATTGACTAATCTGTTTTAATAGATATAAACTGAAAAATAGGTTCAATAAAAATAAATAAAACTAAATTTCACATCTGTCAAAATAAAAAGAATATTATTTAAGTTTTTAATATATTACAAACAAATAATAATTTAATTTAAAAAATAGAATTTTTAATAAAACAGAACAATATTTCTTTTCATTTTTATGGACATAAATCATTTTTAATTTAAAATATTTTCAATAAAAATATGAATTATTTTAAGCCACAAAACAAGTATTATTTCTTTGATACTAAAAATTAATAAGAAGTATTAGCAATTATCATTAAAAAATAAATAAACGAATAAATATAAAATATAAAGTATGATTGAAAAAATAAACTTTAAATGATAGTCGTATAAAAACTTTATAAAAATATATCTTTGCTACTTTTATGTCTTTGTTGACCTAATTAAATTTGCTATTAATCACACACTTCTTATCAGCCTTTTAAAATGAGAGTCTTCACACTTTCTATATCGATTATATCATTGCTCATTCTGACGTATGTTTTTTTATTTCATAATAGCATAACGCTAAAGCTTTCCTATTTTTTTAACTAAGCTGAATAATTAATGATCTTGTCTATTAATCATTGAATATAATATAATTGGTATTTTTCTATTTCGACAAGTCTGAGCATGAAATTTAGTACGTAAAATTAATGTTTTTAATGCTGTTATTTTTTAGTAATTTATTTGAAGTATTTTTTTATATAATGCATTTATCTAACTTTAAATAATTTAAATTATTAATTTTGAATAATGTGTGCACTTACATACATACATATTATATATATATATATATATATATATATATATATATATATATATATATATATATATATGTATATATGTATGTATTTATAATAGGTGGTCCAAATGAGACTCAAGGGTCTAGATATACAATTACTTACTACCCTTTATTATCTTTCAGTTTCATTCAGACCACGCTATACAAGTACAAATGTAGTATATATGTAATAGTTATATGAATATGTAATAGGCAGTGGATTATTATAAATGGGTAATTTAGAGTCTTTCATTCCAAACATTAATTAATGTATTATATCCATATAAAATACATATGTGTATAAAAGGACCCATGCATATAATAACACATACACATACATATGTATATATATATATATATATGTTTGGAATGTGTATATAGCAACAAAAAATAGATTGAAAAGAAATCAAAAATTATAAACATTACAACAAAAGTAAATAGTCTCGAATACAAATGTATCTATCATGTAACAAAGAGAGAAAGCCAACGAAGGACAACAAAAATTATTGATTGTAAACCCAAAAATATAAAAATACTTAAAAATAAATCCATGAATTACATAACATTTACTATTGTGAAATGAAGAAAATGAGATTGATTTGACAGAGTTGGAAAATTTCAGAAGAAGTTTTCATCCAGAAATACATATAAAAAAACTGATTTTCTTTAAAATTAACATTTTCGTATCAATTAAATTTAGAATTGTTTTAGATTTATATACCAATAAATATATTTAAAGATTTAGAATAAATATTAACAAAATTAAAATATATTTATAATTAACATAAATAAGATTGTATTAAAAATTATAATACCATTTTTTACTTATTCAGAAAATAAAAAATAATTGAAATTAAGAAGTAGATATACCTTGGATGTTTTCAAAATTATTCAGAAAAGGTATCGTATTCTATAATTTTCTTTATAATAATTATTTTTATATAATATGAACTCTAAATGTATGATTTTAACGATTACAATTTTGATTTTTGTTAAAATTTCGAAATTCATGTCTTAGACAACAAATTCAAAAAAAAATTTTCAAATTCATGACTTAGACATAAGTCTATTTCATAAATAATAATGTTGAAAATAAGAAGTTGCCATAAAAAGGGATAACTTTATAATAAAAAGATATTACCTATTTTAAATTAGTTATTTTATTTTTAATAATCAAAATAAAATTAGTAATTTAAAAGTAATCATTTCAATTAAAACTTCCATTTATTAAAAGTTTATTTTTATCACCGACTTAATAAATTGTCACTCACTGCAATTACGCGAAAAACCTGTCTTCTTTGTACACCACGAATGTTTTTATTACAAATAAATCATAGAAAAATAATAAATAGAAAAAGATAAAAGTAAAAAATAATACGACTGATATTTTACAGATACAAAAAATGGAATCTTGTATACGAAACTAATATTATTATAAATATACTATATGCAATGTATATAATAAAATCTAAAATTTAATATAAACTTGGGTATTATTTTAATTTAATTCCATTGAATCTAAATACTACCCAGTTTCATTAAAATAGTACACTCTAAAATTGATGAACCTTTTTGGAAATAATGGATATAACATGCACAGTGTACAACTCCGTCTCTATGTTGCGGGTGACTAACCCTAAAATATGTATATATACCGCCCTCCCAATATATGTTCCGGAGACCACACATGTGTACAAGGGGAAATGGTAAGAGAAAGAGAAAAAAGGAAAGTATAAATCTCTACAGTGCAGAGTAAAAAAAGACAATCATGTTATATATATATATATATATATATATATATATATATATATATGCGACGTGGACATGTGTGTATGGATATTTTACAACGAATCGATATTATACAATATTTAATATAATAAACCGAGGTTGCTTTTTCTGCAAAAATATGTTAACATAGATATACAGTCGTATAAAAAAGTACACTGTTGCTTTTGTTTGACGTTTGATATCAATATATTTGTTTGAATCATACATTATGGGATTTGATATTTAGTATTTTTCAAAAAAAAATCACGACATAAATCTTTATATTATTCCAGTTAAAATTACTATACGTATTAAAATTTAAACATGTTATTTTTTATTTCTATATAGAAAATTTAATATATGTGCATATATAAATTATCTTATATTTTAAATGTTTATTGTGTTATTTCACTTTTATTTTCATGTCATACATAGAAAACTTTCATCTCAAATACCGAAAAAAAGAAACAACCATAAAATATATTGTTTGTTATAAGTATAAGAAACATTTCGGCTTATTTTTAGAACGAATAACAACATCCCTGTTAGATACACCCGCATATATTCTCGTAAACATAAATCAGACACTGTTAATCTACTGTCAAACGAAGGTTTTTTTCAAGGTTTTTCGTTTTTCCAACAGTTTATATATATATATATATATATATATATCTTTTTATATTTTTTTCGTATTTGATTTTATGACTCTTATATTTTTAAAATTGAAATACTATTTAAAACTATTGTATTTATTTTAAAAATGTTCATAGAAATCAAATACTTTACCTATTACGTTAAAGATTATTATATTTACAACTTTTCTGATAAGATCTTGAGAATAAAATACAATAACTTCAACTCTTTCAATATAATTTTATATATCTACAATAAATTTCATTTTTTTACAAAAAATATTTAATTTTAATAATACTTTAATTTAAAGAATACTACTATTTCCACAAATATATTTTCACCAAATTATTTATAATAAATAGTTACGTATAAGAGTAAACCATTTAAAATATTTGAAATTAGTACAATTTTATTTCTGTCACATACAATTTTTCTTAAAATAAATACAATTTTGTATTATAAATCAAACTAATGAATAATTAACCTAAAAATATAAAAACTTTTCTATTTATAATTTAAATTTACTGCAGCTTTACTAAATAGCTAAAAAATATTATTTAAAAGATTTTTTACATAAAAAATCTATAAAAAAGTGTCTACAAAATTAACTTCTTTATGTATGTATTAAATATTTACATAATTATTCCACAATTTATTAAACTTGAGTTTAATTAATATTAAGTTATGATTCAATTATTATCTCATTTATAATTTTATTACAGATTCAATATTTAAAATTTAATAAAAACATTAAGTATTTTTTGTTAATGGTATTCTTTATTTTAATTATTGCTTTATCTTGTATTACAATAATTTCTATGCAAGGTTTTTATAATTAGAATTTTTAAAATCAAACTAACATACTTAGAATATTAAAAATATTTAAAGTAATGATTTAAAACAGAATTTTAACATTACATTTCTAATTAATGTCAATATATATATATATATATATATATATATATATATATATATATATATATATATATATATATATTATTCAGATAAATAAAAAGTATTTTAAAGATAATATAGGGTAGCCCAAATAAGACAAAAGGGTTTTAATATACATTTAAGAACTGTATACATAATTTTCTTTAAATTTCGTTCTAAATTTTTTCCAACTGTTTTTTGAACTCATTTAAACTCAAAAACAATATTACACAACTTATTTACTTTTGTAATAAATTTGGATAAGTTGACGATTGTTTTTCATATTTAACTACAAAAAAATACAATTAACAATGAACACTTAATGAAAAAAAATTAATCTAAAATACTGAATTACTTTATAGTTTAAATGAGGTAATTTTCTGTATTAATTTAGAACTGAATTTAATAACACTATAACTACAAAATAAATTATCATATAAACGGGAAAAAAAGTTACGAATGAATTTCTTTTTAATAATCGAAATATTATTAATCCAAACAAAAGTACTTCTGTGCGTTCAAAGTAATTATATAAAAATAAAATAATGATAAATAAAAAGAGTCTAATATAAGAAAATCATCTAATCCTAACTGTATATATACACCCCTCCCTCAATTTACGCGGGACTTTTTTTACGCGGCAAATTATATCTCTATTTACGTTGCACTTTTTGTACGCGGTCAGATAGATTTCATTTTATATAATTTTTCATTGAATTTATTATATATCAGACTGACGCAAATTCTTACTTGAACGTATAAAAGCACGATATAAATATATAAAAGGTTGATTGTTTTGAATTACAGTAGCGTTAGTGACACCGAATAAAATTTATCTACTTTTATTTTCTAAAACGTCATTATTTTTTTGTTAAACTATGTGACATAAATACGTATTTCTACATCTTTACTAGTTTTTATTTCCAATATTTTTTCTTTTGTACTGACAGTCTCAATTTACGCGATTTTCATTCGCGTAAAACGATTCCACGTAGAACGGATACTCCGCGTAAATTGAGGGACGGGTATATATATATATATATATATATATATATATATATATATATATATACACACACACACATAATATTATAGTATGGAACAATACTATAATCAGTTTAACATATATATTCATTGGGTATGTAATAAATCTTCGTTATTAAATAAAGTTATTATTAAAACGGATATATAAATCTGATATAAAGTATCGTATACATTAGACTAGTTTATCATTCATATACAAATGTAACTATATACAGAGATACAAAACAAAATATGTTTTCTGCTCGAGAATATTTCACCGTACATTGTGTGTTTAATCGACTGTATTGATATGGCCGCAGAAATCGCTGTTTGACCCGAATACAGTAAAAGTACAGGCCAATATTTAGAATTCGTCGAGACTACTATTGCAATTTAAACAGTGCACGCGGTAGTAATATGCTCCATTACTTCAACCCAGTTGAATGGTGTATTTCACTTAGATATAAATGTTCAAGTGGAAAAACTTTTTCACATTTTGTATGATTTATACGATAATTTTTTTTCAGCCGTTTTAAAGTACAGGAACTTGTAAACATGTAATTAACTAAAAGTTAAGATTAATAAATAATAATACCGAAACGAGAAATCATGTTCAACTAATGTATATACGTTTATTATTGTTTTTCTTATTTGTGACTGTTGAAAATTAAGGTATGAAAAATAGTACACAATTCTATTTTTAAAGAAATGAAATTTTAATGAGAGATAATTTAACGAACATGGAATATTGGAGAAGTTTTCAAATATATGTTCGTTTAACAAACGAGGGAATAGCCAGGTTTATATTCAAGAAAAATGTTAGCTGTTATTCATTCTCAAGATTTATTATATTACATTGAATATACCTGATATTTTTTTTAAAAAAAATAGAAAATATCAATTTGAGAAAAACATATTTTTGTTGTATTGTTGTAAATTAATTACAAAGAAAATTATAGAAAAATTATTGATTATTTTATGCTAATTATCTGTTTTATTGATAATTGAAGTTAATAAATGATTTTACACTTTTCTCTTCTAATATTTAAAATTTACAGACTATTTCTCTTTAAGATTGATTTTTGCACTTCGGCCATCTTTAGATACTTTAATATTTCACTAAGTTATGTATGTGTATGATATTTAAAAATCTTACAAACGATGGAAGTGATTGTGGTAAAATATATTAAAAATACAAATAAAATCGAACAATTTTAACTTAATTCCATTTATATTGAAATCGTAAATAACATTTAATACACTGAATTTAATATTACTTCAAAAGTGCAACAATTTATTTGTACTATAATTTTTTTTAATAAAAATCAATTCATTTAAAAAAATATTCAGATTTTATAATTTTTAAATATTTCAAATTATTTTGAAAAATTCTTAAACCATTTAATTCCATAAGAACATATTTTTTTAAATATTCATAAATATACCTCAAACCAATATGAGTGTTATTTTTTTATAGCTTATATAAAATTAAATGTCTGAAAAAGATTTATTACTCTACAAATTTTATATACATAAAAAATAATTCTAGTACATAGCATTTAACTAATTCTCTTTGTTAATAAGTGCATGTATATAATGAAATTAATGTAAATGTTTTACACAAATAAACTGATTATGAGAGTGAAAAAAATTAATAGAAATCAACATAATATTTCCATGAAACTTAATATCTATTCTCCTTTTTTTTAAAAAAATGAATATAATTCAATATAACGTAAATCCTACTAACAATAGATAAATTTCTTAAATTAAAAATATTAAATTAGAGATCATAAAATAATTTTACCAACGAAAGAATTTAGCTTAATTTAAATAATATTTCACAAGATTCAAAGTAATAAATGTACATATGAAAAAAATTATTAAAATTTTTATGAAATATATATTTAATTAAAATTAATTACCATTTGGGTTTTGATGTATTTGTAATCTTATATTAATAAAATACTTTTTTTGGTCTATGTAATAAGTAAATTAAATATTGCTATAATAATATAAGCGAGATTGCTTTAGATCATAATTGTGAATTGAATTTTTAAATATTTTATATGCGTTTATAAATTATCAGTCTAACTACTTTTTAATATTCACATAATAAATATTTAAATAAAAATAGTTTACAGTAAACGAATATAACAATTTCATACTATTCATTTAATACATTTTGTATCCACAGTACTTATTGATCTAAATAAAAGATTTATTTTTCTTATTTGATCATTGTGATTTTCACAACCTCTCGTTGGATAAAACACAAAGAATAAATAAAATAAAGTAACGAATTTAAACAGTTAAATAAAACGAATATATGTTTAAGCTGAACCGATTTCGTCTGAATGAGGTAATATTATTGCGTTTTACATTTACTATTATTAGAGAAAACATCTTAGAAGCGGGTTGAAAAAGTGACTTTCTTTTTCAATCGATCTATCCTACAAAAAGATATATCATTCGAGGCTCTGACTTCTGTGAAAACTCAACAACCGTTTTTCCCCTTTTCCACCTCCTCATCGTTCTGTAATCAAACGATTGTAGATTTTGTTGACGCAAGCTCAAGTCCACTTACTCTTTTGTCAATAGAATTCAGGCAATTTGAACGCTTGTATAGTCTTCAATAAGTCCAAGTTCAAGCTAAATAAATACATCATGTGTTTTGGAAATTTTAAATCTTTTTCGCGCTTTCTTTTCGTTCGTACATGTTTATATATATTTATATTTATATATATATATATATATATATATATAAATGTATATATTCAATAAATATTAATTTCATTTAATTAATATAAATGTTTAGTTTATAATTACATAATTTCAACGTCTGTAGTGTACATTTTTAATAAACAAATCCAAATATTTTCACTACATTATCAATTATATCTTTTATTTGTATTTTTTTTATTAAATATCGTTATTAAATCTCTCATCTAAAGTATACAGTTATCCAAATGTGACGCTTAGATTTTTGTTTTATTAAAAAAAATGTATATAGGGTCGTATGTAGGAATATATGAGTATAGTTTCTTTTTAATAAAACACAAATCCAGTCGTTGCATTTGAATGACCGTATATTTTCCATTAATAACTTATGAATCTTTTAAAAATGATCTGATAATATTTTACAAAGAAAATAAAATTTAATACTAGAGATTTTTGAAATAGTAAAAAAACTCAATTTAATCCACTTGGACATTTTGTCTGTGATCTATACTATAAGTACGTTATCTTTATGGCATATTCTAGAAAAACGATATTACCTGTCTGTCTAGTTTACTTGAATTTCATATTTACAGACTTGTATGCCAATCTTTCAGATATGAAATTCATATTAGAGTTTTTCTTTTTGTTTTCATTGTTCAATTTAGACTTGTTATTTCGTTTTCAATTTCCCGTCACTTTGTCGAGTGATTTGTTCAATGAAATGGAAATCTATATAAAACTTTAAATATAAATCAACTTTTCATTTTAAGAATTTTAAATTTAAAAGTTTATTTAATTCTCTATTTAAAGAATAATTTTATTTGTTTGTTAACATCTATATATTTATGAATGATTAATTAATTTTTAGTTAAATATACATATATAAACAAAAATATACATCTCGTGGCTATTCAATAATTCTTCATTATATCAAATCCATTCGAACGTGTTTGCATGCACGATAATCTTTTCCAACTAGGGGTTTCTTAAAGACAACCTATTTTATGTATATAATCCATCACACTAAACAATGAAAATAAAAACTTCACATCTGTCCTTGTCACAAATGACATTCACAGATTTTATATGTTAGCCGTAGTAGCGTTGAATGCAGCTTACGTGGATAGAAACGAAGTCCAATCAGTAAGCCGGTAAGTGACCGAGAAAGACAGAATGAAAATACGATTCGTGAAAAGTCAACCCTATAATTTACCGAGCACAATGACATGCGATTGGCTTAAATAATATATTTTTTTGTCTGCCTTACTGTTTAAATTATTATTCGAAACACTATAGAAATATATATTCTTTGAAAAGTGACTTTTAAAAATATATTCGATTTAAAAGTAACTATTTCCATGTAGTTTTAATTAAAGTTAAATAGTACAGTTTAAGTAGACAATTATATACATACAAACAACCTAATATTTACATATATATTTATGTAAGTACCATGTAATAAAAATATGTCATGTTCTTTTTAATGACATCAAAATGAAAATTCGAATTTTGAAATAATTTTAAACTATAATAATACAATTTTATAAAATGTTAACTTTTTATATTGTTACTTTTAATATTTGTTTATTTTCTGAATATAAAAACATAATTATTAATAATTATGGAAATTTTATCAAAAATAATAATTTATAAATTCAATAATAAGTGACTATTACATTTCTGTTTTATCTAAACTATATATATATATATATATATATATATATATATATATATATATATATATATATATATAGCATATATATATATATATATATATATGCAAAGTAGCAATAAACGTTGATTCGTATAAACATAAGTGTGTGACAAACGTTCGTAAAATTATAATTTTCTCACAGTAAATTATAAAGTAAAAACATAATATTTTCTACCGGAAAGTATAAAACAAAAAATTCAAAATTATGTTGACGTCGTTGGAAAAGTTAACTTTGAAAAATTATTATAATCATTTTTTATAATTCAATTTAAAAGTTCATTACACATTTCCGCCACCAAAACATTATCACTAATCTCTGCGCACAGCGGAAAAATATAAAATGAAAATATTTCGCCAGATTTGTGACACATTTAATAAAATTATTTGTTTTAATATAAGTTTATATGCAAGAAATACATATATATATAAATATATATGTATATATATATATATATATAAATATATATACACTTTTAACAGCTGATTAAATAAACTAAATATTGTTTGTCAAATCTAATGTCTTAACATTTAATATATTTCTGTTTTAAATATATATATATATATATATATATATATATATATATATATATATATATATATATATAGTAATTTGTAGTAAAACTAATAACATAACTTTAACTAGATTCATTATTCAAAATATTATATAATTTTTTAAAAAATATGTATACATTATTTTGTGAAATGTAACTAAAAGTGAATAATAATTTCAACGTGAATAATTTATTGTTAAAATAGATTTATTTAATCACAATATATTATTTTAGTTATTTTAAACCAAAATAAATATTTATACTATATATGATTATTATAAGCATTAATCATGTAACATTCTTTTCAGAATTAATAACTAAAATTTAATCATTTTATTTTTTATCACTTTAATATTAATTTTCTTCAATATTTTTCACACAATATGCACATATGTAAATTATTATAGATTTTATTGATAGATTTTTTTAGTTAATCTTCTAATATTAATCGAAAATAATAACCTATCCTAATGTGAATGTTCAATAATTATTGTGTATCAATTAAACTGATAATTCTTATTTTATAAAAAAACGAATATGTATATTCCAGTATGTTTCTTCCCATTTTTTAATTATATAAGGTTTTCAAATAAGGGTATCAAAACTTTGACAACTGCTAACAATCATATTAGATTTTTTTAGGCTCATTTTGATGTTTAAACTAAGTATATTTTGGCAAATTATCATGGAATGTTTAACACTTCATCGACGCTTAGAAATGGTAAAAACTTCAATAGGCTTATTTAAACAAAAGTTTAATGAGTCAGATATTTCACAAAATGGACCCATAAATTGACCACCAAGATCATGTAATCTAACTCCATTGGATTATTATCAGAAGGGTTATGTAAAATCATTGGTATATGTTGATAAACCACAAACAACAGAAGCATTAAAAATAAATATTGAACGAGTAATTCATGAAACTGAACCACAATTTTGTGAAATAGTGACTAAAAATTGTACTAAATGAACGCACTATGTCAAGCAAAGTAGTGGTGGTCATATAAGTGAAATTGTATTTCATCATTAGTGCCATAGAATATGCTTTAAAATAAAAAAAATAACTAATTAATAAAATACTTTTTGCTTTATTTCCATTTAAACTTTTAAAGCACTTATTGTAAAACCTCTATCTAACTCTCTATCTTGGTGGTCATATAAGTGAAATTGTGATCCATCATTAATACCATAGAATATTCCTAAAAATAAAAGAAATAAATAATTAAATACTTTGTTTTATTTCCATTTAAATTTCTGAAACACTTATTGGAAAATTTTACATACATACACACACACGCATATGTATGTATGTATATATATATATATATATATATATATATATATATATATATATATACATATATGCACATCTATATTAGATAAAATAAACACAAATTATGAAGATATATAAACATTTTCATTGTTAAATTTGTAGTATTTAATTTATATGATTATAAGTTATATGTTAAACATAATGAATTTTTGAAAATGAGTGAACATTTATAATGAAATAATGATATGTCTGCATATATAATATTCTGAAAAAATACATAAAAAACATTGTTTTTAATAATGTATAAATACCAATAATAAGAATTTTCAATACTTAAAAAACCAATATTATAATTCAATTTAATATCAAGTAGATAATATATGTTTTTTTTGTTAATTACTTTATAATTACCACAAACAAATACAATTCAATGATATTATGAATGCAACTGAAAATAACCATTACAATAATCATACACAATTTGGCTGGCGCTCAAGTATGCTTCAAGTCAACCGATTAAACAGCAGCGAACAATCCACAATAGCAACATCGAGCAAATAGATAAAAATTGTACATATACATATATATATATATATATATATATATATATATATATATATATATATATATATATATATATATATATATATATATACATACATATATATATATATATATATATATATATATATATATATATATATATATATATATATATATATATATATATATATATATATATATATATATATATATTGGAAAAACTTACAGTGGCCGAAGTACTGCATCTGGCGTCTTGCCTGCTCCGCTCTCGCCTCTTGGTCCATAATGTTATTGAGATACTCGAGTTTCCGTTGTAGGTCAGCGGCTTCTGTGTTTTCTGGATCTGTAACAGTGATCGTATCACGTACTGGATTAGAATACCATTCTTTGCCATGTCTCCTTTTTGTGTTATTCGAATGATCTGTATCGGTACAGTGCTTGTTTTTTGTTGTTTGAATTTGTATTTGGTTTTTAGTTTTTTTGTGTTTTTTACAGAGTTGTTTGTGCTTTAGTTGGTTTGAGTAAATCTTCAGAGATAATATCTAGATACATATTGTAATTGATATACTTGTTCGTAGAATATGAAAATTGTTTTTGCGGACAGAGGTATTGTATGTACAATATTGACATTTTACATTCCTTTCCATTTTTGTACAAAATGAAAAATCAAAAAAATGATCGATGTATTATTTGTCTTTTAATAATACAAAAATTATATTTATAAATATACACACATACATACATACATACATACATACATACATACATACATACATACATACATACATACATACATACATAGTATGTACATATAACATTTATTTACTTACACTTAGCTTAAATTTTGTAAGTTTATATATATATATATATATATATATATATATATATATATATATATATATATATATATATATATATATATATATAATTATTATTCAACTATTAATGGATATAAATAAACTAAGTTAAAAATAAAATAACATTTCACGTATTTCTTCACAAAATACTTAATGTGTTTTTTTTAATTTTCACTAAAAATTAAATGTCAATTTATTTATTTTATAAAAAAAGAAATGAAGGCATATAATTAATATTTTTACCTTCAATATCATTTTTTAAATAAATTACTTTTTTAAACGTTTAGATATTATAATGAATAAATTTCAACTTAAAGACTTCATATTTCGACAAAATATTTCATGTTCAATGGTTATTAAGGTATTTTGAAAATATTATATTTCATTGTGTCATTATATATGTATGTATGTGTATATATATATATATATATATATATACAATTTGTATAAATATACTAACTTATTAATTTTGCTAATTCCGTGTTGAATTAGACAGATTTTATGTGTATTTAGTGGAAAGAGGCTAAGTTATTAGTATAGAACATCAAGATGTGAAATTTAGGTCGCTAGGCGTTAGAGAACGTAGCATCATAAAACCATCATCATTTAAGGCATTATGCAAATTAACGAGGCCAACACAAAGTATATTAGGTAAAGACATCATAAACGTATACATCGTGCAAGATGTGTTTCTCATGCGCAACGTTTTCTTCACTGTAAATAAATGTCGAACGATATATTCGAAAACATGTCACGGATTGTTTTCATAAACGTTAATTAACACGTACATTTTAAATAGGTCTCTTTTCATTATTTGCTATAATTAATCACATAAATATTGTTACAACTGCCAGTGTTGCTGAAAAATCATTGATAAATAATAAATACTGATCAAGAGCAAACAATATTATTATGGAAAGTAAACTAATATGTGAATTTATAGTGTATGCTTTATGTACGTCCAGGAGTGCAAAGTTTATATTATTAAGTTTGGACACTGGTCCAAAGAAAGTAAAATAAAAAAATAATACAATATGTAATTTTTTTATTTTAAGATAGTATATAATTTTATAATTTAAAGTATTTTAAACGTAATGATTAAATATGAATTATACTTAAGTTCTATTCATGTTTAATATTCTACTGATAAAATCTTTAATAAAATAATAAATTAAATCTTTGTTATTCAGTAAAAAAGCCTTAATCAAAATATTTTATCGAAAATATTTTCAATAAAATAACGTTAAATGGTGGCAACAACATAATATATAATTTTTATTATATGTTTTTACCAATTTTTAATAAAAAAGTAAGAAATCGCATTTAATTGTTTGAAAAATAATAATTTTCCATGTTTTCTGATAAATAATAATTGTATATTGTTACAAATTACATTCTATAATACACCAAGAAAATCAATTTTAATATAATGTGCACATTATTTAGCACACAGTAACAATAAAGAATTTAATGGTAGATGAATTATATCTCAATGGTTAAAATATCTATTTAAAGTTATACAATATGAAATGTTGCATATATCTCAATAATAATATTTTTCTTAAATGCAAATAAATACCTTAAATACACATTTTTTTAAATATGAATATTATTACATTTTTCAAATTATATAGTCAAGATTATATATAAATAAAAAAATTTTTTTTGAGAAACATTAAGTTCAAAAATTGTAACTTTAATGCAAGTTAATTGAAATTAATATTAAATAAATATTGGTTAATTTAAAATATTCTCCATTAACTAACAACATATTATAATATTTGAAAAACTTTCGAGACACAAAAATATAAAATAAACTTTTATTGCTGTTAAAATACAATATTAATTTTTATTTTTCAACTGTTTGAAAAAATGTTCATAACTTTCCATTGAAACAATTATAGCATTGATTAAAAATTTATTAACAAATAACTATAAAATATTTTTAAAATTTGATGTTATTAAAGTTAATATCAAATAAAATACTGAAAATTGTTATGTATTCAAATTTATATAAAAATATTTATAAATGAAATTGTTATATATGTAAAAATATTCATTTTTTTATTTTTGATTTCAAAACGTATGATAGAATGTAAAATAAATAATTTCACAAAAAAGATCAATAAATATTTTTTGTTTTTAAATTATCTACTCCCAAGTTATTAAAAAATCAAAGAATTTGACTATAATTTCAAATAATATAATATATTTAAAATAATATATTTTTTTTAAAAAAAACCTATGATTAGAAATATTTTTTTATTTAAACTTTAAAAATAATAAATTAACACTAAATTAAAAAGTCGATTTATTATCTATAAACAATTTTTTAATTTGTAGAATTTCTAAAAAATACAATACTTATATTTTTTTCTATAAAGTCATGAAATTATAATTTCAATTTAAAAATAATAATTTCTGGAAATGTAATTTATCAACAGATACTTTTTCTCTAACATTTATAAAAAATTATATACTAACTACTATAACATAGTGAAATATGACTAGATATTTTGTTGTTAATAGAATTGAGTTAATAGTTAGTTTGTTTTCGTATGATTTATGTATTATTAATTCAAAGGTGTGGAAACTAAATTTAGTTAAAATCTATCGGTCCATTCTATGTATATACAACAACCCTCTAATTCAATAAGAAACTATATCAACTATTATATTATTACAAAAGTTAGTTTATTCTACTGTAAAAAAATATTTTGTTTATAGTAATCTGTAAAGGTAGTAAAAAACATAATATTTAAATTCATTTGACAAATATACATACATATATAATTTCTCAATTACTTTCACAATCTAAAATCTCTTCTCTGTCCAATTGTTTAACAAATAATAAAAATTCACTGTTAATAGTCGATTACTCTTTTGTATAAATTTTATTTTATTCACGCAAATATACTACAAAAGTTACAATATTTGAATATTTAACCTAATTTTTTTTATAAAATAAACTTGCACGATATTCACTTTGGCAAAAAAAATATATACCTACTTATATAGAACGCATATGCAAAACATTTAGAATGTAAATAGAAAAATGTTGTGGTTTTACACGCGATCTCATATGTCAAGAGACATTATTTTATTTTTTTGTTTTCTGTCCGTAATTCTTGAATTAATAATGTTGAATGCATGCTCGTAACCCTCTTTACAATGCAATTGGAAATTAAAAATTAATTCAATTCAGCTATATGTCAGCAATTGTGACTCGGTAATAACATTCAATAATGTAAAAGCTTTGTTAACAACAAACTCTAGTTCTTTTTCATGTTTGAGAAACATGTCAATTCTATTGAAAAAACTGAATTTAAGTATGAATAATTAAAAAGTTCCTGAACAATCACACACATACAATCACAATTGTATAGGGTCGTCTAAATGTGACGTCGAGATTTATGTTTTATTAAAAAGAAACAAAAGAAACTATACACATGTTTCCCTATACACATATTTCTTTTTAATAAAACACAAATCCATGCGTCACATTTGGATGATCCTATATAATATGAACTGTTTTTTAAAAATATTAATCAAGAAAGTATTTTTTTTATTTAACATTTATTAAAACGTGTAGATATGATATAATATTTAAAATTTTGATTAAAAAATTATAATAAATATAATTGACAAAATGATTACATATATTAATAAAAAATATTACGTGCCAATAAAGATTAATAGTTAACAATATCATAAAATAATAAACAAAGAAAATATTATATGTAAATGATATATACTTTATAATATCTGACTATGCCAAATTTCTTATATCACAATCATTTTACAAATACTAACAACTAATATTAATATTATTTTCTTGTACCATTTACTCTTTTACAATTCACACTGTTTTATCAAATTTTAATTAAATTACTTTATCTATCACATCATCACTTTGAATTATTCTTCTAGGAAACAGTTATCTATTCATTTCTTCTATATATAGATGGTCTAAAATGAAACTGAATGATTTAACCTTCAGTTATGGTTTACATTCCTCAGTCTCATTTAAATTACCCTGTAATTTTCATTACAGGAAGAAAAAATATAATTCGAGCAAGTAAATTTAACACGAAAACTATTGTATTCAATTGAAAGATGTCGCGCAGAACCATTAATCTATTTGTACAACAGACTCCGCTTGCGAAAAGAGATAAACAACAAGAAAAACATACAAAAACAAATGTCTTGTCTCGAACACTAAGTAATTCGAATCTAGTGAAACATACCATGACTAGTGAAAAACGCACGCAGTTCAACGCATTAGTTGAACGAGAAATTGTACACGTGTATGTAAAAATATATATAAATTTAATATTTATTTACATGCAAACAGTTTATTTGTGAATAAATAAATACACGCTTATATATATATATATATATATATATATATATATATATTTGAAATACACAGTTTTTCAAATATCTTGATTTGAAATAAATCTTGATTAATGTATTGATTACTTTTTTAAAATGTGAGAAATATGGTGATTATTTTATAAATAACATTTTCGTGGGTAAATAAAAAATTATCAAATTTACAAAATTATTTCTGACATTTAATTTTTTTAATTACTTAATATTTTTTTACATTATCTTCGAACAAAAATTTATTACCTATAAACACACACACATGTATATGTATATGTATATGTATATGTATATATATATATATATATATATATATATATATATATATACAACGAAATCAAAGAATTGGTGTTATGTTTAACAACAAAATAATTATAATATATAAGAAATTAAAAAAACAAAAATAGAAAAATTTAAAAATTTTATTCATTTAGTTTAATGACACAGAAGAAACATTTTTAGATGGCATACATAAAAGAATAAAAATGTATAGTGATGGTGATAAGATGGTGTTAATTCGGAAGAAATTCCTACATTATGAATATTTCTCTATGTTCTAAGAAAAAATCCTCCATAAATACAACCTACCCACTTTCACTTGAAGTAATGAAATATGGATATTAAATTTCAAAATAATTCAGTGACTAGTAACAGTACATATTAGGAATAACGCGTAGACATAAAAAGAGAAATGAGTGTATTAAGTTTAAAGTGGAAATTGATTGATCGTATAGCAAAAAAAGAATTATTATTGGAGAACGGAAATTATTGATTGATCATCCAAGGATAAAAAAATGTTTAAGATTAAATAAGTATTTAGGTAGATAGGATAGAGATGTAGAAAATTTCACTGGTGCGAAATGAAAAAAAACTAAGTAGAAAAGTTTTGAAAGAGGTCAACATCCAATAGTGGATAAAAAAATGCTTATATATATATATATATATATATATATATATATATATATATATATATATATATATATTAATAAAATAATAAAAATATTTCGGAATACAAAAATTTAAATTTTAAAAATGTAGTAAATTATTATTTGAAAACTTGTTTCTTTTGATATATATTTAGTTACCTAACATAATTCAACATATTTCAATTATTTTAAACAAATAAAAAAGCCAATGGAGATTATATAAAATATATACAGAATTTTTAAATGAAAAAGTTTATTAAAAAAATTATGAAGGTTTCTTTCTTATTAGTGTTGATTAGCACGATATAGAGCAGTCTTCTATTTATAACTTTTTTAACTTTATTTTTAAGTTATTTATACAAAATCACATTATTTTATTATGCTTTATCGTTCTTAATGATTTAAAATATTAAAATTTCTAAACAATTTAAAATTTATATTATAATCTACAATATATTGCTAATCGTAGATTATAAAATATTTAGAAATAATTAGAAAAATTCTCTTGTTAAATTTAAAATTAATCTAATATAAGAGTATTATATCAAATTCTGCACTCTGATAATGATGTCAGATCATTGAAATGTGTATCAGCTTTTAAACAAGAAAAGTGAATAATAAGTGATTACTGGACATTTGAGAATTTTATGATGTTAAGAATAAGTTATTTATTTCTGTCAAAGTTAATTTGCTACAATTTGCATTTCCAAAACTTTTAAAAAATTATATATATATATATATTAATATGTAAATTTAAATTAATCTATGATATTTAATAAAAAAGTACATAAAACTAAGTATGTTTTCACTGTAATGTAAATATTTTATTTTAATTACAATAGATTTATACATTATATTAAAATTTATTTTCTATTGACATATTAAAAATATACTTCCAATTCTAAAAAATACATGATTTTATCTACATTTATATATATATATATATATATATATATATATATATATATATATATATAATATGAAAATTAATAGTATCAATAAAATGCAAATTACAATTGTATGTATGTATGTATGTGGATATATATATATATATATATATATATATATATATATATATATATATATTAATCGCCAATTCTAAATGAAATAAGGTTTAAATAAAAAAGTAGAACTTAGAGTTAAACGAACTTTTCATTGCATCAAACTGTGTTAAATGAATTAAACGATAGTTAACGTGCTTACCAAAATGAATATTAAAAACTTCGATTTTCTACATGTGAACGAACACGCGTCGAACAATGTTCCACACAAAGTTAAATTTAAATGGTGTTGGCTAAACGAAATGTGCTTTAATGAATATATTAGTTCCAAACCTAACACGAAAAATATTACATGATTTTTATATAAAACTAGACACGCACATTGATTTTCGCACGAGTTGAATACAATTTTTTGTTGATTTGGCTAAGTTTTTAATTTTATTCCTAGTACTATATATGTATGTATGTATGTATATATATACTTATGTAAGTCTTTACATTGCATGCTACTAAAAATTTCTATCAATTTTCTAGAATAATATTACAGATTACTATCTGATGTGATTCTTTTTAAAAAACAATATTTGTTTTTTTTATTTTTCTATAAACCAGATTTTTTATAAATAAAATATAAAATTACAAATATAATTTACGTTCAATGAACTAGATACTTTAATGAAAACAGCAAAAAATACTTATAAAGTATTAATTATCATGCATACAGATATTTATACTGTCAATAATTAAAGAAAACATTTTAATTTTAATAATCGTTATTCTAATTATTTCTTCCTAATACAAGCAATCGAAAAAATCAAATTCATTAAAAACAGTAAAATTACAAACGTGAATAAAAAATTGGAATGAATGTGATCCCTATATATATAAATATACGAGAGTCGTTTGATAAGTATGGTAAATTTATTTATTGTTTAATTTAATTAATTAATTAATTTAATTTAATTTTTCAATTTAGTTTTTCCTCCTTTTTTACCATACTTATCAAACGATCCTCGTATATATATATATATATATATATATATATAAAGAAAAATTATTTTATTTTAAAATGATTTGTAATGTATTTTCCATACTTAATAAAAAATTTAAAAAGGAGTCATAAAAAACATATCCAGTATATTTTTTAATAAACACAAATAAAAAATCAACATATTTATTTGTGTATATAAATATGAAAATATAAAATCGTGTATATATAAATATATATATATACATATGTTTGTGTGTGTGTGTGTGTGTATATATGCATATACAAATAAAAGATATGTTTAAATAAACTTATCTACTAATCAATAATGATATGACATCAATACATAATTATGCTTCAACTCAAAAATTACAATAAATTATGGAAAACTAATGAAATGATTAAATTCATACGAATTTTTGAAACAATGCTTAATTTTAATTAAATCCAATTTAGGAAGTATGAAAAAACCCTTTAAAAAGTAATAGTACTGTTACTGTTTCAAATATTTTAAAATATACTGATAACAATATAAGTATATTAAAATAAAAATATATTTTCTATTTTATTGCAAATGAAATTATCGAAAGGATATTTTAAAATAAATTCAAATTTTAGTTTCAGATAATTATAATTATATATATATATATATATATATATATATATATATATATAACTATTAACAATAATAACTATTGTAATAACAATAAAAAACTAGTAACAATAAAACTATTTTTCAATAACTAACTATTTATACTAATACTATATTAGTGCTCATGAAGCATTCAATACAATCGATTTCATAATGAAGGATGACATATGCTATAATTTCTAACTCAAACTTTTGACATATTATTAGTGTTAGTCACTAAGTTATGAATACCTATCCTTGTTGAATTAATGATGTCATTAATCATAAGTAGGAAAATAGTAAAAGCTTAAACGTTTTAAATGCATTTGTAGAACATAAATTAATACTATATAATTATTTTCAATATCTCACAATTTATGATTTGATAACTATTCAAATACTTTTTTTAAAAAAAGAAAATGCTCTAAATTTATATTTTATAGAAATAAAAATTAAATTCTTAAAAAATATCTTCAATAAAAAATATTCATTTATTAAAATAATTATTCATAACCTATAAATTAGTATCAAAAAAAATAATAAATTAAAGACTTTTATATTGGAATGAAAAGTTTATATCGGTCTTAGTTTAGATTTAATACATATTAATGTTTACATAACTAAATTCGTTCTTTATCATTATTCGACGTCAGAAAAATAAAAAACGCACACACACACTTCAGATGATTATAAATTTTTGTTCAAAAATGTTGTAACTCATTTTTTGTGCCGAGATTTGTGATTTATAATGAGATAAAACAATGAAATAGCCACGCATACCTAATTTTTTTGTTGCGTGATGTGTTGTGTCGTGCCACGATTTGCTCTCTCCTAACTTTTCGAAACGTTCTGTTGAACTATAGTGGTAATATGAAACTGTAATATCAAATTTGTTAAATAATAAAGGTCGTATTTCGAGGTTTTATCATTTTTTTCAGCAAAACATACTGATTTTTACCACAGTCTCTCAAATATATAACTTTGTGCTATTTTCAGACATTTATTTTAATATGACTATACACGTGAAATGTTAATATTTTATTAGACTATTTTTCATCTAAAGAATATCAAATTATGTATTTATGAAATTAGAACTCGGTATCGTACACATGATATAACTAAAATCAAGTCCGAAGTAATTTCTCTCTGTAGATATATATATATATATATATATATATATATATATATATATATATATATATATATATATATATATATATATATATAGAATGTTTTTTTAGCGTGATAGAACTTTAAATTGAATCCCTACCGAAAGTTCTATCTAACCTAAAAAAAAATTATATGTATGTTGTGTATGTATTAGTGTGTGTATATATATATATATATATATATATATATATATATATATATAAATTTTGAATAATAATTTTTAATTCATGCTATTTATTGTAGGAAAATAATAAATAAACATGAGTTTATACGAAGTCAGACAATTAAGTAATGTGACAAAATTCAAAAATCGAGTATATTTAAAAATTAAGGTACATCGCTGCGATCCCCTTCAAAGTAGTCCCCTCCCGCATCTATACACTTATTCCAGCGAGTTTTCCAGTTTTCGTAACAATTCTGGAACACTTCTTGTGGGACCTCTCCGAGTACCCTCGTCACAGATTCTTGGATATCTTCAACGGAGTCAAAATGTCGACCTTTGACGAATTTTTTCATATGGGGGAATAGGAAAAAGTCGCAGGGTGACATGTCCGGTGAATAGGGCGGTTGTGGTAACGTTGCGATGCCTTTAGACGCCAAAAACTGAGAGACACTGAACGCACTGTGACAGGGAGCATTGTCGTGATGCAGAACCCAAGTCTTCGCGATCTCTGGACGCACTCTGAGCACCCTTTTTCGTAATTTTTCGAGCACATTGCGGTAGAATACTTGATTTACGGTTTGTTCAGGTGGTACGAACTCTTTGTGAACCACCCCTTTGCTGTCGAAGAAGCAAATCAACATGGTTTTCACTTTGGACTTGCTCATTCTCGCCTTCTTTGGCCTTGGTGCTCCAGGGGACAGCCACTGTTGGCTTTGTCGTTTAGTTTCGGGGTCATATTGAAAGAACCAACTTTCATCACCAGTAATAACTTTTTTTTTTTTTAGTAATAACTTTCATCATCAGTAATAACCAGTAATAAATTTCTCTGTTCCATTTTCGTGACATGCACTACTCGCGCGTTGTTACAAAACACTAAACAGCTGGCGAAGAAATGATCGTACGAGGGTGGTCAAGGTCTCAATCGAGAGAGTAGGGATCTGCTATTACGGTGGCGGAGTTACAGGTTCGCAGTGTTACCACAGGCCGAGAAAAAAAATCGGTCGCATTACTTAATTGTCTGACCTCGTATCTATATTTCACTAAAAACTTTGTTTTACCATTTATTGTATTTTTCTCAATAGTGCAATGTTTGATTATTTAAATCCTTCTTGATAGTGTTTACTGGATACTATCGAGTATTTCTCTTTCTTTTTTTCTTTTTTTTTATACACGCATGCACACAGGCACACACACACAAATACACACTATTTAAATGTATTTTATAATAATAAATTATTTTTTAAATAATACAAAAAATATATATTTGCAATATATTAAAACAGAACCGAACTTTTTGAATAAAAAAAAACCTTTTTATATTTTGCCAAAAACTCAAATATTTATATAAAATATGTCAATATGCATGTTGAAATAACGAATGGATGAATTTTAATAAATTTGTTTTTTGGTTGACCTTGGTAACTCCAATTACGGAGGCTTGTATGGCTTCAACGTCATCGTACAATTCTTTTCATCGCAATTTTCATTTTTAAGAAAAGAAAATAATCACACGATGACAAATCTAGAGAATATAGTGGATAATGAATGATGCACACTTGTATTTTGGTCAAAAATTCGCATATAGCAACGGCTTTCTGAAGTAGAGCAGTATCGTGAAACTAGTGTAATTTTCTCAAATATCTATATTCTGACCTGATTTTTATTATCATCTTCCATAAACGTTCCGTAATACCTAAATAGTACTCGACAGTGACATTTTTATCTTCCAAAAAAAATTCTCGAAGAATGATACCTTCTGAACTGTAAAAACAAATAAACATTGTTTTCATTCTCGACTTCTGAAAACGTATTTTTTTCACTTTCGGTAAACTTGGTAACTTCCGTGATGCGCTCTGGGCTCTTGGTTTCTAGGTCATACTTAAAGTACTATGTCTCATCCCTAGTTAAGGATGGAATCCAAGAATTTGTAATTTCTTTCGGTAACTTTATTGATATCCTCGCAATAGTATACATGTGTCTTGCCTTCTCTTGCTATATTTATAGTTCGTGTTGCACAAATCGCCAGTAAAACTTTCTTTCATTCAATTTGTTTTTTTAATATCTCATAAATTGTATCCTTTGACACACTCGACTCTTCAGCAAGTATTCCACATATCATATTTGAATCAGTAGCAAATATTTCGATCGCTTTTTTAATGAGTTCATAAGTGGTCGCAGTTTTAGGATGGTCTGATCTTAAGTCGTCAGTGATGTTTTCTCTGATATCTTGAAAATGTCCATAGCATTTGTAAATTTATTTACGCGATAGATAATTATCAATGTGAATTTAATATATCGATTTAAGTGTTATAATGAATATTTTACAAAGTGTAAAACAGAACTTAATAATCGTGTTTCTATAACAACATTAAAAAAGTGGTACCAGCATATTTCAGAAACTATTGGTCATTTTGACCAAATTTACCGTAAAGAAAATTTTAGATTTTAAATAGCGTTGTAAGTTTTGACAGGAAAATGAAAGTTCACCTTCTTTTCTGACATACTGTATCTATGCATTTTTTTTAAAGAAAATATACTATGTACAAATGCAAATATAATATTATTAAATTTTACTATTTTTTTACACATTTTGTACTATAATATCTGTATAATGTCTACATAAAATAAGAAAAAATAAATTTAAAATGTTACAAAACGTTTCTAGTAATATATATATATATATATATATATATATATATATATATATATATATATATATATATATATATATATTAATATATATACTCATTAAGCAAAATTTACTCTCAATTTTTCAGATAAGATATCAAAAATGTAATTTAATGTTTTTTTTTAAAAAAAATATGCTTTTTTAAAAATTTATTTTAAATTTCTAATAACAAATTTTTAAAGAAAAAATATTGAAATTATTTGTAACACTCTAATAACATAAATAATCCTTATTCATATATTTTAACTAATTAAAACGTCAAAACTTTTTATGCAGATTTAATATCTGAAGCCATTTTACTACGTTTACTGTGACTACATGTATATAGAGGCGATTTATAAAATACAAACTTATTATAGAAATGTGTGTAGTTGAAATTAAAACTGAAATATTGATATCGAAATCTAAATTCATTTATTTGACAAACACACAAACATATATATATAGGATCATCCAAATGTGACGCCTATAGTTCTATTTTATTAAAATGTTTCTTTTTAATAATACATAAATATATGGGTTACATTTGGATGACTCTCTCTCTCTCTCTCTCTCTCTCTCTCTCTCTCTCTATATATATATATATATATATATATATATATATATATATATATATATATATATATATATGAGTAATAACTATCATAGTAATAATACTATAATTGTTTTAAGTAAAAAAATCTGATGATTTTTATGAATAATAATTTTTAATTAATTTAAAATAATATTACATCCGTCAAAATATTGTAAAATTAATAATAATTTTTAAATTTAAAATGATTAATTTTAAATTATTAATTAAAATAAAAAATATGAACGTATCAACAAAAAAAATATAAATTAATAGTTATAAAAATATACGTTTCCATATATAAAAAATTAATTCTTATCATAAAATACATTCGACGTTATTGCAACTGTAACAACAACATACAGTTAAATTTAATTAAATACATAAAGTTTGTTACATCATATATCTGATATTCGTAGATCGTAAAAAGAATTAGATACTTATATGTTCATACAAGGTGTATATTTTACGACAGTGTTATAACTGTGTACTTAAAACACAAAATAACAACTATAAAGAACGTTTTAAAATTTATGGTAAAACAATAGATAACTGCCCATTTAAATTTCAACTACTACGATAATGCCAATACATTACATTCAGAAAAGTCCATAAAAATAACATTAAATGTTTGATAAAATGTCGTTTAATTTTTAATTAAAATATGATTGGAATATAGACATCTATATCTATATTTTTTTTCATATTTAATGATATAATAATTGATCATGAACATTATATTTTTATTATTATAATTGTAATTAAAACTATACACGTCATACCATATTCATTAAAGTAACAAGTTGTTATTAATTAAGTATTTTTTTTGGACTAAAATCATCAGTAAGATTATTTATATTTAATTTGTAGTTATTTTAAAGAAAAATTTAATTATAAAAACATTATTTTAATATATTATTATTAATAAATATTCAATAACAAAGTTAATGTAATTAATTGTCGTAAAATAATTAGAAATTTGTCTATAAACATGATAATAAAACCTTTACAAAAACAATATTAGTCGCACTATTCCCAAAATACATTTTACCAAATGTTTAATTTGAAATATTTTAAAATTGCGTTTTAATTTCAATAATAAAATAGTAAATAAATATGAAATATATAACTGAATACCAATTATCATTCGAATGTATTAAAAAATGCCAATAAGATAAAACACATTTAAATAATTGTGAAAAAACGAATAAATAAAATTTATAAAAAGATATACAAAGCAATAAATTATTTGATGTAAAATGAAAATGGAATCAAATTCTTATCTATTAATAATAACAATTAATTCCACTTCATTTTCTTTGCTTGTCGTACTTAATTACTACTTTTTAAGTGCAAAGTGTTTTTTTAACAAAAAAATCGATGGCTTATTTTAAATACAAATATGAATAGACAGAGTTTATAACTGAGCCAGACGAAACAAAAAAGGACTAAATAACTAACACTTTTATTAATTAATATTCATGCTTTCATTCTGTATAGAATTTTAAATGTGTTCTATTATAGACTGCATTCAACGTAAATGTTCAAATGTATTCTGTAGGTAAATAAGTATTGTGTTCATTGTTTTACCTGTGTATGTTTTTTGTAATGTGTTGGCGTCTAGTAGTGTGTTCAGTTTATTTTGATTTTCTTTACGAAGCTAGAAACGTTCAGTATTTCAGCATTTTGAATAATATGTAGAAACCTGCAAGGGAAAATTCATCCAAACTTGTACATTTTTTATTGTTATATTATAACTGAACAATTAATTCGACCGATACGCCAAATATTACCGATACGCATACTTCCAAATTACTGCAAAATATAAAAGCAGAAAATATAGAATAAATCAACTTGTAATATAAAAAAAAAACACGATGATCAGTAATAAATTTACTTCAAATAAACTACATGCAAATGAATTCAAATCTAGTAACAATAAAAAGTAATACTCAAACAATTTCAATAAAAGTATTTAATATTTAAAAATAAAAAAGTCAATAATTTTTATATACTATATACACAAGAAATAAATTTTTACTTGCCATTTTAAACGCCATTAATATAAATCATTTTATATAAAAGTTCTGTAGATATGAAACAAAGATTTTAAATGTTATATTATACATTTAAACATTTATTTCTTAGTCTATTGACATATTTAAGGAATATAACAAAGACACGCCAAGATTTCAGTCAATAAGGCACTCAATCTATAAAAATGTAGAATACTATTAAGACTTTTATGAAAAAAATTAACTAACATAGAAGCAAATTGAATCATTTTCCAAATCAATTTTAAAAAAATAATCTTCAGAACCTATAGAAATCGAATCGAATCATCACTGCTCAGAAGCTTCAATCATCATGTGTTGTAGATTAGAAATTATTTCATCGGATGATAACAGCTTAAAAGAATAATATGTAACACATCTACACGAAAATATTTTTCTATGAATTTGAAGGTTTTATGTATGTATTAATTTTTAGTTAAGTGTATGTACCTATGTAGATACATATGTATTTATAAAATAAATTAAATACATAAAAATAAATGTTCAAAATCTGTAACTAAAAAATCTGTATAAAAACAAAGTTTTTATCTTAATTATTTCGATTTCATAGTTTTTATTTTTGCGATCTCAATTTAAGTTTTTCATTTTGCATCAATATTTAGAATGCTCTCAGCACATGTCTAAGGATACAGTAATAACTAACAGTTTTTAATTTATTATAAAAAAAATTATAAACATGTGTTATTGAAATTTACTTTAATATTATTCTAAAAATTCATGATAAATCTTAATATTCATATTAATGTACAATCAATGCACATCAATTATTGTTTATTATTTCTTAGTTTATTTTTAATACAGGTTATAACATTTTATAATTTATTTTCTTTAACTATCGTTTAAAAACACTGCTAAAATATTTTCTATTTACTATATTTTATTATGTACTTATTTAACAGTGTAATGAACAAAATTTTATTATCAAGAAATACACATTAATCTCATAGCAATATATTTTTTTTATTATAAAATTCTAAATCAAATTACTTATTGATGTATTTTAAGATTTAGTTTTTATCTTTTAGATTGAAAATAAATTTGTAAAATAACGAATTTTCATATTTTAAAGTTTTTTTTTATGTGGCACTAAACTACTTTTCTTATCCGACAGTTTTTTATATTCAATAAAACTTTCATAAATGTTATATTTTTAATAAAAATTTTTTATAAAAATATGTTTATTTTACACGAATATACAATGTTCATGTATTGTATATTAATGTAAATTTTCTATTTCTGTATTTTCATTTTTCATCAGTTTTGTTCTCGGATTAAACTGTTTGGTTATACAAACCTTAATTTAAAAATACACACATTTATATATATATATATATATATATATATATATTAATTTGAATTTTTGATTAAAAAATATAAATCCTTTTGAAATGATAAAATAAAGAACTTTAATAAATATTTAATAGTAACCATAAATACTATTTACAATAATAAAATATAATTTTATAATTAAAATAAAAAAATAATGTTTATTAAAAACAAGACAATGTGTTATTCTTCCATTCAATTAAAAATAACTGTTTATAATAATATAATTTAGAAAGTTTTGTCATTATCTAAATGTTATTTAACCAATAATTTATTACATAAATAGTTTTTACTCGTGACTTTTTCTGACTCTTAGGCAAGTATTTCACATGTTACATTCGAATAAATAACAAATATTTCGCACTACTTTTCATTCACACTATTGTTCATAGATGATTGTAATTTTAAGATATCCTGACCTTAAATAGTCATTAATGTTTCCTCTGCCATATTTAAAACTTTCATACCGCAATAAATTTATATGAGTAAAAAAGACAATCATCATCGTAATTTAATGCATCAATTCTAATATTATTCTGAATGTTTTACAAAGTTTAAAAGAAAACCTAATAATTATGCGTTATTTCATCGTGTTTCCATGATAAAATAATAAATAGTACTGCCATTTCAATCAACATATTTTAGAAACTATATAATATTTTTATCAAATTTCGAAAGTTGGTACAGAAGATATCATGCATAAATATAATCTTTAAATCTTAAATAATATTACAAGCTTCTGCACAAAAATTAAAGTTCGGGGTCTTTTCCAACAACATGTGTATATATATATGTGTGTGTGTGTGTGTGTGTGTGTGTGTGTGTGAGTGAGTATGTGTATGTAAATATATATATATATATATATATATATATATATATATATATATATATATATATACCATACTACCAAAAATATATTTATAAGATTTTTTTTTTAAAATTAAAAAAAATTTTTTTTAAAAAAATACTGATGTTTAAAAATAATAAAAACAAACACATATTCTTAAAGTTGTAAATTAAATAATCATTTTTAATTTTCAAAGTAATAAATAAACTGTTTTTTCAAATTATATTCATAAAATATAAAAAAAATTAAAACTGCTAGTTGAAATGAATATTCTTCAAATTATTTGCAATAAAACTAAAATAACATCTAAAGTACAATCTGTCACGTTTCTCTGAATAAAACGCATATATTTCCATATTTAAACCTTTCATGTTCTATATAATATACAACAATTACTTTTTTTTCGTTCTTGACTATGCAGAGATAAAAAATGTATATATATATTTGTATATTAATCATTCCTTTTGTGTTATCAGCAGTATACACTTAAATATCTGTACTTACATTAAGATTGAATCAAAATTCAATTTTTTCAACGTATAATGTAGATACTTAAATAATAATAATTACGTCTAGACAACTTCAGTTATACAAGAGTTTTAAACTAGAATACTATTAAAACAATGTTCATTCGAACATCAAACCAATTTTTTTTATTATATACTATAGCTGTAATTTATATTACATGGATCGATAACTGTATGGAACGGTGAAATGTGGGAGAAATATAAGAAAATTTAACATGCTGATGAATAATTCACAAAACGCCGTCAAAGAAATTGCTGTCAATTGCATTTCAAAAGCCAGACATTTTGTGTTCGAACGTATCATTGAACATGATATATTTAAACACCCTTCAGATAAATGTAATAAAAATATTATTGTGATTTGTTCAAGCTAGGAGTGATTTTGTTTTTCTCAATTAATCTTTTTTGTGTATAGCAATTTAAGAAATATTTAAAAGTAAAAAAATATTTCATAAAAGAACACATTTAGATAGAACAAATGAGTAAGTCGACAACAAATGTTAATATGATTCTAGACTATTCTGTAAATAAACATACAAATTAAATGTTGAGGTGTCTTCTGTTGGTCGTATCTTCAACATTTTTTCTGCTATACTATCTTGCTCGAGGGAACCCTAAGAGCAAGCACGAAATAAAGTCATAAAAACTTTTTCGTGTAACTTTAAGAAGGAATTGAATAAAGTGAGCTATAAATATTTGAACGCACATTTGGTTTCTTAAAAAGTTATCAAAGTTTAGGCACTACAACTTAAAATTACTGACATATGATAGTTTCATGTATTATTTTTATATCAAATATTTTAGTATTATATACTTTATTTATATTAATATATATAAATAATATTTTCAAACAATGTTAACCTCAAAATAATTTACTAAATTATATTTTAATTCGGTATTAATCAAATAACACACACACACATATATATATATATATATATATATATATATATATACAAATTAACCTAAAAAAAATTAAAATATTCCTTAAAAATATATCATAACATAAATGAAATATAGACAGAAATCACTTTACTGAAGGTTTTTAAAACAAAATGAGACTATACGAAAAATAAATTCAAAAGATTCAGAATATATTTTATATAAAAATAAAGAAAATTGTACTCTAAAATAAGATATGAATAAGGAAATTAAAAAGTTATGAAAAATTAAATCGTTTCTGAAAATAAAATAACACACTTCTAGTGAAAATATAAGATATATTTTCAATTTCATATATATATATATATATACACGTATAAATGATACAATCAATTTCTTTTTATGAAATAAGCAAAACAAATTACTCATTAAATCATTAAATTTGCGTCCTATAAGATGTGTAAATAATGAAGATGTTGTGTTGTCGAGACGGTTTACTACTTCTTGAATTTTTATTACGTAAGTAGCAGCTAATAAAAACATCCCTAGACTTTATATATCAGCACATAAGTACAGTTTACACAATGAAGAAATGTTCTTTATTATTGGCCTATTTCCTTCAAGTTTTCCAATTTCAAAGAATATATATATATATTATATTGGCAATCAGCATAAATCGCGTATAACGCGTCCAGTGTACCTAAACTAATCGAAATATACGCTCGATGACTAATTCTACACGACCGCATTACAAACTAATTTGATGGATGATTTCCGTAAACAAGAAAATTGAGTAGGTTTGATGATATGTCTACATATTAACGTATCACGAATTGTGTAAAATGATTGACGAAATAACATATTAGCCAAATGATGTATTCAAAATCAATGTTTTTCATTAACATGAACAATAAAACACGTACGAGTTAAAAACTTCCTCAATTGGAAAGCATAAATAAAGTAAATAATACATTTATATTATTTAAACGTGCAATTCGAATCTGTACGTGTTTTTCAATTTTTATTTGTTTGTATTACCTCCATTTAATACGTAATATTTTTAAAATCGCGCATACATAAAAAATTATATAATAACATAAATGAAAATAACATCAAATAAAATATTTATATTCAATACTGTATGTCTGATACTTAAACACAGAGAATATATTAAATATTTATTTTTTTTATATAATAACGGTTATTTGGGAAATTGCTTTAATGGATGTGTGTGTATTCATAATAATCCCAGTGGAATTTCAAAAATTAATAAAATAATTAACTGAAACAAATAAAAAAGGTGATTTTATGATGAACCTTAACAAGATAAAAGTAATATAAAATATATAGTCAGATCAAAAAAAAAATCGAATTAAAAGGAATAGAATAAAAGAACTTGAAAACTATGATTATCTGAAATCATTTATTAATACTAAATGAACATTTAACAATGAAGTGGGCAAGGGAATAAAAATTGGAATAATGTTAATTCGGAAAAAAATTATATTATGAAATCAAATATTTCTCTATGTTTAAAAATAAATATTTTATATAAACGCAAACTACTTGTTCTCACTTATAGTAATGAAATATGGTCTTTAAATGCAAGAATTGTTTAAAGCCTATTGACAACACAAGTAGCATGGAAAGATGCATGTTAGGAATAACAAAAAAAAAGAAACCAAATAAATCAGAAAGAAAACGAAAATTATAAACGTTATAGCAAAAATGAGAAGTATGAAATAGAAATAGATTGATCATATAGCAAGAAGAGAAAATTACCGATGGACAAGGGTAATTATTGATCACGTATCTAAATATATAAAAATGTTCAAAAAAAGAACTGGAAGAAATAAATTGGATCGGTTGAAGCGGAAAGTTTTGAGTAAGACCTTCATTCAGCAATCAATAAAGAGAGGTTAATAATGATAATTTATATATATATATATATATATATATATATATATATATATATATATAATAACCAAAATGAGATTGAAGGATGTAAACTAAAACTGAAGGTGACATCTTTCAATTTCATTTATGTCACCTGTATATACACATCTTCACTAAACCAAACATACGATATATGAATTTAAAAAATGGGAAACCAAATTTCCTGAACGAAAAATGTGTAAATTCTACAAATGTGGAACCAAAGATTACTTCAATATTATGTTTTATTCATGAATGTTCTTTTTCTCTTATTGAACAATGATTTAATTTTTAAATTATTTCACGCTAATCCAACATTATTAATAATTTCATATATAGTCATATACACATTTCAGCAAATATTCAATAAAATAAAAAATAACACCCCATGATATATGAACTACATATTATTTTATATTGCACAAATTGTTCAATTAAATATTATTTATATATATATATATATATATATATATATATATATTACATAAAGGATTAATATAATATAACAACACTCTGTTTAGAGTGTCGACGTGTTTTGAAATTGGCAACAAATGGCGTGCCGTTTGTAATTTCGTAATTGTAGTGAACACCAGCATATGAAACGCCATGATTTTCTCATACAAATGTACAGAATAAAAGACGAGAATTCTATTGTTACAGTTCTTATCGTACCTGTTTCACATACGTCGTACAAGTAAATAGCACATTTGCCTAAGTTGACAATCGTGCTCGTTTTGAATGTTGATGAAGGTTCAACTGTCATCACTTTTATCAAATAATATTTACACGGAACAAGAATAACAATGTGTCACGTTAATGTGTAATCAGTATTATATACATTGATATCGTGTTGATATGATGTTCACCATTTCAGAGGTTCATATCAAAACGGATGAATGTACGCACAGATGAGTCTCAAAAGACTGATGATAATTGATTACGGAATTAATTACGATCATTTTGCTCGAAATTAATGGAAAATTGAAAATAATAAGTTATTTATTAAATTATTTACTTATGATGATTTATAAATTGACTGAACCAACATACTTAACAAAAAAATGAATCAAAAAAAGGTACTATCAACTTTTTCATTTCATTATTTGTTTACACATCTAATATATATATATATATATATATATATATATATATATATGTATATATATATATATACATACTAATTTGAATTTGTAAAAAATATAATTTGTATTGTTAAACTTAAAGATTTTTTTAAAAAATAACTTTCTACTAAACGAGACCAAGAATAATTAGCTTATTTAATTTTTTTTAAAAAAAACTTCTCACTCGACATTCAAAGTTTTTATGCAGAAGAGATTTGACAACTTTTAATATAATATATTTAACTATGGTTTTATTTAGGTTCATTAAAAAATGAATAAAAAATACTTTCACGATTTTTAATTAATTATACTATTGTGACTTAATAATATAATATTTTGTTAAATAAAAATAATATTAAAAAAATATTTACTTGACAATTAATTTAAAATAGAAAACTATTAATATAACCTCACACATCTATAGAGAAAAAAAGTTTAACATTTATATGTTTATAAATATAATGAAATGGAATTTTAAACTATGAAAATGATAAAATAGTTACAATAAAATCTATTTGAAAGCCAAATTGCTATTTATTACATTTTTAATAATTACAATAATAGTTTTGTATCATTTTTTTAAATATATTAATCACATTTCATTTTATTTTGTTTGAAGAAATCAAATCTACTAATTTTTATAATTACTATTTACAAAAACTTATATTTCAATTATATACTAAAAACATTCAAAATGATTTCAATATTATAAATCCATACCTTTATTTCATTACACATGGCCACTGTTGCTATTTAGAACATCAAACAGACACAGAAAATTATAGCCCTATATGACACAAACATTAACGATATAATGTAAAAAACACACACACATAACCAGTCGAATATGAAAACACGAACCGATAAAATATACTGATTAATTAGATATTTACGGATTTCACTGCAAATTTTACTCGACCGTTCGTTCATTTTTGTTCCATAACACGTGACAAAAATGAAATTTCATGTAGCGGCAATTCACATACCCCTAATTATTCAATACAAATGAATGCTTAATCGAAGGCCAAGGCATGCGCACATTGCATTTATTATAATTTATATATAATTTTAATCGAATTCTTTTAGAGCATGTATACGAAATGTGTAATACGATAAAACAGATATACACTTTACTGATTACAGATTTAAATGTAAAAAAACATACAAATAGAAAAATATATGCTTAAACATTTAACATGTCTCTTCCACTCGCTGATCAATCCTCACTACTGACCTTTCAAAAGAAAATAATCTAATACTCGTACATGTTTCATACTTCGTTACGAGTACAGTCTAAATTGAAGTAACTTCAAATTTAAATATAAACTTATTTATGTAAATAAAGATTATAGTTGTATAATATTTAATTTAGATATGTTTAACTGTATAAAAATTGAATAGTACTTTTTGAAGTTATTTTATAATATATTTATCTTTTGTACATGATTATTTTCTGTAATATAATTTCTATCAAGTTAAACAAAATAGTTTTGAAATAAACCTTATTTTTAAAATCATGTATAAACATAAGTGTTTATTCAAACAACATTATAAACAGCCTCTTTTTATTCACCGTTGGATAAAGACCTTATATGAAAACCTTAACTTGTTTATCAAATATATATATTATATATTTGTGTGTGTGTGATATTTAGAATATACTTTGAATCACATATTTGTTTTTCCACTCGTGTATTTTTATATAAAATAATTATTTATTTACTCGTGCATTTCTCTATTCATCAAAAAATAAAATTCTTTTTTATTTTATTAATAATATACTATATAGCAACAAATCAATAATTTTGTTTGTTATATTTTTTAATACTTAGAATACATTACTATTTTTAAACGAATTATGAAATCAATAAAAAAAACTTTTTTATAATAAATCTTGTAAGAATGTTTATTTATTTAGGAAGAATCTTAATGAAAAATGATAATTCTAAAAACATTCGTTCAAGATATAATTAAAAAATTATATTAAATCATTGAAAGAAAATTCGTCACATAATTATAAAAAAAGAATATAAATCCAATACATAAAAATATATTCAATCAATAAAAGAGTTATTAAAAAAATTATGATCACTATAAAATTCGGAATAAAATAATATGGTCTTACAATCCATAAAAAGTTAAAAATAGTATTTGTTTTGATATTGTGGTAAATTCACTTTAACATGCATGAATGATTCCTTCTATCACCACAAGATTTTATAAAAGTGTCCAACGATCACTTATTGTTCACTTTATTTGCCTAAAAGCTAATGCACATTTCAATGAGAATGCTATCATCGTCAGAAGACTGCATTATAAAATGTAGGGAAAAATCCTTTTTACATTATAAAATCTTTTATGAAACTTTGTATTGTTGGAATGAGTGATTTATTCGTGTTAGTTATAATCACATTTAATAGAAATAAATATACTGAATACGTCTAAAAATACTTGAAGAAAAGAATTTCATTTAAAACTCAGAAAATTTTACATTTGCAGTTCACCAAATAGAAACAAAACTTATTTTTAAACATATAATGTGTTTAAAGAAGTTGAAAAAGGTGCTAAATAATTACGATGTAAGATTACAAATTATTCTTTGAGGTCATTAAATTTTATTTTATAAGATGATAATGAACATATATATATATATATATATATATATATATATATATATATATATATATATATATATATATAGGGTCATCCAAATGTGACGCCTAAATTTGTGTTTTATTAAAAAAAAATATGTATAGGAAAATATGTATATTGTTTCTTTTTAATACAACACAAATCTAGGCGTTACATTTGGATGACCCTATATTTTAATATTATCGAAATAATTTGAAATAAAAATTAAAAATAAATCTTGTTAAAAAAATTTTCAAATTGACAATTATTCCAATCATAAACTACCATTTTATATCAATCACTAATAATTGTTTTATTTTTTTTTATTATAAACCAATTTTGTTATGTTTTCTTATTTTTTTTTATCAGAACCTTATAATTAATTTTCTTTTTTTATATCTTGCTACAACCGGGTTCAGCCACATATGTCATATTCAGGTAATCTAGTGATACTTAATAGAGATATATATTGTAGTACCAATTGACTAATTAAAGATAACACTTGCTGTTAAAATCGGTTGTAACACAATACAAACAATGAAGACTAACAGTAAGTTAAATCTATATTTCAATAAAAGAGTTATAACTAATAAAGAGTACAGATAATTTCTGCTCTTTAGTTATTGAATAACTTTGAATAAAATTATGAAAATGAATTTGAAAACACCATATATCATTTGAAACCTAATTAAAATTATTTTAAAATATAGAGTCATCCAAATGTGACGCCTAGATTTGTATTTTATTAAAAAGAAACAAAAAAAGTATACACACTTTACTCTATACAACATCCTTAATAAATGTTTTTTTTTAATAAAACACAAATGTAGGTGTCATATTTAGATGACCCTATGTATTATTAATAAAAATACAAAAAATATTTTCTTCCATTAACTACTATATAAAATTTATAAAATTGCTCACAAAATCCAAAAATCTGAATAAATAAAAAAGTTAATTATTATAAAATGTGAAATAATTTTGTTACTGGACAAATAATTATTTAATATGCGTTTTTATTTATTTTACAATAAATATTATTATTTGTGAAGAGTACATACAAAGATTGTAAACCATAAATATGTCATATTGATATTATTTCCACGAAATGAAAAAAAATATACGATCTACAATGTTCTAAAGTAATTTTTTGAAATATTTCGACATTTGTATGAACAACTGTATATTTACAAATGAATTGCTTCGTTTACCAAAATCTCTTAAATAAATTTTGATCCTTCAATTCATTTCAATATATTTTTAATTATAGCAAAGTTTATTCGAGTTCAACGAAAATTTATCAAATTTATGGAGATATACATTACACTTGTTTAAAGTTTACAGTATAATAATAATGATTTTAAAACGTAAAATTTAATTTTAAAACCTACGTTCATAAAATGTTTATAGTATTCTAATTAGATATAAACTGGTATGTTTCGTAAATAAATTAATACTTTAAATAGAACGAAATTTGTTTTGACATTGCAAATTTTAGTTCGCTTCTAATTACTCAATTATTTTAAGGTTTTAACTTAAAATGTTGTTTCTGTTATTTGAAAATGAATTATTTTTAAACAATTTAATATATATTAACTTAGCTTCAATAATATCACTTTTAATGTGTATTTTCAATTTAAAATATCAGAATTATATTATATATATATATATATATATATATATATATATATATATATATATATATATATATATATATATATATATATATATATATATATATATATATATATATATATATATATATATATTCAGCTATAAGTGATATATAATATTTTAACATGCAAATGAAAAAGAAATACTAAAAATAATTTTCCATAATTTCTTCACTTCACAGATAAATAATTATAAATATTTCATTAATGAAAATAAAATAAATTCAACGATATAGTATAATAAAAATAAAGAACTTAAAAATTAGTTACTTCTTTACATTTTTCATTTTATTTTTATAAAAATATTTTTGTTTTAATTTGTCTTCCAAATTTTTGTCTTGTTGAATTTATGTGTACCTTATAAAATATTTAAAAAATTCTGAGAATATATGTTTGAAAATGTAAGAGAATTAATTATATATTTTTACTTACCACTGTTTTTTCACAGCATTTTTTTTACTTAACTTTTACACTTTACTATTTGAGTATTATGAAAAGAAATTATTTAATTTAAAATTTATTCCTTTTTAAACCAAAAATACGTACGTATAAATTTAATTTAAATAACGAAAAAAATAATTTTACTTTCAGTACTAAAATACTGAATTTAATTAAAGTATAGTACATTTTTTAATTTAATAAATACTTTAAACATTGTTAATTGAAAAAAGTAAGTTTTTTAAATTTATTTTGAATCATTTTCTTTGTAAATTTGATTTTGTTCATATGCCTAAATATAAAATCGATTAAATGTTATTCATTGGAGAACAGGTGTTTTTCGTGATTTCATATCATTTATATAACAATTTAGAAGCACATATGTATATACATATATTAAATATACTAATTATTTTTTTCATTCAAATGTATATAAATACGTGACCTATATAAACAGTTTTCCTATTTTCTACGAACGCTTTAAAAATCAGAAAATATATAAATTTGCATCACAATCTCATATTCTATAAAACAGTGTCTATCTATTCTGATAAGCATTATAAATGGAAAGTTTTCATAATGCAATAAACGTAAACATCTAGATAACATATACATTATATATACATTTTGCACGATTTCATATATTTAAAAATGCAGTATTTTTCAGCCAGTGTTCAATATACATTATAGATATTGAAATGTATAAACAGTTAGATGTATATGTTGTGTATTTTTTGTATGTGTATTAAATATGTGAAAGAAAGAAAGGAGCATTGTCATAGTTTACATAAATTGTGCATCGTGTATGAACGAGAAAGATCTAAAATTCACGAGTATTCTGTACATTACAATACAATCATTATTTAAAAATAAATTAAACATAGAAAAAAATATTCAATATCCCAAAGTGCTGCTTTTCCTAAATTAAGAAAGATTTATATTTTACAACAAAAAGGCAGATTGTGTCGCTATATACAATAATATTATACAATAGATGTACATATATACACACAAACACTCACACATATATATGTATACATATACTTATATATATATATATATATATATATATATATATATATATATATATATATATATATATATACACATTGTAGAGATATGTGTAGACATTGACAGACATATTTTCTTAATAAATATATATACAAACAGAAAATTTATTTCTTTCACACTTGATACAAGTATCCTTTTTATATTAGATCTAATTTGAGAAAACACAAGACATTACATTTATATATATATATATATATATTATATATACATATTATATATATATATATATATATATATATATATATATATACATATATATATAGACGTTAAATAGAAGAAAAATCTATAAATGGCTTGCATGAAAATGATTTACGAATCTAGTCTTATATAAACGTTTTTTTAATTCCAATAAAACCATCTAAAATTTAAATATTTTTATTTATATTTTTTGGACCAATTATGTACTTCTATACTTTTATAATTTTTAATACTTAAACTATTTGAAATAATAATTATATTTTAATACACTGTTTTGTGTACAAAATAGTTATTTGAGTAAGTTAAAATGTGAACATAAAAAGTAGTCAATATTTTAGTAATAAAAATAATAATTTTTCAAAGTACAAAAATGTATACTACATCACATGCAATATAAAAACCGAGAATTTTTTTATTTGATATAATTATTATTATATACTTTCATGTATTAGTAAAATCAATTTGGTAAATATTTTAATGTTATATTTAACAAGATTATTATAATTTTTTATTTTAATTTTCAAAAAAAAATTGTATCATATTTTCACTTTTATATTTTTAATATTTGTTAATGTGATTATTTAAATTTATTTAATATTACTTAAATTATTTAATTGTATTTATATAAGTGAGAACAATATTTTATTTATTATACGAATAATCACAAGTGGAGTATACTACTCAGGATTTTTTATTCTACCTATTAATTTTAAACAAAATTAATGCCAATATAAGTAGTAACTAATTATAATCAGTATATATATATATATATATATATAAATTAATATATTATTTACAACTTTTCATATCGCTAAAAACTAAGTATATTAAATTTAACGTTTATACCCTGATAATATTTATAATAAAAATATGTTTCAAACAAAGTAAACTACGTGAGATCAAATCAAAAGCTATTATAAAAATTAGTTCATATAAAAAAATTATGAATTTAATACATAATTGTGAAAACAAAATCATATATAACACGGTATTAATACATTATTATTCTACATATAAATCAATAAAGCCATTAATATATAAATAGAATAATAAAAATATATGAAAAATACTACATTTCTGAAATTGTGTTTAATGCCACAACTTTTTTGTTTTTTAAAAAAAATTAAAATATTTTTAATTTTAAATAAAAAAAAATTATTCTCTAATTAATTTTTAAAACATATTGTTGTTTAATTCAAATGTTGTTCAATAACAACATTTTATAAAAAAAATATTTAAGTACATTCAAATTATAATTTTTTATAATGAAAAATGTTCATTGGGCTTATTTTGAAAGATGTAAAGCATCAGATAATTTAAATAAATAAATTCTCATAATCATAATATTTAATACTTACAAATTATATACATATATAAAAGATAATATTGAAATTTATTGAAGAACACCACGAATTTTTTTCCAAAATAAAAACAAAATTTTATAAAATTAAATGTGTAAATTTCATTTTAAGATAGACATAAAAATAATTTATTAAGTATGAGAATTAAAACTGCTTTTTTGATCTGAAATAATTTATTATTTTATTCAAGAAATAACAACAATTCGCATTTACTACTACAAAATTTATTACCATAAGTTATTAATAGAAAAAGAAATATATTTTCTTAAAAACTTTAAAACAGCAAATATTAAAATAATAACAAATTTTTGAAGTTGTTATACCGATATTATTTTGAAATTATTGAAAATAAAAAAATTAATTTCTAAACAATGAAACCAATTCAAATGAAAAAATAAAATTAATACTAAAATTATAATAATAATCTTAAATAAAACAGAAGGATTTATTAATATTATTTATATATATATATATATATATATATATAATATATATGTAAATAAGAAATATTTTTCTAGGTAAAAATAATTTAATATTATTATTCAAATTGGTCTATCTAAGAAATATAATGAATTTATTTATTAATATTATATATTTTTAATTTAATGCATGTGTTATTAAAATATTATTAACTAAAACTGATGTTATTAAACAATGAATTAAAAATAAGAGATTAAAACTTATATATTTTATTTTAATTTTAATTAGATAGACTTAAATTAGTGATTAAAATCAAATTCTATAGGGAAATTCTGCACGAACATCATTTATGTTTGTTTAGAACGAACATTGCATTTTCCTGAAATTATCGTTGCATAAAACGCAATGTACATTGCTTGAAGTTCACGGAAGTGTAAAATTTACAGATAAACTTGGTTTGTTATGATAATAGAGAAAATTATTTGATCGTTTCAACTTACTCAATTTACAACAATTTGTTCACGAAATTATCGTACATTTCATATGCATTTCATAGCATGTCTTCGTTTTAAAAAAATATATCTTTATTTTCTATGTGGTAAAAAAAACGTTAATCGAATAGTTATCTTTATAATAACATATATGTATAAAAAAAATTTAGTTTTACTAAATCGGTGCAACAAATAACTAATTAAACAATTCATTTTTCATTTTTTAAAAAATAAACATTACATTCGTATTTATTTGTGTTTATTATTAATAAAATATTTGAATATAATAACTATTAAAAATTATATTTTAAATTAAAATTATAATTTTATTTTTATTTACTCACAAACGTAAAATTTAAATGTTATTATGATATATATATATATATATATATATATATATATATATATATATAATGTCCCTACGTTAAAAATATTAGATTTTAGTAAAGTTATGTTGATTTTTCTTTATTAATAAAATAATTTTTAAAAAAAATTCAATCGCAAGTCATATTTCATACAAAGCCATCACAAGATCGTTCTTCCGTAGAAATAAAGAAAAGACATACAATTATAAACAAGATGCTTTAGCGTTTCTCTGATATAAACGCATTAAGTTGCAGACACACGTCATTGCATTGTTTGCAGACAATCATATAAATACGTCATACAGTCACAATGCTTGCTGGATGCGATATGTAGCAGCGGCTGCAGTGAGAGAAATAGAAATATAGTAAATATAAAGACGTGAGTGTCGTTGTATCATTCAAAAACGGTGTGTACGTTATATATACGATTCATATTTTTTCCATAAACAACTATTCTTGTACACAATACTTCGTTACCTAGGGAGGTGGATGACGTGCCTCCGGCACCGCGAAGACTTGACGATCTGCTGCCGGAGACCACACCGACGTCTTGTAGTAAGCTCTGCCATCCTGATGGTGGGTCACAACGACCTGAGGACGGGCGTTGCAAGCGTGGCCAAATGGCCAAACATAACACAATTAAAGGCCAAATCTGCTGCTACTAATGGCTTTTGAAATGCGTTCATAAAAATAAGAAGAACTAGGCTCAACTAACTAATTAACTAACTAAGCTAGCACTACATCAAAGCTCGAATTATCTAAATACCGATACTTGAAATTATTTGTGTTATCCATCAAAACAATAAATTTCAATTAACATAAAAAAAATTATTGTACATAACAAAGTACATATTTCTGTTAACATATATGCTTATCTTCTAACATTTATTGAATACTTTTAAATTTTACATATTATTAAAAAATAATTATTGATTGAAAATTCTGTCAGTATCTAATCAGTTTATAGCTAATCAATTCAAAGTTTTTAAACTAATTCGATCATTATATATATATATATATATATATAACACAATTATAAACTACTTACTTTACATATTACACCATTTTCTAAATATAAAGTCAATCAATGAAAAAAGTTTTACCTTTAAAGTAGAGGCAGAAAATATATCCATCAAAAAGTAATATAAAAACAGAACAGAAGTGTTTATATATATATTACTATATCATCTTCTAATTTCCTCAATTATAAAGGAATGATCTTTCTAAATTATATGGTATTTGTTTAACTTAAACAATAATCTTAAGTCGAAAATTTAAACACAATATTCTATTGATCATTAACTTATATTTATACATTTTAATATATATATATATATATATATATATATATATATTAATATATATATATATATATATATATATATATATATATATATATATATATATATATATATATATATATATATATATATATATATATATATATATATATATATATATATATATATATATATATATATATATATATATATATATATATATATATATATATATATATATATATATATATATATATATATATATATATATATATATATATATATATATATATATATATATATATATATATATATATATATATATATATATATATATATATATATATATATATATATATATATATATATATATATATATATATATATATATATATAATTATACATATATAGAGTAATTAAAAAATATTTGACATAAAAATAATATTTAATAAAAATATAGTTTCTCTTTAAAAATATTTCACAACTGATTAGTTACTATAAATAATTGAATAATAAATGGAGATATTTCAAATTCAAGACAAAATAAATAATAATTTAAAAATACATAATTAAATAATTTGTTAAAAATGATTATAAGTTTACAGCTAATAAATTCATATTAGTTATAAAAATATGAATAATAAATTAAAAAAAAACTTTTAATATAAACATTTAATGTTTTATTGAATGCTTTTTATATATTTTTTATAAAAACATATTTATTTAAACTAAGCATTAAAATACAATATATTATTTTTAAAATTTAAATATTATTTTAAATTATCTCTATAATATTATTTGTAAGATTTACGTAAAAAAATTAAAAATTTTACTTGATGATAATACAAAACATTTTACAATATTGAAATAACATCAACTAATTTAAATAAAAATAAAAGTGTAATATTTATCAAAAAAAGTTATATTACTTTTTTACTTCTTTTTCTTTAAACAATTAGGGATCTTTAAATAAAGTACAGGTTTAATATTTCAAATTCAACTCTTAAATAAACGTATATATATATATATATATATATATATATATATATATATATATATATATATATATATATATATAGTATATCTATTATAGATGTAAATAACTATTTGATAAAATAAGAACAAACAAAAATTGATTGAAACGAATTACATTTTATTGAAAATATAATTTTATTATTTCCTTAAATAATATCGAAGTATAAATATATATTATTTATATTTTCGACTTTAGATTATTATTGAATTACCTATCCATTCCTTAAATAATTTCTTCAATACATTAAATTCAAAAAATATTTCGTTAATAATTTAAGATCTTTCTCGTACCAATTCATATTACTAACAACATACATTTGTATAAAAAATTACCAAATATTAAAAAATGTAAATATGACAAAAGTTGAAAGATAAAATAAATAATTACGTTAGATTAGAAATAAAATATGTATTAATTTAAATAAAATGTACTAATTTCATATAACATAAATGTCTTTTTATAACATTTTTTCTTATTACATTTAAAAATACTTATATTTAATAAATCATACTATGTTAATTGTGAATATTATATTTATATATTGTTAATAAATTGTTTTATATCAAAGAAAATTATATCATATATAGCAAAAATGTTAAATGAACATTGCTTATCAGCATTATAAACAATATATTATTATTCTTATTGCAATAATAATGTATTTAACATTTTAATACTTGAAGGTTTTTACCACTTTTATATTATGAAAAAAACATATTTTCAAATCTTGTTAAAAATAAAAAATAAGTATATCTATTTACTAATAAAAATAAACTTACTTTAAATAATTTTTACAAAATAACTAATAGTTTATATTCTAAGATATTTATGAAAATTAAAAAATTAATTTTAAATATCAAAATACATATCAATTAAAAGAAAATAAGAAATATTTAATTACTAAATACTTTAATTTTAAATGGAATTCTTCAAACAAAAAGAATTAAAATTATATATATATATATATATATATATATATATATATATATATATATATATACATACCTTATGAACCAATTAAAATTTTCAGTCGAATGAATTCAAAACATATTTTATCTATTATACACATACGTTTTATAATCAATTCGTTTTTTAAAAAAATATTCGATATATAAATCTTAACGAAATATTATTGAAATAAAATATCGTCAAGAAAAAGAGCACTTAGAGAAAAACTTCAATTTAAAATGATTTATTAAATACAAGTATATTATTTTATATAATTTTAAAATCACTCATAAAAAGAACATTAAACATAAATCAAAGAAAACCATATAAATAAATTAAAATCTTGATGGAGTAATTAATGAACTTATATTAATATAAATTCATAGCATCAAATTTTTCTATCACGTACATTAAAAAAAATACGAGCAAAAATGAAGCACAAATAATGTCAAGGTCTAAAAATATATATGTATATAGTTATATCTACAGGGCTGTGGCATTTGAGGCGTAGACCTAATTAAAAGCACGAAACGAGTATTGTGGTAGTGACTCTTACCGAACGGGAGTTCAAAGCGGCAATCCACAAGGAGCGAATGGCCGGTGGGGTTTTTGGTGCCGACCACTTCTCCATCTCGCATCACCAACTCCGCTTCGAGCGATACCCACTGACCGTTACCCTCCTGCAAGAAAAAAAATACTACACTACAGAGTTTTGCACGGCGTGGAATAGTCAACATAGAACAATAAATTTTACTGCGGATAATTAACGATAAAGGTTATTCCGAAGTTTTTCTCGTAAATTTTTTTTATACTCAAATCAAACATCCACGAATATTTCTACGCTACTTGTTACACTTTCTATTAAATGAATGTAACATCTGAAAACGAATAAAGTAAAAACAAGAACATACACAATCTAAAGAAAAATAGAAATTTTTCAATGTATATCCTTTTTTTCGTTTTACAACGAAACAACAACAACAGTTTCAATGAACATAAAAGTCTTAATTTATAGATAGTAGAAACTAAACGTTACAAATAATTTATTTTATAATAAAAGAATACACTTTAATACTTTTTATCAAAATATACAAAATGGACTTAGTATTGTTTACAACTAATTCTATTTTCTTACTTCAATTTAATATAGTATGGAAGTTAAATTTCGTTTTATATATAATTACATTTAACCCTCTGAGATATTTATAAATTTTAATAATTATAAAAATTAATACAATATATATGTTTACTGCAATAGAAATAAATACATTACTAAACTCATAATACATTTTTAAAAGCAAAATAAAATTGCGTTTTTCAAATTAAACTCTTTTTTTAAGTGCTAACTAGAATACATACATACATACACGCACACACACACTTACACACACACACACACACACACATACACACACACACACACACACACACACATATATATATATATATATATATATATATATATATATATATATATATATATATATATATGTATAACATTAGCAATAAATACTGAATTACAATAGTTTTATAAAATTAGAAATACGATAATAACTAAAAAATACTCATTATTTTATATACTAAATCAAAAATAACACGAAGATACGTATGTAATTAGAAATGTACAATATTTTCCAAAAAAAATACATCCCCTAATTTTTAACAATTTTATAAAATTCACTTTATATGGAAAATATATAAGAAATAATTTTCACGATAATTTTCTTTTAAAGAACCAGGTGATTTTCATTTGCAATGATTTTAAATTAAATCTTTCTTACATCATATAGATGTAAAACAGAATTACACCATTCGATTGTAAAACCAACTTTCTCGTTTAAACAAATAAGATCACATGATTATAAAATCAGACGAGTATCATAAAAAAATAATTTATAAATTAATAAATTACTGACTTTTAAATAGGTTTGATTTGTTGTTAAATAAATAGAATATCATTTCAAATTAACAAACAACTTATATATATATATATATATATATATATATATATATATATATATATATATATATATATATATATATATATATACATTGTCAGTATCATTGAAGGAAGAAGTTCAATTTCTTATTTCTTTGAATAGTTTATTTTTATACTTATAAAATATAAATAAATAATAAATCGATACAATGTCTAAAATTAAATATATAATAATAAATCACAATTAAGATTGCGTGTTTGAAAAAATAACAAATATTTACATGAATTCCTAAGTAGACATTTTTAGTTTATTTATTTGTTACACCAAATTAAAAAAAGTTTATCAAAAATAAACCTTTCAATGAATAGTAAATCAATAATCGTTATCAGATGTAATTAATGGTGTTTGATGATAAAACCAATTACTTTGTAAACATATTTGGTATTAGTAATAAAGCAGTTTATATATACCATAAAACAGTATATATTAAATTATTTAGATACAATTAAAATCGATTTTTCAAAAGGCTTCCCGATTTTTTATATATTGCATTTCTATTTTCAAACATATTTTCGAATTTACTGATATCGAATATTATTATAATTAATATATATATATATATATATATATATATATATATATATATATATATATATATATGTTGCGTAGCAAAAATTGTTCATACTGTGCCTTTCCACATTAGTCAATATGCATACAGTATTCACAGCACATTACCACTCGTCTCACACGCTCTTACCCGAAAACTAATTTTTTGGGTGGAGGAGTTTGGTGTTAAGAGGATGTAAGACGAGCGATAATGGGCGTGAATACTGTATGCATGCTGACTAGTGTGGAAAGGCCCACTCAGTATACCTTTTTATCATCCAAATGTTGATGTGTATGTTGTTTGAAAGTACTACATCCGGCATATAGACTAAAAGTTATTTCGATGAAAGTACTGTTTATTTTATCTTGAACATTTATTAATTATTTATTATTTTTATAATAATGACTTTATTTAAGTATGACATTGTAACTTTGATACAGTTAATTGAATCCCAACCTTATATTTGGGATTAACGAAAACGAATAGGAATTTAAGAGATAAAAATCAAGAGAAAAATGCTTGGTATAAAGTATTTTGTCTCTTAGAAATGGACTATGAACAAATTGACAAATATGAAAAACAACAAATAATTTCCCAGAATTTCAAGTGTATCGGGCCATCCCCTATCAAAGTTTCTCGAAGCATCCTAACGGTATCTTAACATCTTTAATACAGTTTAAATGATTTATTGATTTATTATTCGAAGTTTTTACAAGATTTTTGATATTTAAAAAATAAATGTTTTTATCATCCACTAATTAGAAAAATTTCAACCATTTAAAGAGTATAAATAAAAAAAAATACAATAAATGATTATTCAGAATTTCATAAATTTTATTGTATTCAGCAATGAATTATTTTTTCCCACATATCCTTATAATTGTTAATTATTTTTAATATTTTTGATCCTCAACTAGTTAGTACATATTTAAACAGTAGAATGATAATCAAGTTAAAGAGATCTTCGTTATATATATATATATATATATATATATATCTATATATATAACTCATTAAAAAGATAAAAATTAATTAATGTATATCATTATTTCAAAGTTGACTCCAAAATACATATAATTAAAATAAATACATATTTAATAATAAAAAATATATTTGAATTTTAGTAATAAAATCTAATTTAAATTAAACATCTAATTAATTATTATTGTTCTCTATCTAACATGAATCTTCCCTCATATTTTACTCTTAAACGACGTTAATTTCAAGCACAAGCCTCTAATATCTAAATGCTTCCAGCAACAACAATAATAATAATAGTTACATTTTCACCTGTTTAGAATAGCTTTCTAGCTCTACTTACCATCGAAATTCGCAATGGAAACATCTTTAGTTGTACGAAAATTGAATATTTGAAAGTGAATTAAAGAGAGATCACATTCAAGTAAATATGTTTACAAAGGAAATTTGTACACTAAAATTTAGTTTTAATTATTCATAACATGTAGTAATAAAATGATAACTAACAAATATCGTGATAAAAAATTGTGTACTAATAATTATTATTTAAAACGAATTTATTACTAGAATAGAATAAATCACTTCGTTTTAAATGTGGATAATAAATGTACATTCACTTAATATATTTTTAATATCTTTTTTCAAATACTTCATTTCTTCAAAATTGAACATTCATTTATCATCATATATATTTTTTTACATATTCTCAATTATTTCATATACTGTTTACTGTATACTAGAGAGAAAATTATGGAAATTTATTAATATTAATAGTTGTCATCACGAACATGTAAGTCAAATTTCGGTACCACCACATGTCGTTGTAATAAATAAAGGTTACGGACAACATACAATTCATTCGAAATACTGAAGATGATATATGTGTATAGATCAAAATGTCAAATGGTGCAAAACTATAGATTATGATTAACAAAAGAGATAAACACACAGAAGTTTGATGAAAGAAGATGAGAAGACAATGTAGACGAAATATATAATTTAGGTATAATTTTGTTGTTCTGTATGTTATTTGAAACATGTTTGTCACTTTCAATGTCATTTAAATAATAAGTTTCAATAGTAAAGCTTATATTTTATTCATTTCTAAATCAGATATAAATATTTATACGTGGTATTTTAAATAAATGTTATAGGTTGAAATAACATGTTTATATATTTATGTTAAAATAAATATTGAATATTTAAAGCTGTTATAAATCTCAATAAAGTAAAAAAAAATCAGGACGTTCAATATTAAAATAATAAATGAAATTATTTTTATTAAAATATCTTTAAAATTAGTCCACAAATTTATTTTTGTTTTAAAATAAATCAATTATTCATTTTATAAAATACCTTGGTCAATAAAATACAATAATTAATAAAACTCTGTAATATGATATAATTGGAAAATATATTGAAAATCTAACATAAATACCATATAATAAAATTTATTTAATAGTAATCAATTAGAATATATAATATATACAATATTAAATTTCAAATGAATTTTAAACATAACTTATCTCTGTACTAATGAAATAAATTAAATTTTAATTACCCTTAAATTATAACTGTATATCGAAAACAAAGTTTAAAGAGGATATTATTAATTGTATATTATATATATAATATATTTAATATGTTTATAAATTTTCAATGTTTGAAGTTTTTTAAAAAATATCTTGATTTTTATCATTAAGAACGTAATTACATTTTATAGTTACAATATTGTTTATGATAATATCGAAAGTTAAAAGTTATTTTAATTACTTTGAAATTATAAAAAAATTATGTACACATATTATATATATATATATATATATATATATATATATATATATATATATTTGTGTATAATTTTATAGAGTATAACCAAATAATTAGAATAAATAATTGATTGTTTATATATAAATCATGATAAGAAGCTGTCAGTAAAATTGTACGTTTCCATGCTACATGATGGATGGTTTATTGAAAACAGACACATTAAGCATACCTTCACGAGTAATTTTTTTAATATCCTGAAAAATGTAATGTAGAATAATTACAAACATATATATATATATATATATATATATATATATATATATATATATATATATATATATATATACATTGAAGAAAAATACTAAGTCATTATGATTCTAGATTATTAATCAATTTGATTCGTTCGATTTTTTTTAATAATTATTGTTTATAAATAAATGAACAAACGATTACAAGTCATTGACTTCACTAATATAATTGCAATCCATATGTTTATATTTGAATTATTTCAGATTTTTATACAATCAGACGTATCATACTAAAAAATTGAATAACTAATTAAAATTATATTGAAAACGGGAAAATAATATACATATAAAAATATAATTAACAAAACACATTTTTATTACTTATATTCTTCTAGAAATTCCAACAATGACATATTATTAAATTTGTTCCAATTTCGTAAAGTTAAATTATCAAACATTTAAGAAAGGTTTTCAATTAATGTAGAAAACACTACAACGTTTCACTTAATAAAGATCTCTCAATTTCTTCATAAGCCTCATATCATCTAGCTTAAGAAATCTTTACTACTAAGAAAGGGGGAGATAAAAGGGTCACAAGCCGTTATCTAACATTACCTTTACACTTACTTCATATAGTTTGAAAGACATAAGAAATAGTTATAATTTATATATATATATATATATATATATATAGAGAGAGAGAGAGAGAGAGAGAGAGAAAGAGGTTACTTTATATGGAAACTTCCTCGTTTTTAAGATCGTTCTCAATTATGTTAATTTTTAATAAAACTAGATTAAGTAGTTTAGACAGCATATACTTAACTTTTTAATAGATACTATTTAGTCATTATTTCACTTATAACATTATTATTTAGAATAATATTTATTTAAAAATGATTTAATTATACATAAAAATATTATAAAAAAAAATAATATAATTTGAGTAAATCTCAATTTAAATATTATAATTATATTTAATTACACTTGAAATTCGTAAATATACCAATATATCAATATGAATTTTTAAAAAAAATAATGTTTGAGAATTTATAATATATAAACACCGAGTTAATAATTTAAATAATTTGTATTACTTATATTAAATGTAAGTAATTCGGTTTCAGCCACAAATAAAATAAAAAATCATTGATTTCTGTGTTTGAAATTTTAGACATGGTTAAATGACTTATTCTCAAAAATATTTTTTAGATTTTTATTTATTAAATATTTATTTTTTTAAAGATTAACACATTTTGAACTAAATCTTATGATTTATACTCGATATGATTTATACTATTTATTTATACTCGATTATGTCACATATTCCTACAGCAATACTTCCAAATCATTCGATTTCATCTTCTATGACCACATAAAAGGCTCTTTACTTTTTAGGTTGAAAACATTATTTCTACACATCAAACTTATTCACAGTACGAAATTTCAACTACAACGTATTTTATAAATTTGACAAATTTTTCATAACTTCAATAGAAATTTTACATTAAATAAATAAAGATAGCATACAGTAGAGTTTTATTTATTTTCATTGTTAAATAAACTAAAAATGTGTTTATCATCAATAGTGATCTGTCACAAGACAATTTTTATTCGAATTTCCCAACAATAACAAAGCAAATAAGTAAAAATAAAAATATTTATCAACATAACTTTTAACATCATCTGAATATCAACGATGTAATTTTTTTTGTATATATATATATATATCATCATCATCATCATAACGCCCACATCAGTAAACTTTAATATAAATATATATTATCAACATAACTTTTAACATCATCTGAATATCAACGATGTAATTACAATGTATATATATATATATATATATATATATATATATATATATATATATATATATATATATATAGCACACAAATCAAAAACACTTTTATTGTTATTATATACGTCAATTATATTTCCTTAATATCGCAATAAAACTGAAGGTAATAATTGCCATAATAAATTATATTAAACGCAACTTATTTCTAATGACAACTTCGTTTAAGAAAAAATATAATTTTTATAGAATATTACGTTTTTCGCCTGTTAACTTAAACATTTAATAAATTTCTTAAAGACATTTTTGTCACTCGATTCGCTGTCTTTAATACAGTTAATTATTATTGTCAAAAGTCAAGCAATGTGACCAGCTGTGAAGTAATTACGCTTTATAATTATTTTATAATTTATTATCTTTAAGGAATATTTTTATAAGTAACACATTAATTTTTCTTGACATTTATTTTCCTACCTTCTTATATTTTCATATTAAATGATTTTAGCTTAAAACTTATAATGATAACATCATTAATAAAGATTTGATTTGCGTGAGTAAATATTTTAACGAGAAATATATATTTGAAAAAAAATTATAAATTTTTAAATATATACAGCATTTATTGTGTAAATATGAGTAAAAATAAATACAAGAGTTCAATTATAAATATATAATTATACCAAGAAAAACGAATTAATAACAGCATTTGTTGGTTTAACCTTAACTCGTGACATTTATTATTAAACCAAATGATATTACTATTACTTTCATATTTAGGCGATAAACTTATTTTTTTGATTCATTGTGTTATATGAAAATAATGATACAAGAGACAAAAAAAACATGACGAGAGCTTTAATCGATTTATTTACAAAATATTGCGTGACTCGAGTTGATTATACGTTGTGTAATATTAACATAATTAGTACGTGGTCAATGTATTCATAACAATCATATATACGTATGTAGGCGTCTTGTGAACGAATATTTAGTGTTTTAAATATTTTATTATCATTTTGCATCTAAAGTCTTTTTGTATTTTTGTCAGTTTTTAACTATATATATATATATATATATATATATATATATATATATATATATATATATATATATGTATGCATTTATGTATATGTATACTTTAATAGAATAAACTATTTTCATCAACTTGTATCAATATTTTAGCATGACATTTAAAACTACATAGACTCATGTACTTGATAGTTGATGGTATCTAATTCTATACTGTTTTCTAAATATTGAATATTATATTAGATGATACTAAAACTTTTTTCGTATTTTTCCAAAAAAATATGCATTGGCATTTAACCCTTTTAGTGCCAAATTTAACTAAATACATGTAAAACAAGCGCAATCGAGCTCTTTGACACTCTAAGGGTTAAAAAAGAAATATTTGTGATATCTGTTCTAAAATATAATTTATTTTATTAAAGATGTTTCCTATCTATTATATGGATAAATTATTTCATCGAAATTGAATATTTTATCTTTAAAATCAAAAAATGCGTAAAATATAAAACATTTCTAATTGAGTATTCTGAAATTGATGTTCAGTTATAGTTTTTTTTTTTTTTTTCAAAAAAAAGTAATAATATGGGTACATAATATTCAAACATGTTAAGTAAAGTGAAAACTTCTAATTCAGCTTATTTTATGGATGTTTCTTCGCACCATGTATGTATAATCATTTTTAACATATATATAATGAACTAAACGAGACTGAAGGGTTTAGATATACGATTACTATCATTTATTATTCTTTAATGTCCTTCAGTTTTATTTAGGACCCCGATATATATATATATATATATATATATATATATATACATACATATATATATATATATATATATATATATATATATATATATATATATATAAAATTCGTTGCAATGAAATAAAAAAGAAAAGCATTGAATCGGTCTAAGTGGCAAATTTTCAGAGAGGCCTTCATTCAAGTGGATTGAAAAAGACTGATGATATTATATATATATATATATATATATATATATATATATATATATATAACAAAGAAAGAAAAAGAAATAACGACTTAAATAATTATATAATGAAAATAAATTTACATTATTCAAAAAATCTTTCAACTTTCGAAAATTACATTTCAAAACAATTTATATATCTTTATGAGAAAAAATTATATATCTTTATAAATGACTACTTTTAATTAACATTATAATTATTTTAAAAAATAAAGATTTCAAATTAATCATATTTTTTTATAGATTATTTCAATTAAATTTTTTTATTTCAAAACAAATGAATTTTAATCCCAACACCACAATGGTTATAAAGAGTTCAATAATCACTTATTGTTCACTTATTGTTTATAAATATTTCGGCTGATGCGCATTTCGATTGCAACGCAATCATTGTCAGAAACTTTCCGTTAAAATCTTAATAAATGATTATTATACTCTTTATAATCATTGTGGTGTTAAGGTTAAAATTAATTTCTGTTAAAGTGAATCAGCCACAGTTTCAGAACAAGAAATAACATTTTTTCATTTTACTTTATCTTTATTGTGTATAATAACGCAGAATAACCATGAAATATATTTTTCTCTAGAAAATAGCTTAGATAAAATAGTATTAAAGTGTAGTAACCATGATATATAATCATGGAAAAATATGTAATTTTTATTCACGAAAAAAATCATTAGCTCAACTTCGTAATATTTTATAAAAACTCAAAAATATGTATGTATTATAAAATAGAACAAATTTAAATAACCAATCATAATATTATAAAATAAACTAACGAAAAAATTACAATTTCATTTCTGAACTTTACAGTGATGCAGAAAAAAAGCATCTAATATATAAGAAAGGTCTGTCTAATGATCTGGTAAATAGTGTAATATGAGAATATATAAAATTAGATTTATTTCAATTATAAAATAAGTACTCTCTTGTTACTCATATTAGAAATATAAAATGATAAATAACGTTTTTAAGCACGTTTAAAAATGTATCAAAAAGAGTAAAATTATTTTAAATACTGAAATAAAAAAAAACGTATGATATTATAATAGAACATAATCAGTTATTTCATAAGAGAAAATTATCATTATCAAACGTAATTTATAATAGTCGTTTTAGGGGAGAAAAACGCAATAATAACAATTATGTATTTGAATAAAGCATGAGTAAATTAAATGGAATATTCAAAATAGCAGCATTCTAAATGACTTAGTTTAAAATGTACAATAGTTTATTTCATTATTCAATATATATATATATATATATATATATATATATATATATATATATATATATAATAACTAAGAACATGAATATTATAAATATTTATTATATCAAAAATGAGGAAATAAAAATAATTAATACTGTTTATTCTCATTTAACAATTATACAACAACTTTTCTTCCATATATATTCTCCAACAAAATATAAGATGTCAACTTCTAGTTCTATAATATCAACTTCATACCATGACATCGCCACCCTTATGTTTAATTGTCAGACCAAGATTTTGTATCTTTAATTGTTCATGGAATTTTCCCAAACAGTTATGCTCCGTTCTAAAGCATTAAGGTTAAAATTATTTTCATTTGCGAATAAGATAATTCCGGGAAAGGAAAAATTCATACATTTCCAGACAAATTATATTTTTGGTATTTTTCTTTATACGGAACAATTTTTTAATATTATTTTAATACTTTCCTGGTATACTTTTTTCACAATTTCATTTCATTTAATTATATTTAATAAACTTTTATTTAACATGTTAATAAAAATTGTTATACGAGTATTGTTAGATAAAACGTTATATTAGTACATTAAGTATTGTAATTTTAATATTGTTATATATAATACTAGTAGTCAAATTATCCTAATAAATAATAATTTTTTATTTATTTACTAGCATTACGTGCTACTGAATAAAAATGAAGGAAATAATTATAAAATTTATTTATGTACAATTTATATAAATAAATATTTCACAATATTTTTTTATATACCTATAAAAACATATATATGTATATATATATATATATATATATATATATATATATATATATATATATATATATATATATATATATATATATATAGGTGAACCAAGAGTCTGAAAGATAATAAAAAAAAACAGTAAATGATAGTGAGCAAGTAAATGTATGTCTATACCCTTCAGTTTATTTAGGACACCCTATGTATATATATATATATATATATATATATATATATATATATATATATATTTATACATATATATATATATATATATATATATATATATATATATATATATATATTCAATCTATCCATGAGTCTCTTTCTACGAGTATATCTGGCATAATTTTATTTTTATTCTTCTGTCTATTTCATTCATTAGTAGTCCTTTTACATTAATTAGTTATCCTAAATTCACAAAGTTCCTAATTTTTGTTCTTTTTATTTGATTTCCTTCGGGTCTAAATATTTCTCTAACATTAATTTTCTCGTACTATGGTTTATCATAAAACCATTTGTATATGTACTTTATTCAATTATTCGATTCTTTGCTCGATATAATTTGTGTTTGTCAAGAAAATAATATATAAATATACGTATACAAATATATAAAACAAAGCCTAATGAACAAATATTGATCAACTGTCAAATTAGGTTCAGAAACAATTCTTTAAATATTCATTACCCAAAGAAAAGTCACATTTATAATTCCAGCACATAATTTATTTACAGGTAACTAGAAAACAATACAAATAAATTCTTAGAAAATATACCTAAATCATTAAAAGTATTTTGGAACTTGAAATTACGGAAAATTTTACGAAAATGTCAACGAACCTTTATTGATTCTCCAAATATAATGAGTTTTATGCTCTACGTAGAATCAGCTTTATTATATCCTTGATTGACAAACCTTGAAACACGACATTTCAAAGACGAATATTCGGTCTTATGCGTGAATAGAAAAATATAAAAGTATATATTGATTAAAATACATTTGATTTTAATTTATAAATAATTACTATCACAATTTATATTTTAAAAAAAGTTCTTTAAATGTGTTATGCAATTTAAAAACAACAATCGAGAAAAACTCTAAATAAGTTTATTGTGAAAAAAAGAAAATACAGCACTTTAATGTATTTTTTATCTTCAAAAAAATAAAAACAAGATTATATCGTACTTTAGACTGTAAAAACACAACGCAAATTTAGCAACGGTACGTTTTTTGAATCTGTTAATATCGCACGTCGAGCCGTTAGTATCGTCCCACTAAGGGAAATGTGACCAATTATGATTATATATATATATATATATATATATATATATATATATATATATAATTCGAAACAGATAATATATAAATGATGCAACGTATGCAGCTTTTTCATTAGGTTCCCAGTATAGATATAAAACTTAATGTTTTATGTACAACTTTATTGGTCGTTTTTACTACAGGTTTAGGTGTGGCTATTCACTGGGCGGATAAGATTAAAAACATAACATATTTTATTTTAAATATAGTTTAGCAGGTTTAAAAATAAAATTACTAACTATAAAAATTATTGACAATATACGAGAAAAATTAATATCACTCACCCTATATTGAATATTGAATCATTTACCCCAATATAGGCTTCTATGAAAATGATGCATAATTTTTTTTGTTTATTTTATTTTCTAATACATCTTTTTAACTGAAAGATAAATACGAATTGAACTCCATATATGTGAATAAAACTAAAAATAATTAATTATTAAACACTTATAAAACTTTATAATTAGAAATCTATTGGAGTAAAAATCAATTAGATACAGTATTAAAAAAAATAATACTTTGATAAAGACCCGGTAAAACAATAATTAAAAATCTGTATATTTTCTATTTTTTGTATATATTTGTTTAAACTATTTCATAAATTAAGATTGTTATATAATTAAAATTCATTAAATTTATTTTTTTTTGTTATATTAAGAAATCAAATTTCAAATAAACATATTTTATATTTTTTCAGGATTAAAAATATATTTTAATGTACCATTATATCGAATAAGTAAAAATCGTTGTTTCTTCATCAAACTAATCCATATTTGTTTATATTTCTTACTTAGGTATACAAAATCTATCAATGTTGTTATTTGTTTTAAGTTAAATACATTAATCGATAATACCTAAACACCATACGTATAATTAGATGTTCTTGTTACTATTGGAAACTGAGAGTTATCCTACGGCGATTGTTATCGATAAAGTTACTTATTATCTTGTTTATAATTAATACTATACATCTCAAGCTATATTAATTACTACTGATATTGAATCTAACTATGTATATATTAAATCTGAATTCATTAATTTACTGATTGTACATTAAATTAGAGAAAGAACAACACGAATTTCTAAATAAACAAAACCTTTAATTATTGTATGAATTCGATTAAGTGGCTACTTGACTTTAATTAACGTACATTCAAACAAATAAAGGAAGTATCAAATTAATAAACACTAATTATAACTAAATGCTATTATAAGTACGAATATATATAAGTATCCTTTTTTTATTTTTTTAATATTACAATTAACCTAAAATTAAAACAATGCAATTTTCAATTTTAGTTTACATTATTTTCACTGAAATCATTTTCTGCACTATGTAAACATTTAGTAAATAGAATAAACAATGAAATACAATGATATTGTTCACATTACATAAAACAATAAATGGGAAAAATCGCACTTTTATTAATGAAAAAAGGACATTTAGCCAGTTTTAATTGTATTCAGTTTAAAATATTTTTAATAAGCTCATAGCTAATAGAACATTGATAAAAATATAGTAATTTATTTTTAAAATATTTAATAATTAAATCGTCATTATTTCTTTTATAATTCTATTTTATATTGTGATTATTAAAAATGACACAAGTAAGGAAAATTGTATATTTTAAGCTTGTAAAATTATTTTGTATTTTTATTCAAGAATAAAAAGAAATGATTTTTATTTAACAAAATAAAAAAATAATTTACTTATCTAAGTAAATTTTATCATATTAAATTAAAATAAAATAATTAATTTTATTCGGAAAATTAGTCAGTGTTTACTAATATAATAACATAATAAATACAACAAATACATTAAATCATTATAAAAAAATATCAGTTGATTAATAAAAAAATATTTTTTCGTGATATGATATATATTAAATAATAATATTATATTATTTTTAATTCAAAAATCAATTCAGTAACCGTATTAAAAAACATCTATATATAAAAAGCACACAAGAACATATGTTATAAAAACATATCTCTAGCAAAAGGAATATTTATTAATATTTTATGTTTTATCTACTGATGGAAAAATAAATCAAAATAAGTATTCGGTTTGAAATAACATATAGTGGTCACAATATATTGATATCAAGAAAAAATCATCACAGATTTTTGATAAAGGAAAAATCTATAATACATCAATTTTCACCCGAACCCGAAATGTTCACCTGAAAAAGTAATCATGAAATACCTTCCATCAGAACACTGATGCCATTATCAAATTTGAGTATCCCAAGTGACAGGTCATTACAGATAGATGCGAGTATTTTTTCGTGTTGGGTTTTCACAGTTTCCTGTATATATGTGAATGTGTGCTAACAGGCGAAATACGAAACGACGTGTGAACTATCGATGTCACACTATATAATAGATTGTTTTGTCTTCACAATTTGATTTTTAAACAGATTTTTAACCTCTAGACAAGTAACATCATAATAATCTGTATTGATTTTAATAACATTTACGAGGACTCTGTTCTATATGTATTACGTTTATGGAATTACAAAAAAAATGTATTTATCTTTTCAGAAAAAATGTTTTCTTCCATGAATTTTAATTAAAATGAAATTTGAAATAAAATTTACAATATTATTTCTCAGTATTTTTTTTATTTTATACGTAAAATGTATATTATAATTACTAATTTATAACGAAAATATATAAAGAAATTTATTCATCATTAAATATTATATTTCAAAAAAAAATCTATAAAAGAAATATACAGACTGCATTAATATTAAAATATTCTATATACATACATTTATATTAATTTATAATCTTCAAAATTCTACGTAGTATAATAAAATTTAAATTATAAAAATAAATAAATACATTAATTATATACATACATACGCATATATATATATATATATATATATATATATATATATATATATATAAAGTATGTATGTATGATATAAAAAATAATATTCATTCCTTAAGTAAAGTAACTATTGTTCTCTTTATTTATGAGATTTCTCACAAAAATTAATATTTAATTTTTAAAATTTAATTTTCTAAATTTAATTTTCAATTAAGTACATTTTTATTATAAATTTATTTAATTAGATAATTTTTTACACAATATTTTGAAAAGATATTTTTAATAAATTCATTTTATTTAATCTTTTATTAGTTCATAAAATGTCAGATATATTTAATTAAAAACCAATACACTTCGTAACAAAGCGGTAAATTTTCTGTACACGTTTTCCATTACTCGAATGTAGGATCTTATACGGTGAGCCTCAGATCGACACTATAGTTATACTACGGTTGACCAGAAAGTGATATGTGACTTCTCATATACACTTATTTTAAGAGATTGAAAATAAAATTATTCATAAAATAATAATCATATTTTAAAAATGGCATTTAGTCACATATGCTTTTAAATAAGTATTTTACATAAATAAAAATAATTTCATTTTGTTTTATATAAGTGAAGTATCGCCAAGAAAAAAATAATTTTACAACAAAAAGTTATATAATTACACAAAGCAAATAAATAATTATACATTATTATTATTTGCTTGAACTGTTTTTATACTTTATTATTTTTATTTATATAAACATTGTGTATATATATATATATATATATATATATATATAAATATATATATATATATATCTGTATATAGGAATGATGTGTAAAATTCATTAAACTGATAATTTGCAAAAGAAGTTCAATTCTCTTCTCATTTAATGAATTGTACGTTCTTGTAATATTAACATTAGATGCCATTGTTTTTTAATTTTTAATGTATATTTTTTAGACATATAATTTTATCAAACATAAAATCGATAAGTTTAATTGTGCTAATATATAATTGAATTTATTATTTAAAAACCAATTCACCTATAAAATTGTTTGTTTTTTATAATTTATATATATATATCGTTTGTAAATCAATACCTATAAGTGTTTGTGTGTATGAAATAAATTAAAAAATAATATTTTATTTTATTTTTGAAATTCATATTTTTCTAAAAAATAAATAAATAAAACAATATCGTGCACAGAAAATTTTAAAATGTGACAATAAAACGATATAACTAGTCTATACAAAAAAATACTCTATCTCAAACAACTATCTTTAAACGTAATAGAAAACTGAAAAGTTTTCTGTGCCAAATATGTCGCAAAAACCTTATATATTTCACAGTAACTGGAGTAAAAATTCTAGTAGTTTGACGATGTGTTTGCAACTTTGCGAGAACTTACTGTGGGTTTTTGATATATTGCTAGCACGCACATATAAAAGTATGAAATTATGTACGTGTATATATATATATATACATATATATATATATATATAAAGAAAAAATATGTATAAAGATGTCCTAAAAATTGATAACCCACGGTTAAAATATGTTTCTGATTACAGGTGAAAAATAGCTTTATTATTGAATGAAAATATGGAAATAGATATTCTTAGATATCGCCAAAAATGATCCTAAAAGAAAGTAAATGATCTGTTTAATACATCAAACATTTGGGAGAAAATCCAATGACGTACATCACAATTGCTTTATTGAAATATTTTTAAAAACCTAAAAACTATTTTCATCTAATTTCATTCTTGATAATTACTAATGACAGTTATTGACATTCTTTCAAATTGTGTCAACGTTATTTATCATCTATAAAAAAATATTTGCAGCTAGTTTTAGATTACTTAAACCTTTTTACTTATATACATACATACATACATACATACATATATATATATATATGTAAAATTAAAAATTAATATCATAATATGCTAATACAAATTATACTAGTTTAAACTGAATTGATTCAAAATTGATTCTATAGAAAGAAAAATATCTTTTAATTTTCATCAGAAACAAAAAAAATCACAATGATCATTTAATATATATTTGTTGTTTTAGAACTGTGACTGATTCACTTTACACAAAAGAATTTTAACCCCAACACCACAATAATTTAAAATGTTCAAAAATCACTTATTCAAAAAAAAATAAATAAATAAAGGCCCTGATGATGATGGCGTCACCATCGAAATGCATCAGCCGATATAATTATAGATTATATAATTATAAAAAATAAGTGAACAATAAGTGATTATTGAATACTTTAAATTATTTTGTTGTTGGGGTTAAAATTCATTTGTGTAAAATCATTTAATATGTTCAATTGTCGACGAAATAGAATTATTTCGGTTATACTCCTTACATGCATATATATATATATATATATATATATATATATATATATATATATATATTCATCATAAACATCATATCAGTTTATATTAGACCACTGCTTAGATAAAAGTTTTATTAAATGTTACAGTTCTTAGTACTAGGTCATATTCATAAGTTCATTAGACAAGATGGTGAGAATTTTTCATTTAGAGTTTACCACCTTAGTCAGATTGCATTACCTAAGTTAAAGAGCCATTTTACTCTTTTCTCTCACCGGGGATCAAACGCACTTTCCTGCATAACAAACGATAATGCAAGCTCCTATATCATCAGTGGGATATATATATATATATATATATATATATATATATAAACTTTATTATTATAAATAATATTATACAAAAATATTATAAATCTTGCTGATTTCAATTTTAGCAGTATTATATACGTACACATATATATATATAAATATATATATATATATATATATATATATATATATATATATATATATATATATATATATATATATATATATATATATATATATATATATATATATATATATATATATATATATATATATATATATATATATATATATATATATATTTGTGTAAAAAAATGCATATGTGCACAAAGTAAATTTGTTTTCAAAATTATCATTTTTCAGTATAGTTGAAAAATGAATAATTTTACATAATAATATATCTATATAAAAAAGTAAACAAAAATAACAAGTTTTTTTACTTTGTGTAAGAACTCTATTAGAAACCAGACGAAAATTAACTTTGTATTTGAAGTGGAAACATTGTTAAAAGTCAATTTAATTATAATTACATAGCAAGAACAAGCAATAAAATTTCTGTTCGAAGACATAAACACAAACAAGCTACTGCAAGCAGAATTATATGTATATATATATATATATATATATATATATATATATATATATGTGTGTGTGTGTGTGTGTGTGTGTGTATGTATTTATTATATAAAGGATCTTTTTAACACAATCAAACCTTTCAAATATTATTCCGCTCGTAAATATTTTATGAAAGTAGTATACAGACATACATACACACACGCCCACATGTACATACGCACTTACGCACACACACGCACATACAGATACATACATACATACATACATACATACATACATACATACATACATACATATATATATATATATATATATATATATATATATATACATACATATATATATGCATGATAGAGAAAATTGGAAGAAATAAGAGCAACTAATATGGGATAAAGACTTAATATGAAATACAATGTTTTTTCTATACAAGAGGAGTAACATTTTGAAAACAAAGATAACGTTATAAAATTGTTTTCAAAACATACTAAAATATTTTTCTTTTCATAATCACAAATTGAACAACATTCCGAAAATATGTCCATTTTTCTAACATAATCGAATATTAATGCTATATAAAATTAAGCGAATGAATATTTAAACAAATTCTACAAAAATGATTTTTTATCAATGGTAAATATTCGAGATATAGCTTTTTATTTCAAAAACAAATTTAATATTTTTTTTTTTTTGAAAATAACCTATGAAAAATAAAAATGTAAATTTTTGAACCTAAAAATTAAAATTAATAAATATAAAATAATTTTCATATTCGATTTCAATAAATATTCAAATTGAACATTAGTTGTTACAAATTTCATTTTTTTTACAAGTTGGTGTATATATCTCTATAGTATGTTAACACCTAAAGTCTATCTCTGTGACAAAACTTCATAGAAAAACTTTTCTGAAGTAGAATTTCAACTTAGGAAAGTATGACAGTTTACACCCTCTATAAATTTAAAAATAAATAAAACTTAGTATTGAAGAAATAAAAGTTCGTGTGAAAAAGAAACATCTTGAAAGAAATTATTTTTCTTTTCTTTCCGTTACGTCTGGTATAAAATCTATGCTTTTTCAGAATATTAAAATTATATACATATATATATATATATATATATATACATATATATTTCTTATTCTTTATAATTCTCTTATACGAAGGTCGTTTGATAAGTATGGTAAATTTATTTATTGTTTGATTTAATTAAATTTTTCAATTTAGTTTTTCTCACTTTTTTACCATACTTATCAAATGATCCTCATATATATATACATATATATATATATCAATATTAAAAAAATATTTTTTGAAATAATTTAATAGATAACAAAATTAATTTTAATATAAATTATATAAAAAATATTTATATTGTAAAAAAGCATTGCTTTAATGTCTGGTAATCTTAGAAAAATATAAATATATTTTATTTTACAGATTCCTATTTTCCACACACACACGCATATATATATATATATATATATATATATATATATATATATATATATATATATATATATATATATATAGAGAGAGAGAGAGAGAGAGAGAGAGTTTTTAAGTATGCTAAGAATTATATTATATAATAGAATATTTTTTTAAGAGTGAAATTTTCATTGAAATCAATTTAAATTTCTATCACACTTGAAAAAACAATATATATATATATATATATATATATATATATATATATATAAATCTTCTATTTAATCATTACAAATAGATACAGAATTTTAAATGATATTTGATTAGTTTTAAAACTATTTTATCTATAAAGGTTTTTTTAAAAAATAACAACACAAAACCAACTTTCTTATTTTCATATCTATAGTTTTGTGTATAATAAGAAATTTTAGTTTTAAATGAACTCATTGGAAAGGTAATCGTGTAGATGTCTACACTATTTACGTCTCGTAGATACGTTCTTTTACGACAAATAAAACTAGAGAGGTCTCTTAATTTTGTCCCAAAACGTTTGAAAGAACGTCGGTTTCTACTAACCGATTTAGTATTTAATCTAATAACTATACCACATCTCGTTAATCTGTCCATGTATATATGTGTGTTGTGGAAAAGTAGGCACGAATAACAGTACCGTTCCAGTGTCTCTAACCGTTGTACAACACAGATTTAACCTCATTTTATTTTCAGTTCAACACTATGTGGAATGTGTTTGAAGATGTGCTATGAAGTGCCATCTTGCATAATTAAGACGACAAAATGTCGTTATTTGGCCTATTTGTAGAAATAAGTCGCAGTTATATATAACACGCACATATGAATTCATTTAATATGAAAATAACACATTCGTATAACTCGTATTATTCAAGTAAAGTACCATCTCTAGACAAGTTATTATTATTATTATTATTATATATACATATATATATATATATATATATATGTATGTATGTATGTATGTATGTAATAAAATTATAAATGTTTTAAAAATAAAACTAATCATTTTTTATTTTAAATTTTAATTAAAATAAACTGAACTTTATCTAATAAAACATTAAACATTCCAAACATCAACTTATAATACTTAATAACAATTTTCTGTTGTCTATACAACAGAAAGCCTCTGACAATGATGGCATCGCCATCGAAATGCATCAGCCGATATAATTATAAATAATAAGTGAACAATAAGTGATTATTGAATACTTTAAACCATTGTGGTGTTGGGATTAAAATTCATTTGTGTTAAAGTGAATCAGTCACAGTTCCAAAACAGTAAATTGAACGAATTCACCAATATTTACTCAGTTAAATAAGAACGTCACATAAAATATTTTCAGTAGAATTGTAATTTAATTTAAATGAAAAATTATAATATTAATTTGTTATTAACACATATTTGTCCGCTTGACGAAAATTCGTCATCTTCCAAAGAATCACCCACAGCCAAATGACGAAAATTCGTCATTTGTATATTACAGAGAATAATTGATTTTTGTTCTCTTAATTCTAAGTATATTAAATTATAATTGTAACCAAACAGAGATAATGCCATGAGAGAACTGATTTTAGCCACAACAAAATAAGTAGAACTAACTACGTATGTGACTTTTGCAACATTCCCCTTCATACTGGCACATGTTTTGAACAGAACCATTCACTGAAAAATTATTAATTTTTTATAAAATTAAAGACTCAAAAATAATGTACTTCATCTAAAAAAAAGAGAATAATAACTTTGTGTTTTTAGAAATTCATTTAAACTTTTTTATGAATTTAATTGTTTTTTAACTAAGGAAAGCCAAAAAAAAATAAAAATTCATATATAAATTATATAAATTTGGAAAATTATATAAATTTGTTTTATATAATTTTCCAAGATTTCACTGAAAAATATATGATTTCTAACAAGTTACATTAGTTTTATATAGACCATATCATTTCTACAGATAGTGTCAAAAAATGCCGGCATTTGGTGAATGGCGGTGCAAAAAGTTATCCGACGAATATGTGTTAAGACATCAAAAACTAAATTTTATTTAACAAATTGCAAATATTTTCTTCTAATTCTTAAATATTTTATGTTATTTTACCTAAACCTTCCTTTAACATTACAGGAAATAAATATAAAATATATATTTCTTTTCAAGTAGATATAATATTTTATTCTAATGTTTATTTTCTTTTCATTTAATAAGTTAAATATATAACAAATTATATAATTAACTTATTAAAAAAAATGTTATTCAATTTTCATTTAGTTTCTTAAACAGTTTTTTAACAATCCAAAGTTTGTATATAACCAATTGAAACATATTTACGAATTTTTGGAAAAAATTAGGGACAATATAATATTTTATATATCATGCAATTAAAACAAATTCACACATTTTTATTTTTTAATAAACTAACAACGATAAAACGATGTCTAAAAGTTAACGAATACAATTTTGTCAATTTTTTCATTTATCGAATTACTTATTATTAAAGATGAACAGAATAAGAGCATTAATAATTAGATTTATTATTAAAATAATTTTTAAAAATTTTAAGGTAATTTTTTTACCCATTTTTAAGACTGAAACTTCAAACTCTTTCTGAAAAGAAATTTTCAGTAATAGAGGTTGAAAAATATAAATATCAATATCACTTTACATCTACTATATACACATATTTTAAAAAAGTAATATGTAAATGATTCAAATTATAATTATTATGTTAAATAAAGTAAAAATATTTTACTTTTATTACGGAAATAACGTAATAATATATATATATATATTAATATATATATATATATATATATATATATATATATATAAATCTATATTTTTGTTCATTTCTTCGAGAAAATAATAAACTTACATTTTATTGGTGACACAGCCTAAGTAACAAGTAACATAAAAAGTTTTTTCTATATTCCACGTACCTGAATATCTGCAATATATATATATATATATATATATATATATATATATATATATATATATATATATATATATTGTATACATATGTAATTCTATAGAAACAAATATTATTTTTCTATAAACTAAAATAAGGCAATGCAAACAAATATGTTGTGACAAAAACATTAGAGCTATATACATACATACATATATATGCACACACACACACACACACACACACATATATATATATATATATATATATATATATATATATATATATATATATATATATATATATATATATATATATATATATATATATATATACATATATATATACAAGAGTATGTTTTAGCAGCAGTGAAACTCTGACATTTTTAGTATTAAATTTTATTTACTTTTTATCTATTTTCATTTTGTATATATAAATTCTTGACAATCGACTTTTATAAAAAACTATTTACGATTTCAATGAAAAAAGCGTGTTCGTTCTGATATATAATAAATCAATAGGTTTTCATTTTTCCTTCAATGACATTTATAATTTTCATGAAATTCTGATGCCTTATATTTTGACAAAAAATAATAAACATCATGTGATTTTACAAAAACGCACCTTTTTAATCACGAACTATGATCTTTTTATGTTTTTCTATCAAATTAAACCTAAACTATTTCGAAGCAATTTAAGTTAATCAACTATAACATTTAATTCAATTTAATTTAATTTACTTAATAATTATTTTTAGTTCTATTGTTTAATTCATTGCATTAATATTTTTTGATGATATAAATGTTTAATTTTAATTCAACATTTCATGTTAACAATGTTTATTTTGTTTTAAATAATGTGGAATTTTTGTAATTTCGTACAAAACTATTTAAAATATTTACTTTTATATAACTCATTTAAATGTTTATTTGTTTAAAATCAATACTTAAATTTTAAAATATGTATTACACTAATAATATTTTGTACATACATATATATAACACCGAACAGTGTTTTACCGTAATATATATATATATATATATATATATTGCGATAAAACACTGAGATAACTTTCTAAAATATTAATTAGAAAGTTTTACTACAGAACACATTTAAAATATTATCCATCTACTTCTGCATACATCAATTTATATAATGTTCTCTCTGTTAAAAACATCTTCAAATTTTTTTTACTTTATATTGTATAAGATGGCCCAAATGAGACTAAAGGGTTTAGACATATATTTACTTGCTTACTATTATTTACTATTCTTCACTATCCTTCAGTCTCGTTTGTGCCATCCTATTTAAAAGTTTTTATATTTTCTTCTTTACCTTTCACAAATACTTAAAAATGTATGTCTTATAATAAAAAAATCAATATCAAAAGTACAACTTAACTAAATATTTAAATATAATAGGTATTTTCAGTCAAAATATCATATATATTTGTTTACAGCCAATTACTTAAAATACTGGTATATAAACACACATATTTATATTGAAATATTTTCTTATTAATGACATTTTGTTCTTACTTGTATTCATCATACATAACTTTGTATAAACTTATAGTATGGGTAAATACATATATATATATTGTATTTAGGGAAAAAATTATCTTGTTTCTAGCTGATCATACCTTGTATTTAATATTTTTAAATAAAATTCATTTTATAAAAACCAAGTTGTTTTTCAATAACATATTTATTTTAATGCTCATAGATCGTCTCTTAACAAATAGATTTTTCGAAATGTTTATGGCACCGTACAAAATTTATTGAGAGTATGTGGAATAGTCCTACTATAAAAAAATCGTCACATCGTCGTCAGAATGACATTAAAATAACAGATGCGAAAACCGTACACAATGTGTATTCCTATAAGAGCTAGAAACGGAGGAACGAAGTTTTTGCTTCGCCGCCTCCGACATGACATTTAGACTTTTCGGAGTGGCTGTCGATCGTATACCATAGACCGCGTTCAACTAAAACATTCTCATTATCGCAAATCTTGTGATTTCTTTTCAACAACTACCCGAAATTATATTACGTAGACTTTCGACGTCGATGTTGTTGTCGAACGCTCTTGTTATTTGTACGATTGTATAAAGCGTCATTGTTGAATGTTCATGTAGGCGTGTAT
>CP092089.1:27672625-27705125 GCA_029203775.1 Neoneuromus ignobilis
TTTTTTTCACATTAATGCCAATAAAGTAATATTCATTGATAACAATGATAGCTCATTTCATAAAAAATATCAAAAACTTCAAAGGGAATATTATTAAATACAAAAAGGTTTAAAATTAAATTGAAATTGAATAAAAATAGAATTGAATTTTTAAAAATTGATATTTAAATTTTATTTCCACTTAAAAGTTCATAAATTTTCGAAAAATATGTTTTCAATACTATTCATTTAAAAATTAAGCAAAACTATTAATTATATTCCATTGAAATTGTTAATAACAATGCAGTTGTATTATAGTATTTACTATAAAAATAAATAAACACACACTTTTATATATACACACATTCCAAGAATAGTTATATATTAATTTGAAATATATTTAATTTTACATAAATGATATTGAAAGCATTATATTTTAAATAAATTAAATTTATATTCAAAATATATTTTAACAATAAATAACTGTATTATCTAAAAAATAATAAAATGTCTATAATTTAAAATACCCAATTTTTAAAATTATGTGTGCTTAAAAGTTTCACTTACAATTTAATTTATTTAAATAAATCAATTTAGATACACCTCATATTATTAGTTTTATTTCATATAAAGAGTCATAATTGCCACACAAAGAGTAATGAAAGTCACACTTTTAATGATTTATTTTTTTATAAACACACACACACACACATATATATATATATATATATATATATATATATATATAATACATATGTATATAGTACACAGCTTAGAAAACGAAAGAAAAAGTATATATTGTATTTTTATATACGAAATTCTCTGATTTTATGAACAAAATTTCTATAAATCTTATTACATAATAGATTGTGTCAACTGGATAGCTTTATTTCCGAATAACGAATTCGTGCTTACAGTCCACGAAAACAAAATCGAAAAAAATGTCGTGAATAGAATTCAAATTATAATCGTATGTAGTTGTAGAAAATAAATGTGCAAATGGTCACAGATGATTAAATTTTATTTCATTTTGATGCTTTTAGATGTTCTGATTTTAGATAAAATTGGAATACTTTCTCTTTCCCTCTCTTTATATATATATATATATATATATATATATATATATATATGTATATATATATACTTTCTATATATATATATATATATATATATATATATATATATATATAAATATATATATAAATACATGGACATTTTGTCTTCATTATATTTTTAAATTATTAAATGTTAAATGAAACGACAAAAATATAAATTTTTTAAAAGTATTTACAATTTTTTTCAAAAAACTAATATTTATGTAAATAAAGAAAAATAAACATTCTTTCCAATAACATTTTAAATTCAAAATTCGAAATGTGTATTTTGGTAATGTTTTATTTTTTTTATTCTTTATAAAAAGTTAATTGAAAAAATCTTAAGACAACATTTATAGATTATATTTATTAATAGATCAATAACAGTTAATTTATTTATTTCAAACGTAAAAAATAATATAATTATATTTAACTAATATAACGACTACAGTTCTTTTTATTATGTACATTTTAAAAAATATAATATTTTTAAAAATAAAATTGGAAAAGGAATATTTTAATGACTATTTTATATACATAAGACTCTACTCTCACAAGTACACACGACAAGCATACAAAGTTATATATACACACTTTTATATATATATATATATATATATATATATATATATATATATAATTTAATGTAGGCACGTGTACAAAGATATACGACTTACAAGTAAAGAAATAATAAAGTCCTTGTACGTATTTGTATAAATATATTCTTTTTATTCATTTTACATTTCAATAGAACGATAATCGTCAACATGTTATTTAAAAGTAGTAACTTTTATTATCATGAAAAACATTTCATTCATTTATATTAGGAGAAAAATGTAAACGGCAATATTAATTCAATTACTCCAAATAAAATCAATAAAAAGCAAATTGTTTTGCTTTGAGAATGAAATATTTTATTGCGCATTTATGACTTGTGAAAACAAACAGAAATATATAAAATATATAGTTTTAATAACTCTAAGATTCATTTCATTATGTATACATATTAGGTCTAGCGGAAAGTTCTGTCCGATAAAATCATCTCAAGTTTCAAAGGTGAGTTATTGTACAAAAATGGAATTCACAAATTACCATCACGCTGGGAAAAGGTCATAAGTAACGAAAGAAAAATTATATTGTTCAGTAACTATTGATAAATATATTGAAAATGTATTTTTTTAATTTAAAAACCAACAGAACTTTCTGGTAGGCCTATTATTTAAATATATATATATATATATATATATATATAAAATATCTATTAATATAAAATAATCAACTAAAATTATTCTTTAATTTATTTAGCAAGTCCTAAAATTCAATTAAAATAATTTTTATATTACTCAAAATATTCTATAAGCTAAAATTACTTATTTTCTTTTTTTACAAAAAGTCATACTAGCTATTTAAAGTAAATACTTTATCAAAAATTAAAAATATTTTAAATAATTTTAATAAGAAAAACAAATTATTATATATTTGTGTAAAATAATTACGAGTAATAATATTTTATATTTTTTTTAATCCATGTAAATTGTCACACAAATGATTTCTTTAATCAGTATAAATTTAATTTTCTATCAAAAACAACCCAATTAATTTATAAAACTGTAATTTGTTTAATTATTGTATATTTTTCACATTATATATATATATATATATACACTTGTGCTTGCATATGTGTTTTGATATGTAAATATACAAATATATGTACATAATTAAAGTTTAAATACACATAAATTATCAAGCTGTTTTCATAAATAACCCAAAGATACATACAAAGAAAAGTATAGTCAATTAACGACCCTAATTTAATTTCCAATAAAATTTCAACACAACGAACGATTCTTTTGATTAAATATTACCCATCATTTTATCAACTTTCCTTTCGTAATATATATATATATATATATATATATATATATATATATATACACATATATAAATTTATGTGCGTGTGTGTACGGTATTTTTATATGTATGTGTGTCCATTAAAAAAGGAAATGAAGCGTGTATCAAAGAACAATTCATTTTGAACGCGGGCAAACATAATTAGCAAGAAAACAACAACGATCGTCGAGTTGTATACTCACAATAAAAAATCTTGTTCCCAGCACGGCGTAGCTCCTTTCACAGTAACTGTGGTCGACTTGACGTTCTGCAGCTTGAGCGTGACGTACGTGTTGAATTGCGCGGCTGAAACCGAGAAGTATAGATAAATAAATAGTCGTATAACAGTACGTGTTTTATATTAGAGAACTTAAGACGCATTTCATTTAAGTTTTTATGTCTAATTTAATAATATATAACAGTTCATTCAATATTATTAGTTTACTCAAATTTAAAATAATAATCATTTATTCTAGTTTACTATATGTTATAAAATGGATTATACATATAAAAAAATATTTTTTATATGTATAATCCATTAGAGTTAATAAAAATATTACTTTAATGATTATATACAAACATGAAACACAATATTTTATGAACAATTATATTTTATTTAACAATTTTGTATAAACATATATAAGTAAAAATTACTTTATAATATATCAATTTGTCCTTAAGTTTAATTAATATTTAAATTTATGACAATGAACATGAACTCATAATTATGAAATATTAAAATAAAATGAATACTTATGCTCATTTTTAATTAAATAGTTATTTACATTTGATTTCATTTTTTTCATTTAATTTGAAAAAAATGAAATTATTTAAAATTTTATGGAATCTATTATAAATGATTTTATTTTGCATTATAATAAATATTTTTCTTTAATAAAAACAATATTTTATATCTCATATTCCTTTACTCTTATATGAAGTTCAAATTTTTAATAGTTATAGATTTTTTAACTATATTTAGTAGTAAATATAATCATCAATACTCATTTTTTAAACATTTTAATTTTGATAAATTTCTTAAAAAAAATATTATTCATATGTATAATCCATTGGAGTTAATAAAAATATTAATATTAAAAACTAAATTATGTTTCTTAAATAGTATTAAAAATAAAATTTATATTTGATAAATAACCAATACAATTCTTTCCATATATCATTAAACATATTTTAAAACATAATCATAAAATGTCTTCAAAACAAATTATATGTTTATAAGATGGTCCATTTAATTCATAATCATGTAGAATTATCAGTTAATTGAATAAATAATTAATATCGTATTTTTCAACCTACATTTATTTTGCACCATATTTAATACACAGCAAAATCATTGATTTACAAATACATCATTCAATGAATGTTCTAAAATAATTTCAACCTACGTATAACATTATAAATTCTATATTATGTAACACGCAATTTTCACTCGTGTCTAGACGCATTTTAAGTTTAACGTCGTTTCTAAACGAAAATTCGTTATTGGATAACCAAGAAGTTATTCACAAATTCGATTAAAATGTAAACATCTACCGTAATTAATTATATTAAACACAAGTAAGTAATTCTAAATCATAAATCGAATGGCCATGTATATAATGTATATATATATATATATATATATATATATATATATATATATATATATATATAATTATATTTTTGGAATAATTTAAAATAAATACTTTTTAAAAAAACCACCAAAAAGAATTGAACTGTATTTTTAATATTAATCATTTTTTTATATTTTTATTCTCCATTTAACATATATATATATATATATATATATATATATATATATATATATATATATATATGTTATATAATATAAATAAAATATGAATTAATCAGCAAATATACGTAAATTATAAAATATATACAAATTCGTATATTTTACACAATTTTTTATATAAAATAATTTCATAACTAAAATTTCTCTTGAATATTTCGTTCCAAAATTTTCAATTTAAACTTTCCATTTCAGTACTGACCCAAACATAAAATTTAATATCAAAAATATAATAATAAAGATGAAAGTATATCTTTAAAAAAATATATTTCGTGTTATCAAGAAATATTACTTTAATAAAATATTCTTACACAATCCTCTTATATAAAAATGAAGTTTGGTTTTTACTCCAATGTATTTACCCATTTTTACTCCATATTTGTATCTATTGTTTGATATTATCTAATATTATTTTCAAAAAATGTTCATATAAAAGAAATGTCTTTTCAAATAAAATAATATAAAACAGGTAAATATTTTTCTCTGAAATATATTAAATGACTACAAAAATGAAAAAAGATATAAACATTTTTAAAACTATAAGTTTTAAAAGTATAAAGAAAATACAAAATTAGCAAAAATCTCAAATAAAAAAATACATTTTTCAATTTGACTAATTAAAAAAAACATTCCAAATAATAATTGAAATTCATTTATTAGTTGAAATACAGTTGCTACATGTTTTGTTTACTTAATATTTTCTGGTAACCTATATTCCTAATTGTAATGTTGATAAATTACAGAATTACTTCTTGTAATATTTAAATAGTGTTTGATATTAATATCACATAATACCAACAATTTAGTTAATCATTTATTTACTAATTAATACACGGTCATTGATTATTTCATCATTTTGTAATATATTGAAAGTTACAAATATCGTAATTTGTTTTTCGGAAATATAAAACTTTCTTGAAAATTTTCAAGAATAATATTTCATTGAGAATAAGTAATCTGTCTAACCATAAAATGGGACTGAAATTTATTAAAAAAACAATAACATATATATATATATATATATATATATATATATATATATATATATATATATATATATACCTACAATTACATATACCTACAATTACAATAACATTAACTGTAAGTCACGCAAAATATAAATTACATGTTTTAGCTATGAAAATCGATATATCGTTATAATTGTTTAAGATTTCAACTAGGAATCAGTTTTGTTATTTTTAAAATTACTTATTTCTATCTTGGACAGTTTTTAAGATTTATTTCTTAATAATCTTGAAATGTATGAAAAAAATTCTTTGTAATAATTTGTTATACAGTTATTGAAAAATTTCGTACATATATTTTAATTTTGCTCAATTTTCAATTTAGAGTTTTCATAATTAATTATCTAATTTTTTTCAATTTGTAGAAAAATATTACTGTTCTATGGCTTATGTAATAGACAGAAAGAAATAATTCCAAAAACGTGAGTGTGTACATAACAGTGCAACAACTTCAAATCAAAAAGTCTGCATTTATGTACAACTAAATTGACTTTAGGATTATAATTTTTAATATTTGTTTCTCAATATAATTACTAGACAAAATTTATATGTTAATAAAAGATACATTAAAAAATGTCATTACATTCAAATCGTCGTGTCAGAAAGAGTCTTATTCAAATCGTAGAAAATGAGAAGCAAGAAATATATATAAAAATTAGGAAGTTAGTTTTTGACTGAACAGAGTAAAAAGATTAAGACACATAAGACGATAACTGTAAAATAACTTTTACCAATTTAACATATGATAGACAATTTAAAATTAACGGGAAAAGTTGTTTCTAAACATTGATTCAGACGGTCGAAAATACTCACAGTTCATGAAGAACATTCAATTGTAAAATAAATTTAGAGCAATAATAAAAGCACATAAAATAGCAACAAAAATCAAAAACATCTTTAGTAAAACTGTTTGTCGTGAAACGGTTCAAAACGTTCTTAAATTGTAAAATACTATAGTCGTTTTAACTGAAGAAAACAGTTCATTTCAAGTATCAATCAAAAAAACATTTGGCATTCGTAAGACACATACTGACAAATTTAATGATTTCTTGTATAAAGTTCTCTTTATGGACGAAAAGAAGTTTATTTTTTATTTTTTTGCAGACCGTGTGAAGAAAAACAGGTGAACAGTAAAATAAGAAGAATTTATTTTAACTATTAAGTACGGTGATAGAAATGTTATGATTTGGTGAAACATGATGGCTGCAATAGTTGTAACATTTCATTTCATTGAATTTATAATATTTTTAATTTAAAGTTTAATATGCATAGTTAATCTTTATTCTCTCTATTCTTCTGTTTGTCTATCATACCTAGGACTACTATCCTTTAACCAGATTTATTGTCTATATTTTTTTTAATATGTCCTTAATAATTTCTTATTTTCCTTTTAATGGTGGTAATCCTGCATAAATTTCAAAATGTCTGGATAATATTTTTGAATCAAAAATTAACAAATTTAGTTATTTAAATATTTTGAAAAATTTTATAAATAAATTTATCTCAAAATATCAACAAATTGGTTCTTGGAAATAATTACATTTTCCAACAAGATAACGACCCTTAACATCATGCATATATTATAAATATGTGACTACTATATTATGTTCCTAAACAACTTAGAACACCTCTCTAGTTGCCTGACCTGAATCCTATGAACATCTAAGGAATGTTCTCTCACAGTAAATTAAAAGATATAATATTACATCAAAAAATACGTTAAAATATTATAAAAGAATGAAACAAAGTTATCCATAAGTATATTACAAAAATAGTAAGATTATGCAAAATCCTTAAAAGGGCATTATTTATAAAAAAAAATACGAAAAAGTATTAATTTTTATTTTTTAAGACAATTTTATAAGTTTGTAGGTATTTTTTAAAAATTTTTGCACTAGAATAAATTATTGTTTCTTTCAAAATGATTAAAATAGAAAATCAATTTTATTTAATATTTAGAAATAAAAAAAAAAACATTTGTGAATATTAGATAATCGAAAATAAATATGAATTGTTAACTTTTATTTATTTTTTCCAGAATTTTTTGATACAGATGTTTGTAAACTTTTTTGATCCACTATATTAACATTTTCAAAGAGAAGTACCGTTTTTAATAATAACGTATATCATATAATTAACATAATGAAGTTAAATTTTATTATTTTTGTGAATCAAGTTAACAATAAAGTTATTCTAATATACATAACTAGATAATATTTTTCTATTAAATTATTTTTCTGCTCTACATTTTATAATAAATACAATTTTAAAGCAATTAAAAAATTAAATGTCATTATGAAAAGAATAGTTTATGAGTACAATTTAACATTTTATAATTGTAATAATACTTTCACATAAAATAAACTCAATTCCCTAATAAAACGCCATTTTGAAACTATCAAATATCCTATTTCAATTATATTAAAAAATATTTTAAATACAATTGAAAAAAAATTATTTTCATGAAATTAAACATGAGCACATATATATTTTTTTGAAAATTTTATTTGATTTTAAAATAATGCAAAACATGCTATCAGTAAATATTGAAGCTTATATGCCATGCATAAGATTAAATTAGAATTTTAAAAATATTATATTAAGTGAAATGCTTTATAAAATAAAGAAATTAATAAAATGGTGAACAGCGTTAAGTTGAACTCTATTTTGCATTTTGTAAATAGACTATAAAATTTTAGTTACTTTAATATCGTTTTTTTATAAATTGATAAAATTTGTAATAAAATACAAACATATATATATATATATATATATATATATATATATATATATATATATATATGGGTATTTTTTAAGTCTGATAGAAATTTACATTGAAATCAATTTAAAATTCTATTACGCTTAAAAATCATTTTATATATATACATACATATATATTCATATATATATATATATATATATATATATATATATATATGTATGTATGTATGTATGTAGGTATACTTCTTCACACACAATAAATATTCTACTTTTAATTAATTTCTGACATTTGTAAAGAATTGCAAAGAATAAAAGTTTTTATAAATAAGAATATTTTTAAAGTATACTTTTAAAATGTAATCAAATATCGTTTTTAATCATTTTCTTCCAATTTCTTAGGTATATTGTTAAAGAAATACCTATAAGCTTTTAAATTAATGAAGTATAGTATGTCTTTGAAACTACATACTTTTTATTTGCACTCAAAGATATTTTCATCAAATTCAAATACTTTCAATAACAGACATTGAACAGCTCTAAAAGGTACATATATATATATATATATATATATATATATATTATCACATAAAAAATATATTAAAAACATGAACATTAGATTCTCTGGTAAACTATCGATTCTCTAATGAAAGCAATATTTAAAGAAAATACAATTATATTTTATTTGAAAAGTTAAAATTATATGCACCTGTTTAGAAATTAAATATCAAAAAAAAAGATAATATTATGTTCAATTTTATTTTAGAAAGAAAAAAAACATCATACATTTTTAGTAATTAAAAATGTGTAATTTAATACAAATACTTTTAACAACGTGTTTTATTTAAAAAAAATAAATCTATTGTAAAGTAAAATTGGAACATAATATAATCTTTATTTATAAATATTTATGATTAGCGACGAAAACCCTATATCGAAAATAATCAACTAAAACTCATTTTTTATTTCAACCTGATACGTTTTCAAACAAAAAAATCACAATTTTATAATTTTTTTCTGTTTATACACATATAGGTGACAGCAACCAGAGGGTATGATAATGGATGTATGTATGTCAGTTATTCCATGAATTGACATTCATTGACATTCCGATAAGCCAATACACCAATTCACTGGTTACTGAACTGTTCCAACATTCAAAATAGATTTAATATTAATGCAAATTTGTAACATGCAACTTACACATTACATAAAATAACAACGTATAATAATATTTATAACACAAAACATATTTTTTTTCTTTTTTAGTAAATACGTCATTTTGATAACTTGTAGTCACTAACCAATTATTTTATATATACTTTTTTAATTCCATCAAATTATATTTTTTATTTTCGTAAAAACAAACATAAAAATCCAAAATCATCATATAATGGCCCTTTATATTTATTTATACGCATTAAGTAATATGATTGCTATAACAAAACAGATATAAAACACATTAAGAAACTAAATATAGAAAATAATAAAATTAATATTTATTGATTAATAAAACATATTACATTTTCATATAATTTTTAATGACTAAATCTTAAATTTAATAATAAATATTTAAAGGTTATTTTACTCACTATTTTCTCCTGTTGATGATGTTTATGCATTGAAACCGGTTGCGTGAAATTAAAAGTACATAAAGAGGATTAAACTATTATTTTTTGATTTTCATTTCAATAATTAAAAAAATCTATATAAAGCAAAACTAATTATTACAGCTATACTATTTTAATGTCTAATTAATTGTATTATATACACATTTAAAAATATTTGTTCATATTGACATTCATTACATTTTTATATATGTATAAGTACACACACACACACACACACACACATATATATATATATATATATATATATATATATAAGCAATGGTTACAACAAACGTATATTCTAAACTCAAACTCCTACTACAAAATTTAATTAAATTTGATACAGTAAAAAATAAGTCATTGTATATAAAAATTTAATTTAATTAATCATTATGTGAAAAATACAAACAAAATTAGATACATAATTATAAATTTTTGTATCTGATAGAATGAATTTTAAATATTAGAATCTGGCAGACAATTAAAATTAAAGATTGAATCAAATTAATAAAAAATCCTAGTTATAAAAATTTTAAAACTGTATAATCCGTACAAATGAATTTAAATGGCACAAAAAATTAGAGAATAGTACAAAAAACAAATATTATCTAATACTCTAATTGATTCTCTGCATCAAAAAATAGCAAATATGTAAATCGATTTAACAAAATATTAAAACTAAGAAAGCGTATAAAAAAGTCATGCCCAAGCAAAGTATAATAATTATATTTCACCATGTTCTATATTTGACTAACCTAACTCCTCACAGGCTATTTTAATTGATAGTTTTTTCCCATATAATTAAAAATTATTTTTAACTCATCTATCCTTTTAATCGTACTATATAATTTTTCTCTTATTTTAAATAAAAATCTATCTGAGAAGAATGAATATTTGAGACATTAAAAATTAAAAAATTCTATACTAAATGGAGAAAGGATAATTATTAACATTGTTTCCCATTATTATCGTTATATATATATCAATAATTATTAACAAAAATATTTTTTTTTAATCAAGACAACTAATAAATGTATATTTTTAAAAAACAGTCTCAATTTGTTTACTTGCACTTACATCCTGTATATTTTAATTATTCCTTGAAACTCTACTTCGAAAATAATCGTTTTATAAATATTTTATATTTTTATATATACTTAAATAAAGTTAATAAACAACACTACTTTATTTAATTTCTACGTATAAAATATCTTGAAATTATTATACAAACAAAAATACATTGCTATTATTATTATTGCACAACACTACTTGTCTAATGTCTATATAAAAAAGAAGCAAAAATAAAACATCTGTATTAATACATACATACATACATTAATATATATATATATATGTATATGGCAATAATGCAGTGAACAATGAATTAAAATTGAAAAATATTAAATAAAAATGAATCCTTATATAAAATTATTTTCATTGATATATTATAATAAAAAGTATCTTTTTCCTGAACAAAATTTATTGAAAACATTATTTTAATAACAGTTCCTTAATATTAACATTAAAACAAGAATTAATACAAAAAAAAATCTTTTCTGCGAAAATTACGAATCTAGTCAATATTAAAAAATATATAATCATTAATTCCATACAATTATAATATTATAAATACAATTTAAGTGCAATAATTATATATTTATAACAATAATTTTAGAAAAACCCTCTTCAATTATTGATAGAATTCACAAATATTTATTTTTCGGTAATTTATTTAATAATTTCATTGTAATAATATAATAATAATGGGAATCAGATTTGAAAATACTAAAATTATTATTAATTTATTATAAAAATTGAAATTTATTGTTTTTTTATTTACATAATTTTGTTTGATATTGATAGTGGTTATTATTAGTTTCAAAACTGTGATGGATTTACTTTAACACAAATGAATTTTTATCCCCAACAAAAGTGAACAATAAGTGATTATTGAACATCTCATAACCATTGTGGTATTGGGGATAAAAATTCATTTGTGTTAAATTGATCAGTGGGATTACTTCTTAGAAAAAATTATAAAATTTCATGATTCGATTTTTAAAATGAAAAAAAATCTGCTGAATAAAAAATAAAAGTAATAAATTTCATAACATTCACGTATAACAAAAATTAATATATATATATATAAAATAATAATGAAAAATATACGTAGGTACTATTGAAAACAAATTAGATATTTCAATTGACTTGAAATTTCAACTAAAAAAATATTATATTACTAACAAAATAGAAAATAAACAAAACAAACAAACAGAAAAAAAACAGTTAAAAAAATGTAAAACACAATTAATATCGTGAAATGGACAATTTAACTAATAATACTGTTTATGAAATTGAATTATACCAAAAAATATCTATAAAATATTCAATCAATAATCAATAACACATAACATTTACTTAATTAATCTAATAATACATTCAACAATTATACTCGCTGCGTAAACGAAAGATACAATTATCGCATGAATATTGCATGCAGACATACATGTCGCACTTTTAATTTGTTACAAAACATTCACCTACTACTAAAACAAATTAACTACATCCTATACTCGCATTCGAACGTACTTGCGTCACGTACAAAACTTGTTAATTAATTCTTACCTTGCACTCCAACGTAACGTGCTTTCTTCACTGAAACAAATATAAAAAAGTATATTAACGTAAATATACACCAGCACTTTTATAAGTATTTTTAACAATATATATATATATTAATTTTTACATGTATGTGTGTGTGTGTGTACATAATAGAATGTTAAAAATATTCTACATTCACAGCTAATCATATACAAGAACTTTATCAGCTTATGTTTTATTCACAGCAACTAGTTAACTCTGAACTTTATTAGTTTGCATTCATTTTAAAATACAGTTTTATTGTCACGATTCTTTTTCTGAAACACTTAGTGATATATATATATATATATATATATATATATATATATATATAGATATATACATATATAACAAATTGAAATTTCAATATTTTATTAAAACATATTTGTGATACAAAAATTAAAATTACATTATAAAAAATATTTAAAACAATAACTAAACACTGTTATAACACATCACATTTTCTGTATGTTCAGTAATGTCAAATCGTTGTATAAAAATGTATTAAAGCCATATTTTCGCTTATTTTACAAAAATTAATTTCAACCCAATTTGACCCAACGTTGCCATTTGGCAACGTCATACATGCATGCACCAGACATATTCTGATAACTTGAGATAGAATTAATTATTAGTTTTCATGTCTCTTTCTTGCTTGGTATATGTTTATTTTACCTTTCTGGTCAAATTTTATTCAGTCAAAGTTTCATTGTTATATCATTGTGAAATTTAAGTGGAAAAAACATGGCAAATAAACGTCATTCCAATATGTTTTAGTAATTATATTTTTTATTTATAATTTACATCATAATTAATTACTTTTTTACAAACATTTTTTTATGTAATTTAAAATTTTGTATAATAATATTTTTTATATATTTTTTTGTTTTTATCTGTGTTTTTTAAACGTTTATATTTATGCTGCCATATGAACGCTGGATCATCTCAATGATCATTTTTTACTTTATTGTATTTTCGTTATTTTTTTTTCTTAGATTTATGTCAATTATTTATACTTCCCGCTTACTATTAATTTGTTTTATAATATATTTATGTTTTTTAATAAAATTATGTAATTTATAGTAAATATATTATTTTATAGTTAAGTTTTGACCCAAATGAACCAAACATAGCATATTCTTCCTAAGATGACAGAATAATAGTAAGTAACTATATGTCTAAATCCTTCAATCTCATTCGAGTCTCTCTCTCTCTCTCTCTCTATATATATATATATATAGAGAGAGAGAGAGAGAGAGAGAGAGAAATCCAAATGTGACGCTTAGATTAGTATTTCATTAAAAAAAATATTATATGTGTATAGGAGGTGTATAGAGAAACATGTATATAATTTTTTTTTAATAAAACGCAAATCTAAATGTCGCATTTGGATGACCCTATATATATATATATATATATATATATATATATATATATATATATATATCAATAATTTTATTTTAATTTATATCTAATTTACTATTAAAAAAATTTGCATAATATTTATCAGCACAGCAGGTAAAATAATTAAGAGATATTATTCATAAGTAAAGTATTTCAATTTGTAGCACTTACAAAGTTATAATTAAATGTTTGCTCTAAACTAAGTTTATAATTTATAATCGTGCATTTTGATTAATAACAAGGCATCATTACATATAAATTATTAAATACTTTATATTGTTTATTTATACTTTTCTATATATAGAATATCTATGATTTATTATTTATTAATTTACATTTATTTTGACTAATTTCCAAAATGTTATATTTTATAATTATTCTTCACTGTTCAATCATTGTTTATATTTAAATAATAAAGTGTTAAATTATTTAAATATAAACAATTTATATTTAAATAATTCTTCAATTATTTAAATATAAATTGAAGAATTATTTAAAATAATCAATAATTTTTTGCAAACGTACTTTTCTTCGCCATTATTTCTAAATATAATTTGTTATTGTAAATACAAATATACATCCAGCTACTTAAAATGTCATAAATGACATGTAGAATATGTATTACATACATACATACATACATACATATATATATATATATATATATATATATAAGTATTTTTCTGTGAACATTTTTATTTAAACCTCCACATTAACAAGGTAAATAACAGTAAACGACGACACTTGCTGGTACTTTTTATGCGTATCATCAGCGCAAGAGTCATAAATTATTTCGTTTCTAAATGTTACCGACTGTCAAGTTATTTCTCAGAATAAATTTTTAGTGCAAAAACAACAAACATCATCCCATTTCATAAAATTTTACTTAACCTATTTATTTCTGTACATGTTTTATTTTACAGTATCTATAAATTAACCTAATTTGTTTATATTTATTATTACCTAATATAATTTTATTTGTTCATAGCTCAATTATATTTAATAAGTATTAAACGTTTCCCTTTCATTTCGTTATGTTATTGTTTATATTTATTTCAGATACAATCATTTATATAATATTAATTATTTTACTAATTTAATAAAAGGAAATAAGTAACAATTTTAGGTATTTATAATTTATTGAGATGTTTTTAAATCTTATTTATCTTCAATTGTAAGCATAACAATAAACAATTTATCCCTCGAAATGTATTTTTGTTTTCTAATGAACACAATTTTTAACTTTTTACCATACTCTATCGAAGGAATAGAAATCTTATCATCTGATTAATGTAAATATGTCTTATAATCATAGTACAGTAATATTTATCATAAAATAAGACAAGTTCAAATATGTAAGCAAAATACATAAAAATCTAAATATTATAAATAGAGCAATTATTGAATATATTACTATAATTAAAAATTATTCTTCATTTTGGTATGACATTCGCTTAAGTATTATGGATTTGCATGAAATCTGTATTCACTAGTAAAAATATCAAACAAAAAGAAATTTAAAAACTTTATTTGTTTTATGTTATACAAACATTTGATATTGGTTATTCTAGTGAAATTATAGATCAGCTTAAATGTAAAAGTTTGGAAAGTATAATAGATAAATGCTTGTAACTGTAATTTTTATGATTAGAGCTTTACAAACTATTCGGTCTGGGATGATTTTAATAGAAGAATAACTTCTTGTTTCTATAGCAGAAATGATCATGGACTCAAAATTAAAATGGTAAACTGCAAAAGCAAGTTAGTGAAAGTTAAATCTTTCATAAAATTGCTCAAACTACGAATGCACTTTATACTCATATTTTAAAACAACATATTCTTCAGTTACAGCTTTTAAAAATAGATTAAAAGAAATAAAATATATTTAAGTGAAATTGATTACAAGATTAGAAAGTCTATTCCCGAACTTGCAATTCTAAATAGTGTATTATTATTATAGTTAAATCGTACATTTATTTAAATAGTTTTATCGACTTTATAGAAAAAATAATATTTAAGAAATTGGCGAAATATTAGAATTACTTACTAAATAAAATGGATGATATCTGTTTACATTTAATAGTCTTTCAATTATTAATAAATAATTACTCATTTGTTGGTTTAGGAAAAAAAATTTAATCTTAATATGATATTTGCGTTAATGCAATTATGGTGAAATATTAAATTGCGTTATTTTTTAAATTCAACAATTATTGAAAATAATCAAATTTATTATTTTATAAAAAAATTAAAATCTATTTTTATTAGAAATATTTTAATAAAACCTATTGTTCCTAATATATAAATCAAAATATACACAAATGTCAAATAATACACGAAATATTCGGCAGCCCTTGTAATTATTAAATAACTTATTTATATACAGCAATTTTTTTTTCTAAAAAAAATATATTAAAAGAGTAAAAATTGAAATTAGGCATTTAATTTTTAGTTCGAATCTCAAATTATTTTCTACTATAATTAAAAATCAACTTATTGAATAAATGATATAAAAATATTTTTTTTATTTGTTAACAAATATTATATTGTTCAAATATTAAAAAATATATTATATTTTTATTTCGATGTTAGAAATCAAATATTATTGTGAAAAAACAATAGTCCAAATATAAATTTATTTTTTAAATGTATTCAATAAAAAGTCGTATATATTTTTATAAATTAATAAAAACAATCATGTTCGAAAATTATTCTAGTACCAAATTTTCGTATTTCAAGAATATAATAAAATGAATAGAATGAAAACATTCATTCGAAATATAAACGATCTCCAAATCGAATTATACATTAAACATACTACTTAAGTCGATCCACTGATCATAATAATATGTATTTAATGTCGATTGATTCATTACATCAACATCAATTCTGTACAGTGTTTGATCGAGTCGGATTGAACGTAAACGATAATCCGTATACACACAGGCGGTGCGAGAGGGATGTAAAGCACGATTCGACCGTGTTGACTTCAAAAGCTGTCAAAAGAGAGGGCAGAGATGCGGCAGATTTGCCCGCGCGATTCCACCACGACCAATCGACCGCACCGCAACAACAGGTGGGTGCACCTACGCCTTTGTATGACGTAATATCTCGCCTGTCTTTGACTGATCAAACGACACCGGCTGGATGAACAACATGTAACCGTATATTTTTTCCTCTTATTCTCTAAATACAAATAGATGATCATTTTGATAGGCGTCTGGCCGTCTATTTGTTTAATTCTTCGAACAAAATCGTCTTTTCAAATTTCAATTCCAAATTTCAATTGTTATTTTATGTTACTAGTACATCCTCGTCAATTAGCAATTTCTCTTTTCGTTCTTTTACAAAAAAGGAATCCTTTGACACCTACGGGTTTTATATCATTTTTTGTTCTTTAAAAAAACAAATTTCAATAAAAAAATTTCAAACACAAATTTTCCACACAAAAGAACAGATATTTTTATTCATGTAACATTATTTGTTACAACAGCTTTTATTACAATATCTGTATATAAAACTTAAATGATTAAAAAAAACATTTAAGTAAATTAATAATACTTATTTAAAATAATCATAACCTAAAATAAAAAAATTATAATTTTATTCTATAAATATAAATAAACTTACAAAAAAACACATATTTTTAACACACATAAATCACAAATATTTATAAGTATTTAGCAATCACCTATTATTCACTTTATTCGATGAAACTCATTTCGATGGCTATGCTATCTTTACCACAGTACTACATTATAAAATTTAGATTATTCTTCAATTGAAACTTAATTATATAGGGTGACCCAAATGAGACTAAACGGTTTTTAGACACACATTTACTTGGTTACTATCATTTACTATCCTTTAGTCTCATTTGGACCACATTATTTAACTTCTTAATTTTGTTGTTTTTATTCAAAGCATCTTTAACCTACGATCTTTTCTTTCTTTTTCATTGTATATATACGTCTCATATATATATATATATATATATTAAAATATATTTTTTTTTCATTTTTAAGTTAAGGATTATTATTTACTGTTTTGAGAACATTGCTTATTTTTCAGGTGTATATCTCTTAAAAGAAAAGTAATTGTCATTTAAACCTTAATCTTTCGTTAACTTTCTAAAGTTATTTCTTAAAATACAATAAAGAACTGTTGGAAATAAATTGAATATTCATATTTACTATATTTTTAGTTCGAAATTTATAATTGCTATTTTCGAAATACATACTTTTATTTTTATAGAAATATTATTTATTCCTAATATCTATAAACTTTTATAAAATATCATGATTTTTTTTCTACTCTTGATATATGATATTACTCTTATACTTTTATCAATTATTTTTGAATAAGTGATTCATTTAAGTTAAAATGAGTATACTAAAATACTAACCTATTTTTTAGAAAAACAAATTATCATCCACAATATACAATAATCACTTATTATTCACTCTAATATTTTAACAATAGGCTAATACGCATTTCAATGGCGACACCATCATCGTCAGAGTGTTGTATTATAAAATATTCCAGATCAATCATTCATCTCAACTAATGATTGATCTGAAGATTTGACTGATGATTGATCTGAAGATTGATCTGATGATTGTTCTGAAGATTGATCTGATGATTGATCTGATGATTGATCTGAAGATTTTATAACGTATACCCTTCCCCCTTTCATATCAATCATCAGATTTTATACCATATTGTTTTAACGATGATGGCATCACCATTAAAATGTGCATTAGTATATTGTTATAAACAACAATGTGAACAATAAATTTTATTGAACACTTTCTAATATCTTGTAGTGATAATCCATTTGTATAAAGGTGAGTTTTGAGATAAATAGTAACCTATTTTTTATTATAATAAAAAATGTAAGTAACAGTTAACGATATTTCAACTTTACAATATCTTAAAATAACTTGATAAGACAATAATTTATAAGTGAGTTAACATCAATAACAAATATTTAACCATAGTGTTATATTATATTTATTTTAAAATTAAATTTGAAAAATATTAGCATATAGATTATACATTTAAGTTCCATGGATATATTAGTAGTGTTACTATATATTTAAAAAAACATTTTTTTAAATTATATTTTAATTTTTATAACAAGATTATTACAATATCTTTTTTGTATAATATATCAATACCAGAAGTCTTTTTCTATCTATTGCTAAATGAAGATTTCTCCAAAAATCTTCCACTTCGACTGATCCAATTAATTATATATATATATATATATATATATATATATATATATATATATATATATATATATATATATATATATATATGCAATATGTTCCAAAAATGATAAAAAATATTATACAATGTGAAAAAATTATTCATCAAAGAACTAAAAAATAATTTATTTGATACTCTTATGTATCATAAATAATGTCTTCAAATACTCCATTTTATTAAAACAGATTTCTTTATATCACTAAATTATAAAAATTTAGATTTATTTTTTTAAAAAGTTACGAAAATAATAATTCTTATGTATGAAAATAACAAATAGCATATTTAATCATAAACGTCAGATATGTGGTAGAAATAAAGCTATTTCACATTTGACCTTTAATAATTAAGAACGTTACTACCGGTATGGTTAAATGATAGCGAAGGGATTACGCCGAGCTTCCAGATAATCCCAAAGAAGAGGTTGTCGGTCAGAAAAGTCAACATGTGTGTACTTACAAACGTCCCTGTTTCATCACAAATAAACTGACAGAGTAAGCACGTAATTTATTATTCGTAAATTTTGCCAATTAAATATTTCACTATCTTTATCAAACATTCGCACTTACATAACATATATATATATATATATATATGTGTGTGTGTGTGTGTGTGTGTGTGTGAACTTAGATAATAAAGAAATAATGAGTAGATACCCAACATTCCTGAGACATTTCCAACTACATCAAATATTAAATATAATCCTCTTAAAATTTATCCTCCCTTACATTTTTCTACAGCACGATTCTTTTCTAACTCATTTTTTTCATCTTCATATATACATATAAATTTTGTATCATGCATATTTTACAAGACGATACGCAAAATTTTGAATTCTAGCTGGTCGATCATCGTACAAGAAAAAACGTACTAGAAGTATACATAACCAGAATAATATATTTTTGTATGCATAGCTACACAAAATATACACAAATATATACCCTATACATGACGCATACACATACACATACACACACACACACACACATATATATATATATATATATATTATATATATATATATATACAATTTTTGCACAAATCCAATCTACTCTAATTTATAAAAAAAAATATGAAACTATTTCAGTTTCATTAAATATTTATATAAAATGATGAGAATTTAAATACAAATCAAACATTTTTCTTTCATACTTAAAAACGTATATAATTCTCATCTCTATTTTTCACAAATACATTAACATATATTAGATCATCCCCCATAAGTAATAACGTATTTGAAACGAAATATACAAACAAGTTTGTAAAAAAGGTTTTTATTTTTTAATTAATGATATAATTTTCATTAATATCTATCACACTCTACCACCTTGACTCAAAGAATTCAGTAACTCGTTTAAACAATTCTGCCTTTTTAGGATAAAAATAATTCAAGATAATTTTTGACTTCATTAATATTTGAGAATTTTTTCACATCAAGTGAAAACTCCAAAGACTTAACAGGTGATAATCAAATGAAATTACGTCAGGTGAGTAGGGTGGATACGATAACACTTCCCATCTCAGCGTCTTGATTTTCTCTTGCGTGTTTCTTACTACATGTGGTTTCATGTTATTCTGTTGTAAGTATTTATCCTGTTAATCAGTGCAAATCGTTTTTCTGAGAGCTTTTGTCTTAATCTTTTCTACTACTAATAGTAGATTTCGGCCATTATCTTGTCTCCAAATTTCAGCAATTTATAACTAATCGCCTCGTGGAATTTCCACAAAATGCATAAAAGACACTTTTTCAGAGTCAAACTAGACTTTGTTATTGTAACTGGAGTTCGATTTGTTAACATCTATTGCTTAGTTCACATCAAATTGCTATGTAAAATCCATTTCTCATCTCCAATTATAATCCTATAGAGAAATATCTCGTTAATAAAGAATTAGAAATTATTATTCTCTATTCTTTCTTTCCTTTTGTTATTTTTGTTCGTATGGAACTCATTTTCCTTCTCTGTAAACTTTTCTATTTTTTCCAAAAACTGTTGATCATGTAGAAGTTATTATGACAATTTCTCGATGGCCAATTTTATATCAAACTCGACAAAAGATTTTAAGGCTCATTATCAACTACGACTGTTCTTCCACTTCGAGGTGTATCAGAAAGGTCAACGTCACCCTCCGCAATTTTTTTAAACCAACATTGACATTTGCGTACACCAAATCATCATCATAGATAATACATTTTTTTAGTTGTAGCTGTTGCATTTAATTTCCACAGTAAAAACTGAATAGCATAGAGTACTGTATGTATTTCTCTGATAGTTAGAATGTCGCCATTTGGTTGGAATGGGGATAATTTGGAAATTGATTGTGTAAACAAAAAGTCGAATGTTGTACGCGCACAACACAAAACACTGAACCGAAATACTGCGCAAGTTAGGTATGGAACGTTTTTAAAAATAGCTTAATAGATGAGTTATTACTTATGAGAGAATCTTTAATATAGCGTCATCCAAATGTAACGCCTAGATTTGTGTTTTATTAAAAAGAAACATGTGTATAGTTTCTTAATAAAACACAAATCTAGGCGTCACATTTGGATGACCATATATATATATATATATATATATATATATATATATATATATATATATATATATATATATATATATATATATATGGTCTGTGTGTATGTACGTGTGGGTATTTGTGTACACATTCATCCATGTATAAGTATACACTTTATCATTAAATATTTAATACAAATCTAATTAAAATAGTACAAATATCATAAGTATTAATTTCTGTGTACATGTTAAACAGTTTCGAAGAATTTCAAAATTTGCCAATTACAAAATAAAAATTATATTTTCTAATTTTTTGTTTATTCCATTTTTCATTAAATTTACATAAAGAGAAATAATAAAAAAATAACAAGAGAGAAAACGATAAAGATTACGGCGATTTTGTCTCCTACACTAACAACATCCTTAGAATTTCTGTGTAGGTTTGTACTAAGTCAACAATTTGTGTTTACATCTTGGCATGTTAGTCATGTCGCTTCATCTAACTATCGATCCACTAACACATATTTATATACATACGTAACATGAACTTTTGTTTGAATAATGAAATGTACAATGACAGGAGTTGAAAGAGTTGCACGTTTACATAGAAAAAATATTTTTGTTAGTAATGCGTCAACGATAAGATAAATAATGTATGTGAATGCAATTTCTTTTCACGTTTGTTCTTCAACTTAATATATACATTGACAAGAAAATTTTATTTAAAATTATTATAATACCAAAAGTTGCTTACATATATATATATATATATATATATATATATATATATATTAATTTAACATATAATCATACAATTTTTATAACTGAATGTTTTTTTTAATTATTCAGTAGTAATAATTTAAAAATATTTAACAGAATATCAATAATTGATCAACGAAAAATAAACAAGCATTCAAATAATATCATAATCAAATAACAAAATTTAAGATGGAACAAAATTTTAAATATAAGGCATAACTTACAACATAAACTGTTTATATATTAATCATGACTGATAAATAATTGAAAGCAATTTAACCGCTTTTCCTAAACAATACACACTCTACAAAGTATTAAATTAATTATTAATTAATGTTTATATATATATATATATATATATATATATATATATATATATATATATATATATATATATATATACATATGAAATATTTAATAAGTCAAGTCTAAACGTATATCCTTGCGGCAACTTCTAAGCAAATCAACCAAAAGCCTTTACTCACCAATAGATTAAATTTAGTTAACACACACACACACACACACACACACACACACATATATATATATATATATATATATATATATATATATATATATATATATATATATATATATATATATATATATATATATATATATATATATATATACCCAAATGATAGTGCAGGATAGTAAATGATAGTAAGCAAGTAAATGTATATCTAAACTCTTCAGTCTCTTTTGAGTCACCTATATATATATATATATATATAGTATATATATATATATATATATATATATATATATATATATATATATATATATATATATATATATATATATATATCTGAAAAGTAACATATAATTTTAATTTGAGCAATACTATATTCTTTAATTTACATATATTAACTTTAAACAAAATTTTAACTTAAATATCTAAATATAATATTAAAAATTAAAATAATTTGATCAATAAAGTAACGGAAATTAAAGTTGAATAAAGATATAATTAAAAAACAATTAAGATAAAAAGTGTAATGAAAAAAAAGTGTAATTAAAAAAAATTGCATTTCTTTTTAAACACAACGAAGTAAAATAAACAATCACAGTAATATTTTTTATTAGGTCTTTTGTTTGAATTTTTATTTATTTTTAATAAATTTGATTTATGCTTACTTTTATAACTATATAATTGTTAATTATGGAGAATTATAATAATCAGATAATAATTTTTAGATATAAAAATTTTAATTGTAAAATATGAAATATTTATATTTTCATATGCACGAAAATTATTAATTAAATACACACACACACATTTATATATATATATATATATATATATATATATATATATATATATATATATATATATATATATATATAATACGCCTATTCAAATTAAATGTCCATTGCTAGTGATTCCTATTTTAAAATATTTTTTACATTCATATATTCTATAAATCTTAATCTTATTTTTAAAAGTCTTAACTTATAATGATAATATTTTGAAAGTAGTGGAATAAATAATTGATCAAACCCAAGTACCTTATGATTTTTTTCTAAATTTTTTTTTGAATTTTTTAATTCATTTTTAGCTTGTAATCATTTCTGACAAAGAAAAAAGAAGAAACTATTCGTTGATTAAAATTATCATCTCTTGCAATATGTATATCTTATGATAAAGATGACTATAAGGTGATTCCGAAATAATGTCATCAATCAGATGCTATTGTTTCTACTTTATCGATAGAATATAATAAATAACTAAAAAAATATCTATTATTAAGTCAATTGTAAGTATTTTTCAAGAGATTAAATTCTATTTAGTTACATTATATTCACTTAATAATTAAATTTGTAATAAATTGAGTTTAAACTAAATTATAAAAGTAATGAAAGTAAAAAGTCTAATTTATGAATTATTAATTCCATCTGAATAATCATTTATGAAAATTAAAAAAAGAATCAATTGCACTACTCTAAAGTACTCATAAAGTTATTGATATTTACTGTGACTTTTTTTAATTTCATCATTTTTATTCATATTTAGTATATATGTTTAAAATCTTCTATTGATTTTATTATCAAAGCCAAAGTAATATATTTTATTATTGATTAAATTAAGGGGAACTTTATGGAAGTCCGTATGAAAATAACATCTGTTTAGTCTACCCCACAAAGGACGTTTGATAAATCACAAACCAAACATGAAAACTGATATCTGCTTGAATACTGAGAATTAAACGTGTGTTGTATTTTATTTAAAATATTATTCGAATTTATATATATATATATATATATATATATATATATATATATATATATATATATATATCATATCATCATCACGCCCACATCAGTCCACTACTGGATATATACAATATAATGCTATATATTCATTGGTATTTGATAAAGAAAGGCATATATACCACGCTGACCAGGCGGATTGGTGAATATTTTATAATGGTAATACTATATATATATATATATATATATATATATAATATATATAGGTTGTCGGCCTTCATGCTCAACCCTCGACTTGAAAATCGAAATAACTCTCCGACTATATGACACGCGGTGATGCTAAACACTGTACTACCCAGTCGGTATATATATATATATATATATATATATATATATATAAATGTTTATATTAGGAACGTACATATACAAAAAAACTCAGAAAGAGTTCCATAGATATGAGAAATACTGCAGAATATAAGGAAATTCATTCGAATGGAGTGATAAAGAAAGGCACTGAATCTGTCGAAAGGAAAAATTCTGAGAAGGACCTACATGAATTAGTAAATAGGAAGACAATGATACTAATGGTAATGATATATATATATATATATATATATATATATATATATATATATATATATATATATATATATATATATATATATATATATACATATATATATATATATATATATGGCAATAAATCTTGAAATTTAAATATCAAAATAATTCAGTAACTACAGGCAATACAAAGAAGGATTAAAAGATGCATGTTAATAATAACATAGAGACAAAAAGAAAACCGAATATATTAAAAAGAAAAACATGTTTCATACAAATTACATGGAGTAGTAAAAGTGGAAAATTTCAAATAAAAATTGACTAGTCGTACAGCAAGAAGGATAAACCATTGACAGATAAAGAAATCAATAATTCGGAACGCAAATATATGACAAAATCCAGGACGAACTCCTTAAAAAATAGAATAACCATAAACTATTATTAAATGAATTATTTGTAAGACTAAAGACTAAATTGAATAAGGTCACATATAAATAAACATATTATCAATGTTCGATCAAATAAATAAAATTATATTATTCTTCAATAAGAAATTTAATTTCTAATATTTTTAAAATAATTGGATATTTTTTTAAATAACCATAAAGATCTTACAATATATATAAAAATATATATATAAATATATATATATTTATATATATATATATATATATATATATATATATATATATATATATATATATATATATATATATATATATATATATATATATATATATATATATATATTTATATATTTTTTTTTTTCTCGGCCTGTGGTAACACTGCGAACCTGTAACTCCGCCACCGTAATAGCAGATCCCTACTCTCTCGATTGAGACCTTGACCACCCTCGTACGATCATTTCTTCGCCAGCTGTTTAGTGTTTTGTAACAACGCGCGAGTAGTGCATGTCACGAAAATGGAACAGAGAAATTGAATGAACATCGCTCAAGATTGTCTCGAGCAGGTTGAAAGTGATCCTACTCTTCTCGATCGAGTTATTACTGGTGATGAAAGTTGGTTCTTTCAATATGACCCCGAAACTAAACGACAAATCCAACAGTGGCTGTCCCCTCGAGCACCAAGACAAAGAAGGCGAGAATGAAAAAGTCAAAGTGAAAACCATGTTGATTTGCTTCTTCGATTCGTACCACCTGGACAAACCAAATCAAGTATTCTATTAAAAATAAAAAAGGGTGCTGAAGTGCGTCCAGAGATCGCGAAGACTATCACGACAATGCTCCCTGTCAATAAGTGTCACATATTTTGGCGTCTAAATAAAACGTTACCACAACCGCCCTATTCATCAATGTCACCCAGACTTTTTCTTATTCCCCCATAAAAAAATAAAATTCGACATTATGACTCTTTGAATATATCCAAAATCTTACGATTTACTAATATTTTTACAATAATTTGAATTATTTTTTTAATGTTAAAGATATAAAATACATATATACACACACATCCATATATATATATATGTATATATATATATATATATATATATATATATCACATTACGTATATATATATATATATATATATATATATATATATATATATATATATATATATATATATATATATATATATATATATATATATATATATATTTATATATATATAAATATATAATTTCTTAATAAAACTTTTAGCACCTCATGTAAATGAAAAGAGATTTTGATTTGTTGCAATTCTATCAAATTATCTATCACGATCTTGTAAACAAACATTTCTATTCATGTAATTTTTTCGCTCGTGTTTACTGTAAAATAGGTCGGACGTCCATAAATACTTGCAAGAACGAACAAATGTTTATTTACAATCGATATTCTTGTGCTAGCATACTGACTGGTTTCCGTCTTGGATGTATTGTTTGCGTAAATGTGTGTGTGTGTTGTTTCCCAGATATATATGGAATATATCAATATACGAAATAAAAACAACATTATTATTTTAGACCGTGCTTATATTCTTTCTTTATGTTATATTTTTTTATTATAATATGATCATTTCTCTGAATATAATTAAATGTTAAACAATTTTACGCTCATCGTTTTTTTTTATATTTTTATGAAAAAACAAAATATATCTTTAATATTTTTACATAATTATAACTTAAAAAAACAGACTCTTATTTTTTTAAAATATGAATAAATTGTTTGACAATTTTTGAAACGTATTTTTTATTGAGTTTTAAAATATTTAAAAAATATAATTTTATTGTTAAATCTCAGCAACTAATATATATATATTCATTTCTTGCTAAAATAAATACTAAATACTTCTCATTGGAAACCTTTTACGTAATGATATTTTTGAAAGTGGAAAATTTCTTTTGTAAAAAACTTAAAAATATACATCACAATTTTTTTTAACAAAAGCAATAAATCACGAAAAATATAGTAGATACACTTTGTATAATTTATCATGTGAGACAATTGGATTCGTATTCAACTCCAAAAAAGCTAAATGGTTTTTCCTCTGTATAATACAATTATCTGTAAAACTTCAACAGTTATTCGAGTCAAACAGTTAATCCGGTTAAAATCAATATGTAACATACGAGTTTCGACATTACATTAACCAGTTTCATATTATATATAACAATTTGTGCCACTCAGTTCTGATCTGTTCTATTACTTTACATAAATATTGTGTAGAAAATATAACATATCGTAATAATTGTAGTTTCAAAAACTACTCCCGATAAGACACAACTGCTTAAATATTATTCATATATACATATAATAATATAAAATATAAAGAATTAATATATTTTTCCTTCTCTATCTTTATAATAAAAATTTTATGATCCAAATTTAACTAATCTCAATAGACAAATAATCTGTTTATATGTATGTAAATATATATATATATATATATATATATATATATATATATATATATATATATAAAATTCTTTTTTCTCTACATAAAATTCCAATTCCAATAATGAGTTATTTAATTAATTTTTATATTACACAACGCAATTTAATAATGAATATTTTTAATGAAATATACACAATTAATTTAATATAATTTAACTGAATTCTATTGAAATTAAAAAAAATCTAAAATAATTTAATATATTTTAGAGAGTATATGTAATTTAATTAATCTTTAATAAAAAATAGATATTAATCATAAATTTTGTGTCCTATTAATTAAAAAAAAATTCTCTACGTGAATGAGTCATGAGAATTTTAATAAAATTCTTCTCGAATGATGATATCAATACCTAACGAAATTTCTGACAACATAAAACGACATACCTTATGAATACATCACATACACATCGAAAATGAAAATATATGTTAAAACTTTCATTTATCGTCTTTATTAAGTTACGCGTTGTTCTGTCAGACAAATAACATACATACATACATACACACACACACACTAGCGCACTTATTCCACTTAAAGATGTCCTTCACTCGAGTGCGGATGCTGTTCATCACACTGAAACTTCATTAAGTTGCCGACTCCTCTATTCTCGGTTTGGAAAACGGAAAATGAAAAACACCAAATAGAAATATACTGATGAAAAACAAGTATTCGATTCTGATACAAATTGATTTGATCCTTTTCTGTAAAACGTCCATTATGTGTATTTCGTATACGTATATTATATAATTAATTCCAACCCGGTAAATATAATGATTTTAATTGAAAAAGTACCAAAGGGATCTGAACAATTTTAAAACGTAAAGCATTCATATTTCAACATAGTGATCTTTTTTATCCTTCGTTAATTATTTTGTTCCGCATTTTACAAACATATATACATATGTATATACAGACATATATATAAAAATAAATAAACATATGAAAGTAAAGAAATATACTAAGGACGTTATATTTAATATTTTGTTATTCAATATAGTTCTTATTGTATATTTTTTAAATTAAATGAGTTGAAAATGTATGAACAGACGTTTAATATTTATTTAATTTAATATCAATTATGTCACAGATTTTTAAAAAATATAAAATACATTTTTTTAAAACTTAATAAGTATTAATTAATAATAAATTTACAATTAACTACATATTTTATTATTTATATACATATATAAATATATACATATATATATATATATATATATATATATATATACAGGGTTATCCAAATGTGACGACTAGATTTGTGTTTTATTAAAAAAAAACAAAAGTAACTATACACATATTTTCCTATACACCACCCTATACACATGTTTCTTTTTAATAAGACACAAATCTAAGTGTCACATTTGAATGACCATATATCATTGACTCCTCTCAATCCTCTACTGAATAAAAGAACTCTCCAGCTCATTCGATCCAACGCTTTCTTCTTCTAGATATACACATACATATCGTTCGTACATATATATATATATATATATATATATATATATATATATATATATCTATATATATATATAATATTCATTGGTATTTGGTCAATTCACGCACGCTGACCAGGCGGATTGAAGATTTTTTTATTCAGGGTTTACTCCCTTCTCGAAAAATTCTCGACAGTTATTTTTTACAAGATGAGGTTGTCGGCCTTCGAATAATTAAGACAATTATTATTTTTAGCTATTGTAATAATAAAAATATATTCCATTCCATAATTTGTTATAATTTTTAAATTTATACAAAACTACTATAATTTAATTTAAACTATCACAAGCATATAAGAATATATAAGTATTAATCACTCTTTCGTCAAAATATTAAAATTTGCAAAATTATATATTGTATATTGACCTCATAGAAGAATATTTTCGAATTTGAAACATTTTTTCTGTTATATTATTATTCGATCGATTACACAATTTTCGTTATTTCATATTACTGTATTACATCTATTAGTTTATTTATTCCATCGACAAAAAAAAAGATATTGGTTTGAAGGCAAATGTCCTCCATACATCATTTTGCTTCTTGATAATAATTTAATTTTTCTCATCAATGTACTTTTTTAAAAATTAAAATACATAAAGGTCCAAAGATATCAGAAAAAATGCGGACATATGTAAGAGTGTTCTAAAAAAAATTATCCCAGATAAAATCCTTCAGTTTCTTTTGAGTTTTTGTATCCCTTTGTGATCTTGCATTATATTAGTAAAAAGTAATAACCTTTCTATTTACTAAGGCTAGTCTTTTTATATGTAATATTTTATTTAATTCAGTCAATTTTTAGCAATAACGATTTTTATAATAGGATTCACAGAATTTCAAAAGTTCAAAATACACTTTAACCTTACAATCTCACCAACAGCACAGCATCACATTATTTTGACGTATTTTAACCTTTTCAATTATCAAAGAGGTTTTACATTTGAATGATCAATACTCTTTATCCACTAAATTACTCTATAATACTTGTTTTCATTGCCTGACACAATTCGTTTCAAAATTGATTTATTTGTTAGGGAGAAAAAAGTGATACAACTCGTAAGTATTAATTTTTTTATTCAAATATTAAATTTTAAATTATGGAGTTTTTTAAATTGCTCAAAACTGATGTATGATAAAATTTCAGTCTAAATACTAATTCTCTTCAAATTTGTCATCTACCATTCGCTTTAAAAAGTCATCATCGATCAAAACAAGATTTATTGCTGAAGTGAAAATCGTTAAAATTATTTTTTTCAACCAAACTTGGCATGTGCGTTCAATAACTACGTCATCTCAAAACATATCGCAGATATTTCTCAAAAGAATTGCAACACTGATACATTTTTCAAACTTGTACATTATAGACTGAAAACAAACTTTATCAAACGTCATGTGTTCACTCTACGTGGGTTAAATTAATTTTATATAATATTTCATAAACTAAAAAGTTGCAAATATACTAAAGAGTCATCAGAACACAATATTCATTTAATGATTAAAATTCAATAATATTTAACATTAAACCGATTAGTTTGACTGACGCGAGTAAAACAAAAATAATTACCAACCAGCTCAGTATATAAACAAGTTTACAACAAAAAATGCTACAAAATGGCCCAAATGAGATTAAAGAATGTAAACTGGAACTGAAAGTTATATCTTTCAATTTCATTTGTGCCACCTTATATTATTAAATAATTTAACCAAGTAAAAATTCACATGGTTAAATTATTTAAAATGATAATTAAATTTTGTTAGTTTGTTACGAAAATTAAGTTGAATACTTTTGAAACATATTTAAATGAAGGAATTTAAGTTATTCATAATATGCATCATATTTAATACTTTTTATCTCTAAACATTTTATCAAAATCATATCAGTGTCTTATCTAAAAAATTTAAATAAAATATCATGCATCTACACTTTGCTTTCTTTCTCTCTCTCTCTCTCTCTCTCTCTCTCTATATATATATATATATATATATATATATATATATATATATATATATAGTATATGTAATTTCTATATTATATAATTTATTCCAAATTCGTAGAAAACTATGTCAGATATACAACATTATATATATATATATATATATATATATATATATATATATATATATATATACGTACATTTAAGAAACAAGAGTGATTGAAAACCCGCAGAAAAACAAATTAATACGCATAACACGAAACAATAACAATAAAACAACTTAAAAGATGAGACCTCGTCTAGGAAGAAGCAAAAAAAAGAATGGAATCGAATCACCAGATATTGTACGATTCTCAAATACACAACAGTATGTTACTGGCAGCGAAAACGGAAAACCTATCATGTATGGAACAAACACATTTTTCTGGTGAACAAATAAAATAGAAAAAGCCAATATTCCTATAATTCAAATCCCACGCCGCATGTTGTCTGACTCCATGAATATCTTCTTGCTTCCAGTAGACGTCGGTGGGCTGATGTTAGTAGTAACCGACTTTCATTTGCCAAACCATTGTATATGAGGAAATAGAACGAGTAAAATGTATGTACTTCAAGGTTATATACTCGAACGTTTTGTAATAAAGGATGACTGTTGTTTTGCTGTTAGCGAAAAGATATGCTAT
>CP092089.1:27710125-27742625 GCA_029203775.1 Neoneuromus ignobilis
ATTCTATGATGTTGACTACAGAATTTGAAACGGAAAGAATAATGTGTTTGTTTATAGATGAAAAATAGAGTGTTTCCTGTTATACTATTCCACTATTAATAAAAAATATGAAAAATTGCTTCCGTTTTTCTCAAAAAACATATTTTAATCATTTAAATTACATACATACAATTAAACACACACACAAATAAATAAATATATATATATATATATATATATATATATATATATATATATATATATATATATATATATATATATGTATATATATATTTATATATATATATATATATATGAAAAATAAGTTACGTAAACAAAACAATTACAAATATTATTTTTAAAAAACGTAATAATGTTACTACATTTCAAACATGATATTTTAAAAATTAATAAAAAAAAATTTATAATAATGTCATTTGTAAACAAGTCGTTGTTTTCTAAACATATTCTTTGATAATATTGTAACTAAATTATAAAAAAGGCCATTAAATAATTTATTGATAATTAACTTTTTTGTTATTTTACATAAATGAAATTGCTATAAATTAAAATGTAATACTTTTAACCAAATAAAATCAACAGTATTTAATTATTTAAAAATTTCTACCTTTATATTAAAAAAATATATATAATATTTAATATTTTAATGATTATTTACTTTCATTGAATAATATTACTTTCATGTAATGAAAAATTACATTTTGGATTATAAAAAGTAGTCTTCTGTATTAATTTCATTATTTTCTATTTTATTATCAGGCACAAATAAATGAAAAAAATAAAACTTGATAATAATTGTGCAGAAATTTTATACTTGGACTAAATCATAATTTTCAATAATTTTATATTTAGTAAGAGTTAATTAAAAACACAAAAATTATTTGGAAGCACACATTGAAAATATTCAATATACTTAATTTTGTATACTAAATTCTGTAATGAATTTATAATAAAATACCACTACTATATATTTATATATTAAATTAATCCAAAGTAGATAATTAAATATTCCTTACACATATTTAAAGATATTTTTTGATACTAGTAATAAAACTATATCTGAATTTTAGGTAAAATTGAGAAAAAAATATTTTAAATAATTAATAAACTTCTATAATATATATATATATATATATATATATATATATATATATATATAAACTGAAAATAATTTATTAATTTATTAGTAAATTTTATAATTTTTGTTAAAAAAATCACATTAATCTTATTATAATTTGAAATATTAATTGGTAATAAAGTATCTAAATTAAATCATAATAAACATATGAAATTCATTTATCCCTTACGTTTTAAATAGCTAAATAACTTCGAAATAATAATAAGATTTTTTAAATCTTTCAGATTTCTAGACATTAAAAATATGAGATGTATCACAAAACTAAATAATTAATTCTTCAATTTATATGAATAAGTATGAAAACCATATATAAGATATTTAAATTTCGTTTATCTTCACATCAACTTAATACTTATTGTAGATGTTTATATCGTTTCTTAAATTATAATTTAATCGGATAAGCGAAAAATTATCCTGTTTACTTTAATATTATTATACGTATCAACATTTTCTCATTTTGTACCAACAAAGATATTCTGAAGCCATGCCTACACAAATACTCTACATAACTTTCATATACCAAATTACCTGCTGTTAAAATGCTTACACGCATTTTATGTTGACAGTTAAATTTGAAAAGCAATGTACATGTATGAAGTAAACATTTACTTATATATATATATATGCATATATTTCTGAAATAACTAAATCTTCAACTGAAATTTCAAAAAAATAACTCTACAGATATCAAACATTCTCATGTATCAAACGAGAATGTTTCATATCTGCTGAATATAAAGAATACTATTGAAATATGAAATTTAATAACCATTTTTATTAAATACTTCACTATATTATTTTTAGATTTATGTATATATCAATAAAAATCATATAATTAAACCATCTAATTAATTAGAAATTTTCTGTTCCCAAATTATATAAACTTTAAGTATAATAAAAGAAGCATATAGTAAATAAGTAATAAAAGAGTTTTTTCTATGTTTTCAATAAAATATTTTTATAATTTTCTCTATTTTCATCATTGTGCTCAAATTTAATGCACAAATGTTAACATTATTTAGTTTTCTTAAAAAATACGGTTCTCATAAATCAAAAATGTAAATATCTTCAAATATTTAATTTTAAAATATTAGCACTGTAAGAAACAATATCATATGAGTATTAAATAAATAAATTCAGTAAATATTTGCGCAAAAGTTAGTAAATATTTTGTTTAACATTGTATAAAAAATTCTAAAACATTGTCGATAAAATATACTTCACTCAAATTAGTTATCACCCTCAACGCCACAAAATATTAAAAATTATTCAGTAATCACTTATTGATCACTTTGTTGTTTATAACAACAATATGCTAATGCACATTTCCATGACAAATCATTGTCAGAACATTGTATTCTAAAATCTAAAAAAAAAATCTAGGAGCATTGTGTTATAAAATCTTCCTAATATAGTAATAAAAAAAAATAAATACATAGAAAGATTTATTTAAAATTGACATTCCGGAAATAAATTAACTTGTAAATTAAATCTTCATGCCATGTAATATTAAATACTTTCTCAAATTTATCAAAAATAATACCAATGTGAATGCTTTTAGTAAATTTCCTTAAAATATGTGTTATTTTTCTCGTGAGCTAATGAACTAACGAGTGTCTTTTAAAAAATCCAAAATATTTATTATTGATCGTTCTTGATGTCTTTTCAAACTTCATATGGAATTCAAAAATATTTTTTATATATTTTGCTGATGATTGTCAGCAAACTGATTGATAGGTAGCTTATTGTATTATCAACTTTTTATAAAATCCTTTTATGACTATTATCCAATTTATACAACATAAATACATATACACATACATACATACTTTATATATATATATATATATGTGTGTGTGTGTGTGTGTTTGTGTGTGTGTGTGTTTTAATAGATATTTTGTTTTCAATAAATAACAAACTTTTCAAAAATTCCCCTAATAATAAAAGAAAGTAACAGAAAATTTAATTAGTTCCATCACACAGCTATATAATAATTTGAATTTAGTTTGCCGCATCGGCAACAAACAAGATCACACAATATAGTAACAATATTTAATAGTTCGATACTTGTGCAGTTTAACTAATTTTCATGCGAAACATGTTATTTGGTTCCTAGATATTACATCAATGTTACATCTTGTCACATATTTTAGAGATATTGTGGGTTTCAATAACTTTGCTCTATATTATTAAACAATGAATTTTAATTTAGTTATATAATAGTTAACATAAAAAAACAATAATTAATGTATGTTTGTTTATAATATGATGTTTTTTTAGTAATCAAAAATATATATCAATATATAAAATTATACTTAAAAATGAAAAAAATCTTTTTTCTTATTAATATGACATTTCTTCATTTTTATTAATTTTTTAATAAACATCATGACCCTAATTTATTTTCAACTTAAATATAATACTTATCCCCAACGACGTAAAATTTTATAAAAATGTCTAATGATCACTTTATTTGGTTAAATACTAATGCCATTTCAATAGCTATACCATCATCCTCAAAGCGCTGCATTATACAATTTAAAGTATTTCTTAATTGCCAATTATAGTATTAAATTAAAATAATATATATAATAATATTAGAAATATAATGTGTATATAATCATACATACATATATATATATATATATATATATATATATATATATATATATATATATACGATATTAGATTTTCCTTAGAACGTGAATTGTAGATCAATAAATAATTCATCTCCATTTTCAAACATCTCCTTATATTGTTGATATAATTGCACTGAACAGCTTGTCAACAAGTTATTGAATATGTGCTGATATTGAAATTTCAATATCATCGTTATCAATGAAGAGCAAAAAAAGGAAGCCATTCAGAATAAGTACGTAGTTCTAACGACAGACGGTTGTATTTTCATTTACGTATAATCAAAATTACTTCTTATGATGTAAATCAATTACAATACTTATTTAAAAATTATAGAATAAATTTAAATAAAAATAAATATCTCATTTTTATTACCTCATATATATATATATATATATATATATATATATTATATATATATATATATATATATATATATATATATATAACACTAATGGGTACCGTATCTTCAACATTATTTCTATTAAAAATCATTTTTAATATTTTTTTACCTTAAATTGAAATGTAAATTAAAAAAGCTAATGAATTATTTTTTTAAAAACTGATTTTTTTTATATTTATTCTTCGTGTCAAATTTTATACGAACATCCGAATCGCAATTATTAACATGTACAAATTTCAGTTAAAAATTTTTATTGTAATTTAATTGAATAAATATAAAATAAATGAATATAAAATATAATTTATAATATTAAAAAAAAAATTAGCAATATATATATATATATATATATATATATATATATAATATTACATGTATTTTTATTTTAAATTTCATATTTGTTTATAAAAAAATATTAATATTATAATAAAAAAAATTGTACTTTGTACAAAAATAAAACAGTCAATAAATTATACTTATACATAATCCGTAATAATAAATTATCTTACGTTGATTAAAAATAATAAATAATGTACCAAAAATCAATATAAAAGAGAACTAATGATAACACTTGCTTCTAAATAGAAGTGTTTCAAATATTTTCCATTTATTTATTTTTTTGATAACTGATATCTTTATAAAATGAAAATTATTTTATAAAATTGTTATAGAAAGGGAAATCTATTTTAAAAAAAAACATTTTAATATTCTTGATATAATAAATAAAGAATAGATCAAAAAAAACAATTCGTAATAAATTATGAATGTCATTTGACTTTTAAACGTTTGCTATCATGTTTCGATATGTGGAACACAACGATATTGAAACAAAGTTTTGTTGTTTGACATGTTTAGGCAAGTCATCGGATTTCTGACTCGACACTAACATGTCGCTTACAGAACAAAACGTCAAACATCCTAAAATTTTTTATTCGTTCTCCAAACGAAAAACTATATAAATCCCTAAAGGAGAATTTCGTACGTCACAACAACAAGCTTATATAGTGAAAAATCGCTGAAACATAGCCAACTACATAAAAAGCACACACACACACATACTTTCTATCTCTCTCACATACACACACATATATAAATGTATAAATATAGGTACACATACACACACACATCCACGAAAACATGCACACATATGAAAAAAACACTTCAAAAAACATATCATGAATTTTCAGACGACGATCAGTCTAAAAATATACGGTACTCTGAACTTTACGTTTAAAATATATGCATTTTCGAACGATTTATGTTTGTGTAGAATGTACATTCATATCGATCGACACAGTTTTCATGGTCAATCGTCGTTTTTCTTTCCATAAATATTCATCGTTGAATTTTATTTAATATTTATATGATTTTATGAGTGTTTCAACCTACGTCTTTGTTATTAATTTACATTTCTTAAAACACGTTAAACTTGTACCAAACAATTTATTTCTTAGAAATATGTATTCAAATACATACATAAACACAAACACACACGCGTATATGTAAGTTATATTTCAAAAAATAGAAATATTAATTCAAGAAGAGTTGAAATCATAAAAAATTCATTCAATTTATTCATAAAAAATTGTATATATATATATATAAGCTTATATCAACCCACTACTGGGTGAAAATCTTTTTGAATGGTACCTATTTACTAGTACTTGATCATACTCACTACGCTGGTCAGGTAAGCTAGTGAGGAGTTTTCATTCAATGTTTACTCCCTTAGGCGAGTTGCTTTCACTTCGGATAAAAAGCCCCATCTGCCCTATTTATTCATCCAGTATCGAACGAACTCTTTCGTATGACAGGTGATGATGCTAGCCACTACACCACTGATCATATATATATATATATATATATATATATATATATATATATATATATATATATATATATATATATATATATATATATATATGAGGGTCGTTTGATAAGTATGGTAAAAAAATAAGAAAACTAAATTGAAAAATTTAATTTGATTAATAATTAATTAAATTAAACAATTAATAAATTTACCATACTTATCAAACGAACCTCGTATATATATATATATATATATATATATATATATATATATATATTAGATCGTGTAATATGAAATATCGGATTATTACGATGGTCGTTTAATAAGTATGGTAAATTTATTTATTGTTAAATTTAATGAATTAATTAATTTAATTAAATTTTTCAATTAGTTTTTCTTATTTGTTTACCATACTTATAAAACGACCTTCGTATAGCATAAATAATATAAAAATCCGACATTTCATATACACCACCTAATATGTATATATATATATATATATATATATATATATATATATATATAATTACGATTACAATTGAGACGTAATTTAAATCAATCAATATCTTCAGTGTATAAGCCTCGAAACCAATTATATTTTATTACAATTTGTTTCTGAAAACGTTTCACGTTTACGTATATTGTTACTTTTAACTCAGTCCCACTAATTTATCTTACACAAAAATGTCCTCTTCTATTTTTCTCATCATTATCTTTCTAAATTTCTTCGTCTTCTTACATATTTTTAAATGTCTAATCCGACGGAACCTTTTCCTCGACTAAATCCAAACGCATTATTTTTTCATCTCACCATTCATTAACAATCGCCATTCTTCTTTACTTCGTGCGTAATCTTGGAGATTCTTTAAGATTTTTCTTTCGGAGTAACTAATCTATCCTTTTCAACTTTCGACACCATCTAAGATTCACAACTATATATCACAACGAATCTAATTAAAGTCTTATACATTTTTAATTTTATAAAGGATTCTATTGATCTGTTTCACAATATAAAACAGAATGTTTCACATTTTTTAACCAATTGCCAATACACTAATAATAAATAATATGTATTAAATTGTTTATAATAACTATTTTATGAATTGAACACCATAAATATATAAATTGAATTTTAATTATATACATACGATAAATATATAAATTGAATTTTATTTATATACATATATTATTTTATTTATATATATATGTATACGAGGTCAGACAATTAAGTAATGCGACCGATTTTTTTTCTCGGCCTGTGGTAACACTGCAAACCTGTAACTCCGCCACCGTAATAGCAGATCCCTACTCTCTCGATTGAGACCTTGACCACCCTCGTACGATCATTTCTTCGCCAGCTGTTTAGTGTTTTGTAACAACGCGCGAGTAGTGCATGTCACGAAAATGGAACAGAGAAATTTATTACTGGTTATTACTGGTGATGAAAGTTATTACTAAAAAAAAAAAAGTTATTACTGGTGATGAAAGTTGGTTCTTTCAATATGACCCCGAAACTAAACGACAAAGCCAACAATGGCTGTCCCCTGGAGCACCAAGGCCAAAGAAGGCGAGAATGAGCAAGTCCAAAGTGAAAACCATGTTGATTTGCTTCTTCGACAGCAAAGGGGTGGTTCACAAAGAGTTCGTACCACCTGGACAAACCGTAAATCAAGTATTCTACCGCAATGTGCTCGAAAAATTACGAAAAAAGATGCTCAGAGTGCGTCCAGAGATCGCGAAGACTTGGATTCTGCATCACGACAATGCTCCCTGTCACAGTGCGTTCAGTGTCTCTCAGTTTTTGGCGTCTAAAGGCATCGCAACGTTACCACAACCGCCCTATTCACCGGACATGTCACCCTGCGACTTTTTCCTATTCCCCCATATGAAAAAATTCGTCAAAGGTCGACATTTTGACTCCGTTGAAGATATCCAAGAATCTGTGACGAGAGTACTCGGAGAGGTCCCACAAGAAGTGTTCCAGAATTGTTACGATAACTGGAAAACTCGCTGGAATAAGTGTATAGATGCGGGAGGGGACTACTTTGAAGGGGATCGCAGCGATGTACCTTAATTTTTAAATATACTCGATTTTTGAATTTTGTCGCATTACTTAATTGTCTGACCTCGTATATATTAAAAAAAGTTTAGTTTATAAATTAAATGCAACAAACTCAAACAATATAATGTGATACGCACAAAGTATTAAATATCAAATTATATATAAATATTAATCGAAACTATATGTATGTATATCTAAATGCATTTATATTTTTCAAGCTTCGAGATATTTTACCATACGTTTTGCTTTTAATTAAATGTATAAACATAAATATAACATTATGTACAAATACCAATTTAAAATAAATTAAAAATTCTTCAATTAACATATGAGAACTAAATTTACTAATTAAACAAACTAAGAGAGTTACAGCTTTTTGTATACACACAAATAAAATTTTAAATATAGAAATTATACTTTTATCTATGCAATAATAGTTATAAATGGAAACTAAAAATATTTGACAAAGCCATTTCTTTGGATATAAGTTACAATTTTTTTAACTATTCATCTTATATAATTTAATTATATATATATATATATATATATATATATATATATATATATATATATATATATTAAGAATTTTGTACTAATATTTACAAAATATAATATTATACAATTGGATTAAATATAGAAAAGAAATTTCACTTTTTTATAAATGAAATAATTTTATATTAACTAAAAATAAATCAATATATATTTGTGTACTTGTAGTTTTAATTAAGACTAATTAACATATATATATATATATATATATATATATATATATATATATATATATATATATATATATATACGAGGATCGTTTGATAAGTACGGTAAAAAAGTAAGAAAAACTAAATTGAAAAATTTAATTTAATTAATTAATTAATTAAATTAAACAATAAAAAAATTTACCACACTTATCAAACGACTCTCGTGTATATATATATATATATATATATATATATATATGTATATGTAACATTCAGAAATTGAATATTCCTCTATATTAATATTTTTCTATATAAAAAGTATCTAATCAATGCAATCTTCCTGTTCACACTGACAGTTCCAAGATATAGATTTTAAATGCTAAAATATTTCATCAACTCTAGACAATAAGACAAATACAAAAAGATAAATATTAGGAATAATATATACAGGCAAAAATGAAAATAAGGATAATGAAAAGAAAAAAATCTAAAAACATTATAGTAGTATTAAAATAATACTTTAATTAGAATGAGTCAGTTAGAATTAAATAAGACTACCGAAGGATAGCACAAATTGATTGAAAATTAAAAAATATATAAAGGCTTTAAAAGAGATTTGTTTCATTGAGTAATAAAAGAAAAAAGCATTCAACGTTGAAATTGGATAGTTTTGAGATAATCTTTCATGCATCAGTGAATATAAAGGCTACTGTTGCTATATATATATATATATATATATATATATATATATATATACTTTTATAAACAAACATTTTCTAATAAAGAATATATAAATTCAAATTTAATTCAATAATAAAAAGTAGCCCAAATTAAATTAAAGTGTTTAGACATACATTTACTTGCTATCATTTACCATCCTTCAATCTCATTTAAGTCACCCTATATAAATTAAACCTTATGTTTAAAAAAGTAACTTCAAAATTAATAAATAAATAATTAATCAAACAAATAAAATAATATATTAATATTTATATACTGGGTGTATTCAGACAAAAAAAAAATAATATTAAACACACATCAGTTTTTTATATTTCTCAATTGTAAATACGCCTTATAAATAAATTTATAAACACAAAACGTAAAACGTTTATAAATCAATAAAAGAATGAAAAAATACTATGACTTACAGATCATTTAATATAAATGGACAAATACAAAATACAAAAAAAGTCTCTAATGTTAGAGATGCGTCACTGAAATCGATGTCGATTTCAATGCTTACGAAAAGATCCCTTTCAAATCCTTTTCTCGCCCTAACCGGTACTAAAAAGTCGTAACTTCTAATAAAAAGACACATATACACATATTTATATATATATATATATATATATATATATATATGTGATGTGTCAGAGATGTAGAGTGTATATGCGGATGTCCCTTCATGAAACGAAAATTTTGGTTAAAAATACCTTTGATTTTTCCCTTTTCCTACATGTTCAATTTAATATAAAAATATCAATAAATCACTATACGAAATTGTATTCAATATGCTCTGTTTATATCGGAGAAAATAAAAGTGAGAGTTATTTTTATATCATAATAAACTATAATATATTGTATAAGCGATTGTTCTGCAATAAATGAGAATATCAAGTATTATTTATTAATTAATAAATGAAATATTTAATTTTTAAAATATTTATTATCGTTCACAAGGATATCCAATAAAAATAAACTTTATATTTTTTTATTCTAAACAACATAAAATTAAAAAATATTTTTTATATAAATATAGAGATAAGAGATTAAATGTAAAATATTATTTTTGTTTAAAAAAAGCAATTAAAATTAAGTTCATACTTTTAAACATAATGATCTGTTATTATCTCATATATATATATATATATATATATATATATATATATATATATATATATATATATATATAAATACACTTAAACATAATAGTTATAAAAATATTTTAAATGCAATGAAATAAATTTATAAATGATCTCAAAAAACAAGCAACAAATAAAAACAGAAAAAAATAATCCTGAGTTTATTTATAGAAATGGAATATAAACCAATGAAATTTTGAAATTTACTTTATTGATAGCTAACATTGCTTAATTTCATACATTTTTTAATTCTTCTTAACATATGGGCTATTAGAATAAAATTATTAAATATTCATTTCCTCGAATTATCTAATAAAAAACATTATTTAAAAAATAAACTGCGGTATTTCTATTCTTGAATATTTATTTAATTAAGGATGTATTATGAAACGAGGTATTTACAATTCATGAATGATACCTCTCTCTCACAACCATACACACTTAATTCATACATAGCCATTTATATATATATATATATATATATATATATATATATAATATTTTTTCAGGGTTTTTCAATTTGAATAACGAACAAATTCTAAAATATTCGTCTGAGATAAAAAAAGAATTTGAGAAAAAAAGTGAATACCGAACAGGAAGTACAGCAAACTCAATTATAACTCTTGAAGCGTCTCCCAATTTTCCAACGACGCACTATTATAAATTCTCGTCATATATGTTCATACCATTTACTGCTGTTTGTTTTCTTGTCCTTCCAGATTCCAACATTCGTATATTTTCTGACACATCTACGAATCATGTTTCTCGTGTGATATTCTCTTTTTATTGCTCGACATTCTCAATTTTGTGATATACGGCAAGAATAAGTTATAACATATTTCATTTTTTTCACTAAAACTCTGATATATATATATATATATATATATATATATATATATAAAGAGTATGTATGTATACATAAAAGTATATGATTTCTTTTTTTGTTTATACCAGTGAATATATTTTTCTCGGATTTATATTTGCTAACCTATAAACGATTTCACGACATCAAAGTCTATAAAACATTTAGTCGTTCGGTAAATCTGCACGACTTTTCATTTGAAATATACTTCAGAAAAGACCTTTCTAAAAATGTTCTATTTTTTCAAAGATTTCAAAAAGATTTTATACTTCAATATCGCAACACATATTTCTATTTATGATTAAATTAAAAAATCAATCTAACTTTATGTTTTCAGTAACATGTAGAAATTATTGTTTATGTTTGCACACACACACATACATATATATATATATATATATATATATATATATATATATGTATGTATGTGTGTACATATTTAAAAACAATTTTAAAATAATTTGAAGATAAATACATTAATAACACACCACATGTTTAATAAATATTTCGAAATTGATTAAAAAATAAATAAAAAAAGTAATAATTAATAAAGAATATTTACTTAAAAAACAAACAAAGAAATATAAAATTAGTTTTTAATGTAGTAGCTTATATTATTAATAAGTTCTATTATTTTATTACAGCTAAATGTTTAGAATGTTGATAAAAAACAGTTATTGCAAATGATTTTAAATGATAGTTTTTAACTAACACACAACTTGAATATTCGTGTATTTTCTTTGACTTATTACTAAAAAAATTTATATATTGCTTAAATGCTTAAATCACAAGGAAAATATTTCAAAAATCATATTTTTAGGTATTGAAGAACAAAAGAGTGAAATGCTAAAATTTCTGAGAAGACAAAAAAATTTAGAGTTTTAATATATATATATATATATATATATATATATATATATATATATATATAAACTACTGTTATATAGAAAAATATATCAAATAACTTACATATTATTTACTACATAACTTTTTTAAAAAATGAATCTCTTTTTCTATAGCCACAACTTAATAGTGATAAATATAGACAGATTATAAATATGCATATTAATTTTTAATTTATATTTAAAATAGGATGTTATGTAATAAAAAATTCATTCAGTCATAAAAAACTAATTAATTCAGTTACAAAATGAATAGTATTCATCTCTATAAATTATTAATTTATCATTAAAAAAACCCTTATAATACTTTTTTGAGTAAATATACAAATTTTAAACTAATTTCTTTATCTAGTATCAATGATTTATATTATTATTGCGTATTTATATATATATATATATATATATATATATATATATATATATATATATATATACTGGATGTATACTTCCATCCACATTTTCCATACATCAAATATATATATATATATATATATATATATATATATATATATATATATATATTCTAACTGGTTACCTAACTATATTCAACAATTAAATAAAAAATATTTTTTAAAATTTAAAATTTTGATTATAATTTAGAATGTTCTAAAAAAATAACAACTTATAATTATTTTTTATTATATTCTTTGATTTAATTTTCTTTAAAATATAAATTTTATCATAAAATAAATTAATTTTTACTCTTATTTCGTTACTTTTAAACACTTGTTCAATATTTTTGTATTATATATATATATATATATATATATATATATATATATATATATATATATATATATAAAATCTAAAAATAATCTAATACGAGACACCTAAAAAAATTATCAACCAAAGTTTTCAGATTTAACTAAATAAAACCGAATGTTTTGAAGTAAAGATTAAATGTGAAGAAATCGAAAAGTTGTACTATACAATATATATATATATATATATATATATATATATATATATATATATATATATATTGACTAATATTATACATGAAAAATACGAAATAAAGTACAAATGTCAGCGAAGTCGATGAAACTCTATTAACTAACGTCTCTTAAATACAGTATGTGTGTATATATATAAATATGTGTGTGTTTGTATATATATATATATATATATATATATATATATATATATATATATATATATATATATATATATATAAATGAGCCAGTTATATTTGTATTGTGTATTTGTATGAATCTATATGATGTTTTTCCTGCACGCCAGAAAACAATAAAATAAATCGAATCTGATCAAAGTAATTGATATGATAAGAACATATCTCTAAAAAGCTCCAGCCGTTCGAACACATTTCTCTCTTATTTTAAACCGAATGAAACCAGTATTTTCTCCACATATAGATACATACAAACACAAATCTACCTACATGACTGAAAAACGATACAAAACTGAGAGAAAAATAAATTTTCCATTACACTGACAAGAAAACGTCAATCGGTCATCTCTTTTTCACGTAATATTGATGTGGTCGTATCAAATCGTATGTATTCGTGCGTTTACGCAGAGCAGACTGCTGCATACAGCAGCTTTTAAGTTCACTGTATCATTAGGTTGACTCGATATGATTTTTTTTATTCTTATCATTGTTGATGCTCTATTTAATATTAACACTAAAAAATAATAATGTTTACTGACTGATTTTTGAAATTATATAGATTTCAATAATTTGCTTATTACATTTATCACATACACACACACATTTATATATATATATATATATATATATATATATATATATATATATATATATATATATATATAGCAATTGTTTATATATGTACATAATATAAACAAATTTTGTATATTTAGAAATAAAAATATAAAATACAAGTAAGTACTAATAGTTTTACTTACATTAAAAAATATTTTTTCAGTTGAAAGTTTTTTTAGTAAAATATATTTAATCAATTTAATTATCGGTTCTTATTTTCAATTCTGAGTATTAAATGAAAAAATTAATTACGTTTTTCAACGCAATACTAAATAATAAAACAATGATTTTTCAAATGAAAAAAAATTATTGCACATGAAATATTAATACAGCTAAAATGATTCTTTTTAAAAAGTACTCTATTTATATAAAAGTATACTCCTTACAATTTTTTCGTTCTTAATTTTAAAAATAAAATATAAATTCTAAATAAATCAAAAAGTTCAAAAATATAAATTAATGTCTTATATTTCTAAATAAATCTAAACACCATGTAGCAATACTAGAATTTTATAATTTAAATGCATTAATAAATTTCTGATTTATCAAAAACAGTTATGTATAAATTTAAAAAAAATACTTAAAAATAATAAAAATTCCATTTATATATATTTTAAAGAAACTATTACATCATAATATTTTTTATTATATATATTTTACATTATTCATATTAATACTAGTACTATGAATTATATTTTTAAGAACATAATTTAACAATTCTCTAACACAATAAAATATAATCAGTATATAAATTCAGACTTTTTATAGAATAATAATTATAATCCGACTATTTTGGATAACACAAACTATTGATATAAATTAGCAAAAATTGAAAATCATTCACAGTTCAATCTTAAATACAGAAGTGAATGATTCTAATAATGTTCATTTTATATTCTCATTCCTCAGTTGAAAATAAAGTATTTACTCATATTTTTTTTAGAAAATGTAATTATATTTTCTTCCATTCCTAACCACTTCTTGCTGTATTTAATTCTATTCAAAAGACTATTAAATCACTGTCTCCGCGACAAGAAACATCACAAAACGGAAATGCTCTAGTCTTATATAATAGAGTTATTTTTTTAGATTTCTACATTTACTACTACTATTATACTACTTTCATTTAGTTTTTATTTGCAATCAGTCTTCTTCGTATGAAAACTCTTCTTGAATTAAATTTAATTTGTATTTAATACCTTTTATAAAATTTATAAAAACCATCTGTTTTTACAAATTGTAATATATTTTCTAAATTAATTCAAATCTTTTAGTATTCACTGCGTCTATTGACATAATGGTATCTATGTAAAACGAAACAAAAGTTTCCCTGTACGTGCTCGATATTACGAATTTTGCACAAACTATTTAGATTGCACACATTACCGCAGTACTGAATAGTAATTTCACTAGTATGGAGTAATCTTGTTCTTTTATTTCTGAATCACAGAATTTAATTGTTCTCATTATGAAATTTAAACTATAATAAATTTTAACTAACATTCGTACGATTATATATGACATTCTTAATACGGGAACGAAATTTAAATAAGCATAGAATTGCTCATTCAAAATTATTTTAAACATAATAATTTATATATATACAGTTAAAAACTTAGATTTAATATTTTAAAGTATAAATCACTTCACATATACTTATAAATTAATAAATATATTATTATTTATAACTATACATAAACATATTTGCCACTTGAATTATAACAATATATTTGTCATTTTGAAATAATTTCATTTATAAAATTTTAAAGTAAATTTCTTACAACTGAAATCATTAAAAACATTAATGTCTAAATCAAACTTAAAAAATAAATAAATACAATTTAGCATAGGTACATTAAATACTAAATACAATCCTATGTGATGGCACTCTATTTATTACTTTATATAATGAAGATATGTCATAAATAATTTACACAGTAAATTCTAAATTATTTTTTTTGTAAGTTAACGATACTAAAATTATTTTCAATTTAATTATAATACAGAAATAAATTATGTGTAATGTCAAACCTTGAAATATGTAATATTTTTTTCAAAAAAAGAGACAACAATAACGAAAGAAAAATTTAAATTCTATAATTAGTTAATGGTTTTTAAAATAAAAAAGTAACAATTTATATTAAAAATAAAGTCTCCTCTACTATAATGAAATCAAAAAAATATCATATATATATATATATATATATATATATATATATATATATATATATAAAGAAGGTGATATACTTCTTTGTTTTCGTTATAATAAATTCAATTTCATTTTCATACAAATACAGTATTCAATAAATAATTAATATTTTTTACATTTAATAATTAACTATAATAGTACTCAATTTAAAATATAAAAAACATTCATGTTTTTAGAAATAAAAACATGACTATAATTTTAGAGGCAATTCTTCAAATTAACAATTAATATAACAAATATTTAAAAAAGTTTGACACACAAATCATTCACTCCAACACCGTATGATTTCATAAAAACATTTAATATTCACTTATTTTAAAATTTATTCTTTGATGAACATTTCGATGATAATTTTATAATCATCAAAAATGTATATTGTAAAATCTTATAAAATGAAATGCGTTATTATTTTACACATAAATATGCTAAATATTATTGAATCTATGTTATAAAATAATGACATAACTACCAAAATGCGTATCAACGAATAAAGTGAGCAATAAATAATTATTAAACACATACATCTTGTGAACTTAGATGAGTGATTTAATTCTATTGAAATCAATTTTTCACAATAGTAAAACAAAGAATGATTTTTTTCATTTTAAATTAAAAAATACTTACTAATAAATAAATAAATAAATATTAAAATTCAAATAAGAAAGCCCATTATAGAAAATATTTATTAAAGTTTGTTTTTTCCATAAATGTATTCAACTTATTTGAAATATTCTTAAAAAACTTTAAAATATAATAATTATCTTTGCTTATTTATAACTTTACTTTTAAATACAAACATTGAGAATATTTTATATATATATATATATATATATATATATATATATATAAAGGTTTAAATAACAATTTTTAGCGCAAATTTTCCTTAGGGATAATACATGCCGAACATGTTGTTACAATAGTATTATTTTTAAAATACACATTGCCTCCATAACAACAAAATCTAGAACACGTAAAAACCAGAACTTGCAAATCAATACTGACAGTTTACTTGGAATAAAAGGTTAAAGTTATTTAGCAAAAATGCTAACAAATGTTTTGTCAAAATATATTTTACTTCAATTTACAACATGTTTATTAAATAAATTTCTTTTTTGTACTATATATATATATATAAATTACATAATATTTATAAGAAAAATAACTGATATATTTTGAATGATTCGATTTTCGTTCTCATCCTTTTTATTAAAAAAAATTATTTAATTTTAGATATAACTTCAAATTTATCAACATTTTCATCACTCTAATGTTAAATGAAATTATTATTGTAAATTAATATAAATTAGCACTCATATAAAAAATAATTAATACAAATATCAAACATATGTTAATTTTTGTACATGAAGCAAAATCAAGTATAATTTTATGATTTATCTTTTTGTATTTTTTTCTAACACGGAAATAAATATATTTAATAAGTAAATTAAAATAATATAATAAATCTCATCATTTATTATAAATCTAAAAAAAAATATTTTATTTTTTATGTTGAAAATGTTTTATTAATTTATCAATTTCATCACATTTGTACAATTTTTAATGTCATTGTGCAACTTTTATATTTCTTGCAAAAATAACATATTAGTTTAGACCTTTATACTTTTATTGTGTAGATATCAAATTTCAACTGCAGAAATCAACAAGAAATGTGATCAATTCACGTAAGAGTTTACGTGTAAACAAACGCGAGTTGAAAAATAATCAAGACAAGACAACCTGTAACGTTAATAACTTTGGCATGCAGCAGTAGCAACTCTACATCCGGAAAAGCTCGTAACAAGTTCCGCTACTGCCAACCTACCGCCCATTATCAGCCGGCCGACCTTAACCACCACCTCGTACGTCTCATACTCAAGCAACGTATACTAGAATACAACATTTGTTATATGTTCTTTCTGCCCTGCTAGTCTCCATCTACGTTGGAATATGGCACGGTGGTACCGACGGCATGTATCCCCTTGTTTATCCTACGATTTAGACGTGCGAGAAAAAATGTTCACGTCACGTAGAATCAATGTTGTTCGTAAAAAGTGTCATCGGGCTGATCTTTATAGTATATATATGTACGTTCTAGAATTTTTAAAAAAGTATCGAAGATAAAGAATACGAGTTTATCAAACTATTTGAAAATTGTCTATTAATTAAATCAAAGTAAACAAAGAGATTAAAAAATATATACCGTAATTCATACTTTTAATTATTTATTTTTACTAAAATATAATTTGAAAAAATATAGTTATTTTAATACTAAATATAATTTTTAATTCGTTTTACTACTCAACTTTTTCCACCAATAAAGAAAATAGTTTTTGTACAGAAACAGAAAATTATTTTTTCCATTTAAAAAAAAACATATATTTAAATATATATATATATATATATATATATATATATATATCAAAAATATTGAAATATTATTACCAAATTTATAATTTTATTTATACAACCATTAATACATGCAATAATTTATAACGTTATAGATTAACAACAGTACAACAAAAGTAAACATAATTAATAGTGAAATTAAAATTTCTATTTTTAAATATCCATCAATGTTACAGTTTATTATATTCTGTTAAATTTAAAATTCAGTGTAAATATGTAAATATCAATTACAATGTTCGCATTGTTCTAATTATTTATTATTACACTCATATTTTATTTCATATATAATTAATATAGGCTTTACAACATTTCATATTTTAATATATGATACTAAATTCGTTCAATAACCAGTGACTAGCTTCATAAATAAAATCGTTACATAATCTTAAATTATTTAATACGTTAATATATTCATCTCAAAATTAACATATTAATTACTTAAATAATATTAAAATTCTTTTAATTATATCTACTAAATAAATACTACTATTTTTAAAATAATAAAATAATTTCCAAATTCTGACAATGGTTAAAAATTACACAAATAATAAATGTTTCATCTTATTATAAAAAAATCAATTGAATTCGAAATTATTGTCAGTTCAATGAATAAATATTTTTTTGTAATATGAAAAATGTTACAACTATGAAAAATATATCCTTTTTCACAATTAATTTTAACTATTATACTTGTTACAAACTACAACCATACTACAAAAAAATCTTTAATAATATCGAAGTGAATACTATTCTTTCTTTGTTTAATGAATTTTAAATTAAATACATACCCTCATTTTATATTAATATATTCAATACTTTTTACAATAAAATGTATGATTCATTAAATAATACAACAAATTAAAAAATCCCAGTGAGTCATACACTGAATAAAAACTTTTTCATTAAATAAATATTTTATAAAATGGTCGAATGATACATATGCATATATGTATATATATATATATATGTGTGTGTGTGTGTCTGTGTGTGTGACAGGAACCATTATATTCAATATAACTAAATATTTTTCTAATTATTTTTGTTTACGTTCATACCTGTGTAGTATTGTACTATGAGTGGTTCTACATTTATAATATTCTTTAATTTATTTAAAGAAAAAAATAAATTTTAATTTCTATTCAATGTGAACTAAATATAATAAGCAAAAAAGATATTAAAAACGCATTGTGTCACTATAAAATAGGCTCTACAATATTAATTGTATCATTCATTGAAAAATTAAATACAATATACTAAAATAACCTATTTTAACTCATAAAACAATGAATTTGTAAAAATAATTTCAAAAAATTTTCTATAATAAAAGATGATATACTATATAAAATGAAAATATCCTTACTAAAAAATGTCAAAACATAAAATAGGTACTGAAAACAAACCATCAAATATATATGTGTATCCTAGTATAAAATTGTTAAAAACCATTGTTATTAAATTCCTTTTCTGTTTTTATTGCCGTTCAAGCATTACTGTTATATAATAAATTATATTTACATATTTCTATATTTATTTTTTATTGCTTTTAACAGAAAACATAACTTACCATTTTTGTCACATATCAAAAATGTTCAAGAAATATAAACGCATATTCGAATCTCTAAGGATTAAAATTATTCAAATTTGTTACTATATTTTCCAAATATATATTTGCAGAACACTATTCATCCATTCATATAACCGTTTTCTTGTATATATATATATATATATATATATATATATATATATATATATATATATATATAAGATTCTATGTATTCTTGTATATTTTATACTATACCAAAATCGATCGAAACGTAGAAGCCATACTTCCTCATCAAAAAAAAGAAAGGGCTCTTCCCCAAGGGATAAAATTTTGATTGTTTTGTAGTCAAATGTATATATCAAAGATGTTTGCATAAATAAATTTCATGAAATAAATATTTTATCTGCTATTTATAATATTTTAAATATATTCTATAATAAAGTGAGTTTGAAATGAATGAATTAGATATGAAATTGTTGAAATATATTTCAAAAATAAGACAGTTTCGTTCGTCTAAATTATGTTTCAGAATTTTTGTTTGACATAAATATATATTTATCTTATTTATAAATATGAAAAAATATACAGAAAACACAAAAAAAACGTTCATACAAAATTAATTTTCCGTCAATCATATATAAACTAAAAGTAATTTCACTTAGTAAAATATTTAAATTGATAAGAAAGTTTATTTTAAACATTTTTTTAGTAAAAAAATGTCCATTCAATTATTCAAACTTAAAATGACTAAAATATTACATGATATGAGAAAAATATTATTAATATTAAAATTTAAGTAAAAAAATTTACGTTTCATAAAAAATATCCCATACTACCAGCAAGTATTTAAATTTCAATATTTTATTCAAATATACACAACTCCTTCAATCGCGTGACTTCTTAAACTTATTATTAAATTCTTGCTATATTTATCTAAAATTGATACTGTAATAAAAATTATTAACAAACGAGATATGACCTGAATTTGTACCAATATTTGTTCAATATATCACTTTCTTGATATTGAACACAATGAAATATCCATCGGCTAAATATAGAACCACTAATCAAAATCTTTGATATTTCTTTAATATTTATTTCCTTATCTGGCAATGAGTAACTCTTTTCATATATAAAAATACTCACGATAAAACTCATTTAAATAAAAAATTAAATGAAATATAAAAATCAATGACATTTTAATACATTATTATGAACATATTAACAATATATACAGTCTTTTATCTTTAAATTACATTGAAAGACAAACAATAAATAAATAAATATATATATATATATATATAAGAAAAAGACTGCTCACATTTGTCCATTGCAATAAATCAAATCTTTACGTTCATAATTCAATACTCCAATAGCCCAAAACTTGCTTGAATATCATGGATACAATAATAAATCTTCTTATTGAAAAAATCAGTTAAATATCAACTCTTTCTCTCTCTCTCTCTCTCTCTCTATATATATATATATATATATATATATATATATATATATATACATATATATATATATATATATATATATATATATATATATATATGGATATAAATAAAATTAGTATTATAGCATCATTTATTCTACAAATATAATTGAAACACCAATTTTATAATAATTTCAATAAAAATAGTATGATATTAATATATAATATTACTGTTTTAATTAAAGATAAAATAATAATTAAACTGTTTTATTATTCTCGATATTATATAGTATAATAATTTTGTAACATATCAAAAATCATCGATTTTACTGAATACGTATATATATATATATAGGCCTAGATTTGTGATTTATTAAAAAGTAAACTATACACATGTTTCCCTATGCACCACTCTATACATATCTTTCTTTTTAATAAAATACAAATCTAAGCGTCACATTTGGATAACCATATATAAAAAAATATATGAAGGTTGATGATGAAAAAAGACTCCAAAAGTACCAAAGAACAAATAGTAATGGTAGAAATAAGTTTTAACCTATATTCTATATCCTTAAGTCTAATAGGGCACAATTTTATCTCCCTGTATCACACTATTATATAATAATGTTTAATAATAGGAACAATTCCAATCAGTTTTGTAACAAATAGTAATAAAATGTATCATTACAACCCTATAAATCATATATAATTGATAGAATATCAACAACTTGAATTTCCGACTATCAAGATATTTAAAGTAGTTTCTTGAATATAAAAGTTCATGCCCTCACTTTTGAGATACAAATTGAATCATACAAAATGTCTGGCAAAAATAACGCTAATAAATTTAGCAAGATACTGTAAAATCTTGTGACTATAAGAAACGCAACCAATGTAAAACTCAAGAAAAGTAATTGTAAAGTAAAGACGCAAAGAACCACTTTTTACACCATAATAATAACGCCAGAGGACATTGCTATCAACAAACGTCGAAAATAATGACGAAGTTGAAATTCACAACTGTTTCGAATAATTTGTACAAATCCGATTTAGCACTCCAGATTTTTGATTATGAATGAAGTTAAAGAAAGTTCTGAAAATTCAAAGTTTTTCGTCAAATAGCGAAGTTCAAAGTTACTGTGCATAACTGGATCAAAAGTAAACCAGGAAATTCTTTTATAAACTGAATAAGAAAACAGAATGTTTAGAAAAATATACCACAGTAAATATTGATTTTATAGAAAAACAGACATTTAAGTTTGGAATAAGTTTATTATAATTCCCGTTTTATATTTCATTTTGATCGAAACATATTTTAGTAAGATTAAAGACCTTACTTATAATCAAAATTAGCACATACACATACACACACATACACACACACACACACACACACACACACATATATATATATATATATATATATATATATATATATATATATATGTGATAAAATGGCAAGTTTATGTTAAACATGTTTTTGATTTTTCTCAATTAAACCTACATAACTTATAATCAACGAACTGAAAATATTGCATATTTAAATAATATTGACACTCTCTACACATTTATTTTAAATTGAAATTTCAATCAAAAAAATCATTTGAACCAAAAATTGTTTATCTTATATACCATAACAAATAAAAAATAAGTAATTAAAATATACAGACAAATCACATAAAATATTAATTATTATAGAGTTTTAAATAGTATTCAATAAAAAATATTTTAGGTATATATTAACAAAATTTTGGGATAAATATTAACAATTATTTTATTAACTTTTATATTTATTTACTTCGAAAATATTTTTAATAATTTAAACTTGGAAATATATTAACTATTTTACATAAAAATTAAAATTGAATATTTTGAACTTTCATTAATAATACGTTTCAGTAAAAACACAAACTAATTTTCAAATCATTATTAAAATAACTAATAAAACATTACTCATTTACATATATATATATATATATATATATATATATATATATATATATATATATATATATATATAGTAATTTAAGACAAACAACTTTAATATTGATTTTATTTAAACAAATATTTAAAACTGATTATAACATACAAATAAATTATAATGGCCATTAAAAACAGAATCTGTAAAAATAACAAAATTAAATTATATTTCTTTCTTATTTATAAGAAACTCATGATTATAAATATATTTATTTAAAAAATTCCAGAATAAGGAAAATTGAATAAATCATTCATGTAAAAAACAGAACACCGAGGTAATATTTATCTATGATAAACTCTAAATTACGAGCATTTTTAAACGTCGACTCCCATTTCAGTAACCATTTTATAATTTCTTAAGCAATAAACTAACTGCAAGGGAAAGAACACACCCACTATACACATAAACAATTTTTCAGCAAGCGGTTTAGTACTCTTACGTTACCAACTTTATAATAATATGCAATCGTTATCTACCCACTTACTTGAAATTGTATACGAGTACTTGAACCTATAAAAGAACTGTTCAAGCTTCATATTATATACCATAATATTGTGTGCTTAATTTGCAAATATATTAACATAATGACAGAGTAATACTACAATTTATACAAACTTAGTACAGAAAGCATTCAATCGAATTCTTAAATAAAAATTCGTTATTTGTACGTAGACGTAATCTTACAAAATATTATAGAATAATTACTACTAGACTAGAAAATTATACGACAGAAAAGAATTTCAAGAATTTTTCGTTCAATGATTGCACAAATACATTTATTAATCTCAGAGCTTGTTTGAAGTTTGAAATATTTTTTTAAATTAACATTTGGCTTCATAGTTTTTAAAATTCACGTCTTTTTTAATTAAAACTATATTCATTCAAAAATATGTATTTATATATATATATATATATATATATATATATATATATATATATATATAAAGGAAACACATTCAACTGACAAATGATTATTCGTACCCAAACGTTGTAATTATTAATGGAAACGTTTATTGGAATTGAACATATCTTTGGTCAGTGAACAAGTTTCAGATCACGTTCAATTTTTCGATGCCAGGCTAGCGATGCAAGCGATCATTAGTACTTGTTATCTGTCAATATTGCCAATTTCCTGATACCAATCACAGTGGGAAGAAGATTGATAATGTGTATGAGAAAAACGTGACGTATTTTGTTTTTTACACTAATAAAAAATTATATTTCTTCTTTATTGATTACAATTTAGTTATTTATTTTCCAAATCGTTTAGATGAATATAATACGTATTTAACGTCGTATTGTAATTAAAAGCTTTTAATTTACTACAAGTGAAATTTAAATATCTCAAAAATAACTTTCACAACGTTATTAAATTTATTTTTATTTAATAAGAATATTTACTTATATCCTATCAGAAATTATGATGATGTATTTTGTTTGTACAGTAAAATATTTAAAGAACTTTTCATCGATATTATATTTTCTATGAAATAATCTTTTTTTACAATTTAATCTTGTTATTATTCAATTTCAATTTAATAATATAGAAAAAATTATAATAATCATTTATTTTTCATATTCATATATATATATATATATATATATATATATATATATATATATATATATATATATATATATATATATACAAATATCGTTTGATAAGTATAGTAAATTTAATATTTATATATATATATATAATTTATATTAATTTATTAAATATCAATTTAGTTTTTCTTACTTTTTTACCATACTTATTAAACGACCATCGTATATAATATATATATATATATATATATATATATATATATATATATATATGTATGTATATGTATGTATACCCTCATCAACCCGCCTAATCAGTGAGGTGAGAATGACAAAGTACTAGTAAATGGTAACATTCAATGAGGCTTTCGTACAATAATAGGCTGATATAAACTAATACGATCATAATTGTGTGTGTGTGTATGTATATATATATATATATATATATATATATATATATATATATATATTTATATATGTATATGTATATAAAAATACATTCATACATAATTTTTATATTGTCATAAATATCATTTGAAAAATTGAAAAATAATTTTTGGAAATTAATGATAAAAGAATAGTATGTATATATATTCCACTTATATAAAATAGTTGTAATAAATCTTTTAAATTTATTATTGAAATATTATAATATATGTACCATACTAGTTATCTATACATACAACAAAGATAATTTATTTTATTTTTTCGAAACAAAATATATACACAGATTGTTACAAAATAACAAGCCCTCGTTACTTCTATGCACATACCATGAACATATATAAAACTGTATACATAAACAGATAAAGAACATTTATAATTGAACATTTAAAAAAAATTAATACTTATAACAATTTTAATTAAACTATTTTTTCTGTAACAACAAAAAAATATTAAATATTGTACTAAAATCAAAACAAGTGAACTATCACCCTAACACCATAAGATTTTAAAAAAAGTCTATAATTATTTAATTTTTACTTTATTTAAAAGCCGATACACATTTCTATAACAATGATATTATTATCAGAGTATTGTATTATAGAAAAAAATGAACAATTAATAATATAGTGGACAGTAAATAATTATTGAACACTTATGGTTTTAAGTGATTGTTCATTAACCTAAAAATAAGTTCGCCACAATTATAAAATAAATAATATTAAAATCAAATAATCTATATTTTTTCACTAAAATTTAAAAACTGTTAAAGTTTTCAATCCAAAATGCTTTTATAGAATTTTATATGAATAATTTGTATGAATTTCAATGATACACAAAATTCAATAAGATATGAAATAAATAAATCTTGAATATTTTAATAAACTTTATATTTAAAAACAAACAAATGTAAATTTACCAAGTAAAATCATCATAAATACCAAATCTAATAGATTGGAAATATTAAATAATTATTAAAAATATTATCTTATATACACATGAAGAATTGAAATAAATAACGATTTTACTTTTAAAAATGTTTGAAAAACACTAAATACTTGCTGTGTAAATAACACGATATCTTAATTGATTAAAAAAAACTGTTACTGAATAAAATTATGAAAATCACACATAAAATTTCTTCAAATATTATTATTGTCGCTTAAACATTTCAACAAGGAAATAATTCATAAACTTCAGAAAGTAAAATATTTCGTTTTATAAAAGAATCACTATTACTAAATTCACAATAGTGTATACGAGGCTCATCGACTATTACTATTGCATTTAAGATAAAAATAAATACTAACATTAGAATAGTTTTAATTATTTAATTCCATAATATGTTATACATATGATAAAATTCGTAAATATATTCAAAATAAACACAAACAGTAAATTTTGAAACATTTATATTTATTTAGAATTAATTTAAAAGATTCATTCTAGAGGCAAAGTCAATCTAAAAATAACCTCAACAAGTAAACTTTAAGATTTTCAAGTGAAAGCTTTGCTATTGTAAAATTTTCTTCGTTCGGCATTAAAGTTACAAATAAGCGCAAGTAAATCGATACAAAACAAAATGAGAACTTAAATAACTTTTGCTTTTTTGTCGTGGCAATACAACTAAATTTTAAAGTATTGGACAATTTCGCTGACACGAAAGCGCGAGAAACAAAATTCCTTAACATAAAGACAACGCTTAAGCAGATAAAGCGTGCAATAATGGAGTTTCAAACGTTCACGGTCGTGCTTGCTGCGTATTCAGTTCTTTCAATTGTAGTTTATAACGATGGATAATACCTAACAAGAGTCTTGACTCCCCGGTCTCACTGCGGAAGTCGGCCGACCGTTGTTAGATATCGATTTACATTACGTTACAAACATTGATGTTGAGAAAAGCTATTATATCGTAGCGAATCGTGCTCACTGAGGTGTTGCCTTAGAATATTTCCTTGCGTCGTAAACTAATGTCCTATAATTCTTATGACGGGGTTCTTTAACCTTGAAAGAAAAAGTACAGAAAATCTGCCTGAAATTACCGATTGAGATCTTCGATGCGGATTTTACGATTTCTACAATTGCCAACCAAGCATACTATATGGATAACTTTATAAATTAAACACGATGTTAAATTTTCAAAACACTATTCTCTTTCTTAAACACATTAATTCTTATATACATATATCTATCTATCTATATATATATATATATATATATATATATATATATATATATATATATATATATATAAGGTCTACAGAAAAAATCTATTCATTTTTTAAGTAAAAGAAAATATATTTTTTTATATTGGTAGTTCATATGTATTTAATTAACAATGTAATTTCTATTAAAATTACCAACTTCTTCACATTTTAATAGAAGTTTTTGAATTTCTCTCTGATAAAGTGACTCATCCTCGAAAACTAAAAACTCATCTAGTATCTTTTTCACAAATCTTTCTTTATTATTTTTTTATAAAAATGTTGTATAACCAAGAATAATTAGCAGTCGAAATATATTACATTTAGAGAATATACTAAGTAAGTTAGAACCCTTTAACCAAATTTCGATATTTTTGTGACAAGGATTACTAAAAAAATATGTGATCTTGCGTTGTCATACTATAAGATAATTTGTTTTCTAATAACAAGAGCCAGAACGCTTTTTAAATCCACTGTTCAAATTGTCCAATTGTTGACAATATTTTTTAGAATCGATCGTTTCTATTTGCTTTAAAAGCTCATAATAAATTGTTTTTTTCATATTCCGCCATTTCATTTTTATTGCATCAAAGTTGAAACGAGCAAACAGTTACATGATCCTGCTTGTTGCCATCAGCCAATTTATGTGGTACTCATCTTGCAAACTTGTACAAGAATCTAAAATAGTTATTCTTCCAAAATACTCGTACTACGAAAAATATCATCATCAATCATAGAAGGAATTCTAAAGCGTGATTCGTCTTCAAGGTTGAATTTTCATTTTTAATTTTTTTAAATAGTGGTTATACTCGTAAGTAGACCAACTATATATATATATATATATGCATTATATATTTTTTAATAAACTAAGATGACCTTAACAGTAGTATACGAATATTATCAATAAAATGGTAATAAATATGATAATAATAACATTAAGTTTATGATATTTGAAAATTTTAAAACAGATTTTTCTTTAAATCCTATTTTAGATTCCAAAAGAAAACTATTTGACGAAAACTTTCTTTACTCCCACATACATATTTATTTCAGATAAGGTGATAAATTTAGTCACACTTTAGATATACAAAAACGGTCCTCTACACAATATGTTATCGAGAATATTTCGCTATACAATAATATTTTCTATATACGCTGTCTATAAATTATTTTGAAAACGGGTAAAATTTTACATAATTTTATATTTTCTAAGAGGACTATATATTATTTTCGTTTTCTTTTTATTGCCATCAAATATTTTCTTTCTAAAAATATATAACAAACATCTGATTGAAACATGTAAACATTACAACAGAGCATGTAAGATCAGCGATCTATATCATGAGATGAAATCTCAAAAGAGACATGAATACTGTTGTTAAGATGTTGTTCCGAAACAATCCAATGTAGCTTTATACTACAAGTTTAGTTATTTCAACATTTAATTTAGAAAAAATACTTTTAGATAACAAGATAATTAGAGACATATTGAAAGAAATAAAACACGTATTCATTAAAAGTTTGTAGGGTTTTTTCCGAACACATTATTTTTATTACATTTAAATAAAAGATATAAAACTGTATATTCCTTTTTAATATATATTTTTCACTTTAACTTAATAAAAAGTTTTAATTACAAATAAAAAGAAATGTACTGTAACAATTTATTACTTTTAATAGTTTCTGTTTATCCGTACATTTCCACTTTAAGATAAAAACTGAATTAAATTTTGAAATTTTATATTTATTTCTTTCTATTTACATATATTTTTTCTGTACATATACATACACACATATGCACATATATATATATATATATATATATATTTGTTTTTATATTTTTAATAATAATTCTCAATTTATGTGAAAATAAAATAATTTACTCACTAATCACTCTTTTACCAAAAATGCTAAATAGCTAAAACTCATCCTTCTTTTTTGATTTGTACTTAATATCTTAGTCAACATTTTTATAAATATTTATTGTTATAAGTTATTATTAATTAAAAATTATGTATTGAAATAAAAAATTAGTGGAAAAAATCTCTAGATCGAAACTCTCTAAGTTAACTACAGTGAGCATATTTTGAAATATTTTATGACAAAATATATAACAAATTATTTTTTCAGGTATAATCGAATTTCAACAGTTTATAAATTAATTTAATGCAACAGAAAAATAATAACCTTTTTTAACAATTAATTTTTTTATTAAAATATTGGGATCATTCTTTTATGTTATATCTAACTCTTTAATAATTTTAGTTCCAAACTAATATATAAACTTATTAATTAATAAATTAGAAATTTAAAGGACTTTATATATATTTAATATAGGGTTTTCCAATACACAGTTGGTGGCAACCATATTTGAATTTTTTATGCTCATTTTGACATTTCAACTCAGTATAGTTTGTCAAATTACCATGAAACGTTTAACACTTCAACACGGCTGAGAAATTGTAAAAATTTCAATAAACTTATTTAAACAAAAATTCAAGAGTTCATTATTTCATGAAATGGACCCATCAATTGGCCACCAAAACCATGTGATCTAACTCCATTGGATTTTTTTTTGTGGAGTTATGTAAAATCATTGGTTTATTCTGATAAACCATAAACAACAGAAGCGTTAAAAATAAACATTGAACGTGTAATTTATTAAATTGGACCACAATTATGCGAAAGAGTGACTAAAATTAGACTAAACATATGTACTATGTCAAACGAAGTCGTGGTGGTCATATGAGTGAAATTTTAATTCCATCATTAACGCCATAGAATATTCTTAAAAATAAAAAATAATTAATTAAATCCTTTTTTATTTCCATTTAAACTTCTGATGCGCTTATTGAAAAACCCTATATAAGAAACCATTATAACATCGTTCTTCATTTCTTCAAATCTGTATAAGAATGACACAAATATCAATACTAGTCATAAAAAAATATTTTAAAAAACAAAATTACAATTAAAAATATATAAAATACAACATACAAGAATGATATTGAAATTTTAATGACCTCTTCACAATTCTATACAAGATTTTAAGATAAAATTACGTGCATAACAGCTATCAAATCTATTGTATTGCTGTGTAACCATACCTCATATAATAATTATGTACTGAAATTGAAATATTAAAATTTAAATTGAATACTATACAAAAAGTATAGTTTATGTTCAAACATAAAGGATATAGTTGAAGTTTCATAAATAAAAAACAATCCATACACTTTAATACACCTAAAACAATGTTAATCAAACTGTGCACAATATATGAAGAGGTAAAACAACAGTTTGTTAACTAATAAATATATATATATATATATATATATATATATATATGTAAGTTTGATTTAGACACAAGAAGTGTCTCCACAGACATCCTGTCAGTAATCCACTTCCTGTCGTACGTCGTTTAATGTCCGAGGTAGCAGAAGTAATAGTTTGTCGCAACCTTTCTTTCAGTTCGTAGAACGTGTTGACTTTTGCAGCATACGCATTCTTTTTTCTCCTCTTCGATGTTATCTTCTACCGTAAGAACATACGGATGGATAGAGAATGAAAGCTTTATTGTCACAGGCTGAATAATCTATCAGTTAGGAAAAAGACATCTTTTTACATATTGAATCAACGGTCGCCTTTTTTACATTTTTCAAAAGAATTCTATTTTCGTAAGCTTACAAATATGTATCTTACACATATGCATATATGCATATGTATATATATATATATATATATATATATATATATATATATATATATAATTTTTAAAATAACATTAAAAATACATATCTTAATGACAGTCAAAAAGATAAATTTTGTTTAAACTTCCACGCACTGACAAGATAACTGATGAGTGTTTCTAAAGTTAAATTAATGCAGTTGAGAAATACATGTTCCGCTTTTCACAGTACGAGCAATACAGAAACATTATCCAAGTAGAAGGTACCTCACAGACATATCTCATTCTGTATATCCAAAACTAACACTGAAGATAACCTAATTAAGAAGTTTCGCGGTAATACTTTATTATGTTTTCCATTCATAATACCGTACTTTACGAAAACATTTCAGTACAAGAATCGAATTATGGGAATGATTTGTATTATCCAATCAAATTACATTATTTGCACTATTTACTTTTATAGTCTATGTTTTTTTATTTTCTCTTTGTTAATGCAATAAATTGTTCTTAAATATTAAATAATATTAAAAATAATTAACCGTATCAAATATTAGTTCAATATTCAATATTCTTTCAACAAAATATTCGTTTTTTTTAAAAAACAGTTTATATTTACAAATTAACAATTTTTTCTATAAAACATTTTTATACAAAATATTTTTAAGATATATATATATATATATATATATATATATATATATATATATATATATATATATATATTCATCCACTAACTCATATTCTGTCTCTCGTTCATCAATTCTTCTAGAACAAGAATATTTCTTACCTATATAGTCATTTTCCATTCTTCTAATTTACATTTCACAACTATATCTTTTATTTGGAAGATTTAAATAAAAAATAAATTATCTTTTTTATTTTTTACTATTTCTCGTTCACATATTTATTTTACCTCTTACT